>JAOQMS010000008.1:20802108-20820258 GCA_027563885.1 Erythroxylum longipes
AGCATGATGATGAATTAATAATGGTTAAGGTGTTCTTCCTTGGATTACGCCCACGATATATGATTCCAAATAGTTGGGCTTCGAAAAGTGGGCCCAACATGTGTGGTATCAGAGCAAGTAGGAGTTAGACTCTGAAAACGAGGTCTAACATATTGTCTTAGACAAACTACTACAGGGTAGACATAGGTGAAAGCTTGTAGTTTATATGAAAATGTGAACCATACAACAGATGGGTGTCCAACTCTATAAGATGGAAACATAGAGTATGTCATTGTTATAAGGAAAATTTTTCCCATCAATATAACCCATATTCGTAGACCTATAACTCAGGTTGAAAATATCACCTAAACCTAAGTTATAGATGGAATAGGTAGTAGAACTGCTTCCCACATTGGCGTGGACAACATTTTCAACATAAATAATAAGCCTCCTCCTCTACATCGGATATGTCTTTGGAAGATATTGTTAAGTATCTTGCAATTAACACTTTTCAATTCCAACAAGATGTACAGTATTTTAGTTAGGAAACCAAATCTAATTTTTAGTAAATGAAGTCTAGCATTTAGAATTTGGAGAACCAAGTAAGTCAAATGAAAGTGGCTATCAACCATTTAGAAGCCAAATAAGAGGAACACTATCATCATAACCTAAGAAAAATGTAAAGAATGTTATTGTAATCACCTTGAGGAGTGGTAGGAAGCTTAAAGATCCTACAAGGGCTACACAACGGATGGCTAGTGAAGAAGAAACTAAGAAGGAGCTTAAAGGAGAAAGGAATATACCATCTAGCTCAAAGGTAAATACTGAGAAAGGTTTTCACAATAATTCCTCTTAAATGAACAATAACCTTCCATCTCGAATGAATAGTAACCTTTTAATTGTAGCAACTTTTTTTGTGTGTTTAATGTAGATTTTATGTAACTCTCTATTGAGGGAAGCTATATGGAAGTCTCCAAAGGAGGTGCTTCTCTTCTAAGAGAGCTGTAAAACCAATTTCCATCCTTGTAAGAGTCGACGAATGTTAATCTTGTGAGAGATCTAAGAAAATAGAAAATAGATGACATGAATGGAGTAAAGAAAACATGGATAAATGTAGTCTTAATATAAATCTGTCATAAGAAACCAAAGCACTTTCTAGCAGCTTTAGTAAATGGCATTGTATATCCCCCTCTTAAACTACTTTAAGATGGTGCAAAACACTAAGGTAATACACTTCTTGGCTTCTTTCTAAGTAAAAGACTAGTTTTTCCCTCTTATGCAGAATTGGGCTCAAAGTAGATGGGGAAATAAGGGTCTTAATAGAATATTGCTCATTGAGGAAGATACCTTTCTATTCAAATTCATTGATGGAGACTGCATGTGTAAGATAATGGATTCAGGATCTTGGCATATAGGAGGAAATATGTTCATCCAAAAGTGTGTTGCAAGTTTGGGATTCAACAGAACAAGCATAAAACTATTCCCTTATTGATTAATTTTCATAATAATACTCTTGAATACTAAAATTAAGGTGGATTAGGTTTTATAGCTAGTTTTGTTGGGAAGCCTATAGCTTTTGATTCAGGGACTGCTAAACTTTAAAAAGTATGATATACAAGAATATGTGTGGAGATCAATCCTAAAAAAACGTTTACCTGAAATGAAGCTGAAAATTGCTAATGAAATGATTAAAAATGAAATCCAATTATCTTACAATTGGAAGCCTCAGTTAGGAAAATAAATTTGGAAACTTATAGGAAAACTATTCACATCAGGTGTCACTATGAGCTAATGGGGATTAAAGATGAACCATCATCTCAAAACAATAAAGAAAAAATCATTGTTTCTATGCTTGAAAAAAAGACAACCATATAAGAAGGAGAGGTCCAGCATACCAAACAAGACATGATTAATGATCTTGATCTTGTTGACATATTGTTGGAAAATAAAGAAAGTGGAAGACTTAAAACTGATCTAATCAATAATGAGATTAAAGAGGAGGCTCCTTATAAAGGGCTTTCTGAATTGAATCAAGAGTATATTAAGCAATTTGATCCAGGTTCTAGCAAAAATTCAAGTAGAAAACCCAAAGGGGGTTGGTAGCTACAAACCCTCTAAAATCCTATCAAAAGACAGACTGTAAAGGATCTTTTACTGGGAAAAAATCCTATCATCCTTGGGCTTCTTGAAACTAGAATTAAAGCTCATAAGCTTCATAATGTCATGAAATTTCTTAGGAAAGACTGGAATTACGGTTCCAATCATGATCACTACTATAATGAAAAAATTATACATGCTTACAACAATAAGAAGGTGCAGGCTACTATTTTAAACAGTTCAAATTAATACATCCAGCTAAATTACAAGCTTGCAGACTTACAAATCTATTATATATGCTGCTAACTTTAAATTTCAGAGAACCAAACTCTAGGAGGATTATATTCAAAACTCAATGAACAAACCCTGGCTGGTAGCAGGTGATCTTAATTGTGTTTGACATCCATTTGGAGCCCAAAGTGATAGGTCAACTCTTCCAATCTTGGCAAAAAGTTGAAAAATGCTTTAGTAAGATGGAGGTGACTTATCTAAAATAAGTAGGGAATTTCTTCACTAGTGTAATAAATAGCTTGGAAATTGATTCATCATGAAGAAGTTGGATAGAATTATTGTTAATCAGTTTTGGTCGAGTCATTTTCCAAATTCCAATGCTCATTTTGGCTCTCCTTATATGATGATCATTCAAGTATGGAAATTAAAAACTTCACATCTTCTACCTCTTACAAAGCCCCCTTCATATATTTCAACTTTCTTACCAATGAGGAAGGGTTTATGGAATTTGTTAATGAAGTCTAGAATTGCAGGATCTCTAAAAGCAAAGCCTACCAGCTTATGAGGAAACTCAAGATCCTTAGAAACACACCAGTGACTTTCAACAAAATAGATCAATCCTCAAAAATTGCTATGTTACATGAAGCTAAGAGTGAATTGAGAAAAGCTTAGGATGCTTATTATCAAAACCCTTGTAGTCTTGTCATAAAACTATTGAAGCAAGTAAACTGGATATTTACAAAACTAGTATCTTCAAGATCACAACTCGTTACTTATGTAAAAGGCTAGGATCAGTTGGCTAAAGGACGAAGACTTCAACTTCAATTTTTTTCACAATTATGTCCAAGCAGGGAGAAACTCTAACAAGATTAATAGTCCTCTTCATGATTATAACCACTTGGTGACTAAAAGATCTTCTATAGAAGATATGACTTTCAATTACTTTGAAAAACTACTTGGAGTTACAAGACCTTCTGGTTTTTCTAATTTGTAGGAGTTTTTGGAGCTTATTAGTTCTCTTGTCACTCTGTCCCAAGAAGCATTATTGAAACCCCAACAACCAACTTTGCCCCAGGAAATCAAATCAGTTCTCTTCAATCTTAATCCTAAGAAAGCTCCAAGTCCAGATGGGTTTAATGCCCATTTCTTCCAAAGCACCTATCATATTACAAGTAATCCACTTATGGAAATTGTCTTGAAATTCTTGAAATCTAGAAGAATGTTGAGAGAAATCAATGCTACTTATGTATACTTGATTCCTAAACTGCTTAATGCCAACTGCCTCAATGAATTTTGCCCCATTTCATATTGTAATACTGTATATAAGGTGATATCTAAGCTCTTTGGAAATAATGCAATTTAAGTCAATACGTCATTAAATGAAATTCTAAATTTTTCATTTTTTTCTTTTTTAGTTACTTATGTTTGATGTATATGTATATATGCAATATAAATATAAAATTTTTAGCTGTAAATATTTTTATTTCATGTTTCAATTATACTTTGTTATATTCCTCAGCATAAAATCTTGGTGTAATGCTTATAGATCTGTATTATTCCTACCATATGATATTTTGATATAATTATTCTTTAATATATGATGTAAATTGTAACATTTTTAAGTATTTTGTATTATTTATAATTTAGGTCTATATGTAGATTAAATAATCTTTTTTCTTATATTAATTGTGATTATTATTTACATGAGAATATGTGAAAAGTAATTTCAATAAAAATAAAGAGAGTTATCAAATTTATATGATTTTTTGAAATAGGACTGATGTAAAAGCAAAAATTATATAATACAATATATGAACGGGTTATTTTGTAATTTTATAAAATTTACAAATTATTTTATAATTTTAAAAAATTACTTAAAACATTACCTGTATTAACCGGTACTAACACCTTACTATATTAAAACTAAATCTGATACCAATTTTGATATAGTATTAAAACATTGATTGAACATCTTGAGTCCAGTTGTACCGGGAATACCTACAATATATGACACTAGGCTGTGTTTTAGAGAGTTGGGTTTTTAGGTTGCCTGCCATTGCGAATACTGTGTGGTGATTACACGCATGGCAGACTGAATAAAAGTGCACAGGGAATGGCAGAAGGTCAATACTAATGAGTTAAGCATAAAGAAAGAAAAGTTAGAAGCGAAACAATGACAATTCATGGAGAGACAATAGATAATGTATTAGGGGGAGGAGAGAACCGCAAAGTGAGAGATGCAGGATAAGACGATAAGGAAGATGAAAGAAGTAGATATACTGCCGAAGGGATGAAGAAAACATAGGAAGCAACTGTTCAGATCGAAAGAGAGTCAAGCAATCAAGCTGAAACAAGAGACTGAAGCTTGGAGAGCGACTGACACAGACGAGACTTGGATCATCCAGGATTTACAACGAAGGAAATAAACGGTAATTGAGGAAGCAAGGAAGGATAATGCATTAATAGAAAGAAGAGGAGACATGGAAAGGCCTTAAAAAGCCATTACGAGCTTATCATAAAGACAATCAAAGCAAAGATGCACTGAATTAAGGCGAACGAAGAGACCAAGAGTAATGTGCTAGTACGGGTAGAAGTGTGTGCGTAGAGACATTTGTACACAAAATTTGAAGATTTCCATTTTTTTTAATCAGAAAAATGTACCCTTTGAAGCGAGAATGAATTTTTTAATGAAATTCTTTTCAAACATTTCCCAACTTTTTAGTGTTTTCCACTTTCCAAGTTGTATTTAAGGATAGGATGTTGCAATTCATGTGGAACTGGCTGTTGATAAACCAGAATTTTCGTGAATTTAGTCATCCAAGTCTTCTTATATCTTTGAAGAGTTGTTCAAGGATAACATAACGAAAAAGCCCAGGAGGATCACAGTTAAGCAGGCATCCGTCCGTACGTGCTCAAGAGAGGCAAGACGAAGTTGTCACAAGTTAACAATTGGCCAATGGAGATTCCTGAGCCTTCTTTTAGAAAGCCGGTGGTAATAAATGGGAATGGTTACACTACAAATTAAGACAACTGTACAACGACACGTATGAGTCAACTCAATATATATTGTGGCAAAACATTCCTTCTACGACATACAAGCAGAACTCGTTACAGAACTCCACCCTGGCAGACCATATAAATAAATGTACATCAAGCCAAAGATACTACCAGGGCGAACCATCCATGCCCGCTAAATGAAATGAGGCCACATTCACCACTGTAACTACTGAAACTAATCCGATCAACACGTCCAGCAAAAGCTCCCCTCTCAAGGTTTCATTACTCTGCAAAGAAATCCCTCGGTTAAAGAGCATTTTGGAACCATTATCTTGCTAAGCGGATTATTTTAGCATACTAGACAATTAATATAGGGTGCACAGGGTCAATTTCGTGTCTTGAGAAAGTTGACACAGGGTTGACAAGGCAACAAGATTGTAACAATCCATGCTTTATGTCAGCAAGCCGGGATGTGTTGTGTAGGATTACTTGGCTTACAGATGCAGACAAAATCTGCAGTTAGCATGAAAGTTACCAGATATTCTAGAACCACGGGCTTGTATACTATTTTTCACATGAGTAGGCTAAAATTATAAATAGAAAAAAAAAAAGACATCAAAATTTATTATATGAAATGATCAAACTAAACGAGTTTATGGAAAAACTTGGACTGATGGTAACCGCAATAACCTAAATAACGGACTGTTATAGAACTCGAAGAACTCAGACCATAGGACATATCGAGTTGGGGCCAAATACACTAAGGTTAATGTCGTGTTTGGCATTTAAGAACCCCCTGCAATGTGAACTTTGAAAAGTCCCTATGATATATGAATTGTCCAACATTCAACGATTTTTTTGTAATTAACTATGCAAAAACAGCTTTAGAGTTTGTAAATGAAACAAAAGAGAACGAACCGCACACAAACTTTAATTTGATGAGATGAAAAGTGAGAGTTGATATGATGCTATTCCCATTAATAGTGACAGCAAGGGACTTTGGTCCTATTCACTTTATACTAAGTTCTCTTTATTATATAAGAGGTAAAGGTTAGTTATCATATTTTGTTTAAGAATAAATAATCAGTAATACTTAGAAAATCTTAATTGGAATTTTTTGACTATTAGGATTAGGGTTCTAAGAACTTGTCCTTTAAAGTTAGGAAAGGCATTTTTTGTCTACCATTTTTTTAGTTTTCAAATTAGGGTGATAGTTTTTTGTAAGAAAACTCTTAAACTTAAAAGAGTGACTCCTAATTTCATAATCTTAGGAGAGATCCCTATTACTATGCATTGTCTTGCGTTCTTCACTAAAAAGCCTAACAATTCTAATCTGAATTTCAGCAACACAAGCTGATGTTTTAGCAGCCCATATCGAAATTTCAGATCTGGAAACAACTTGGCAAAAAACTCAATACCCCTGTTTTATTAGCTAGTTGACATATCTTCTATTCATTCTAAGTTATCAGAGCTTTGATTCAACAATGGAGATACATAGCGCAAGGATGAATATTCAATGACCAGGAGTAAAATGAATTTAAGTCTGAAAATTCTGGAAAATTTGGACTTTGACCTTCATTCAGAAAACTAACCCAAAGGATTACTGGACAGCAAGCTACAAATGATGGAGAGGGTGTAGAAAAAGTGAAACCAAAAATTATGAGGCTTAATATTAATAAACAAGAAGTTCGGTTAGGTAACCAACACCTTCCAAGGAAAAACGAACCAATGCACTTGAAGCGCCTGGACAAGACTTGAGACCGCACAAAGTGAAACAAAAAATGATGAGGCTGAAAATTAATCAACAAAGTTCGGTTAGGTAACCAAAACCTTCCAATGAAAAATGAACCAATAGCACTTGAAGGAAGGGCATGTACAAGACTTGAGACTGCACAATAAAGTTTGAAACTTGCAAGATGATATTACTAAGAAAGTTCGTGTTGACTTTGCCGTAAAGATGGAAACACGTCTATTTTTAGATTGGACAGCAGCAATAGAGGACTTATCTGATTGGTACAACATTTCAAAAAAATAAAAAGTCCTATTTCCAAACGAAAATGGTTGGGCTAGCTAAAGTCTTCTGGAAATTGTTAAGAGGATAGCACCAAATGTTGAAAAGAAAGAGATGAAACTGAAATTATTTAAAAAACATATACTTAGCTTTTTATTACCAAGATCAACTCACAACCTTAGACAAGGAATTATGACTGTTTGATGTACTTTCCATTCGATAAGAAGGGATTGAATCTGAAAGCCAATTCATATTTCACAACAAAAATGGATTAAGGGAAGAAATTCGAGAAGAGCTTATTATGCAAAGGATTTATAGCCTCGAAGATGCATATCACTTGGCTTCAAGAGGAGCAATAATTAGGATAGCAATTAACTAAGAAGTTCAGAAATCAATCAAAGTCAGGGAAGTTTGGTACAAAAGAGCTACTACTGCACAAAATTTTAAGCTAACACCTAAGTGTACACCACATAACGACCACACAACTGCGCTAAGTCAAGGAGCTAAACTTAAAGGCAAAAACATGGTTAAGCTAGAACCAGAGGAGGCAACAGTGACATGAAGTATTTTCAATGTAATGGGAAGGACCACTTATGAATATACTAATAAATAGGTTATACATGATGGAAAAAGAAGAGGAAAAATCTAATGAATATGTGAGTGAATATGAAGCTAGAGAGGAATTAAATGTCTATGATGAACATGTTGGTCCTTCGAATTTTATTGTAGTTGGGCACATACCTACAACCCCCAAGTCAGAAGGAAAAGAAAGATGGCTCCGAATAATTGTTTTCTTTAGTCAGGCTAGATATAGAGACAAATTATGTAGGCTTATCATTGATGGGAAAAGTATGTAATGGAGAGTACGGTGAAAAGAAGTTTACTTTTAAGAGAGACACGCACATCCAAAGTTATTCAAGTTGATGATAGCACTAGACCAATTACTCTTTAAGTTACTTATGTCTTTCAAGTTAAGAGTATATGAAGATTCTATCTGGTGTGAAGCGATTCCTCTGAAAATAACTCATATTGTACTTGATCAACTGTGACTTTATAATCGTGATTTGTAACATTGCAGTAAAACTAAAATCAACCGATTTATATTCCACAGAAAGAAGATAACTTTGAAAGTTATGAAGGTAGAAAGTAAAGAAGCAAAAGGAAAGTAAAAGACAACACAAAGAACAAGGCCTCATAATACCCTTAAACAGAGAGAGCTTGCACATGCTAGCAAGAAGGGAAATATTTTTACAATGCTGGTGAGGGAAGTAACTGAAAAAAATCTAAAGCAACCTTTGCAATGCCCAAAGAAACAAGTAAATTATTGGTTAATTTTCATACCTTACACCTAATGATTTACTAAGTAAATTACCTCATTTACAAGATATTCAGCAAGCTATTAACCTATGACCAAGGTTCCCTTCATAAAACCTATGTAAATCTCTTAAATACTATCGAAAATGAAGAGCTAAAGAGACAACTGGAAGAGTTAGGTTCATTTAGAATGCAATTCTTGCATTTCTGACCCATAAAAAGGATTGAAGCACAAAAATATCAATCGATTGTCGCGTAATAAACAAGATAATAGAAAGGTATAGGTTCATTATCTTTATCTTAATGACATGATAGATATCATGACTGGAGCCATGAAATGGATACCAACAAATCAAAATTAGACCTGTGGGCAACATTTAGGGAGAGCTTTATTAATGGTTGATAATACCATTTTGACTCACAAATGCACCTAACAGTTTTATGAGAGTGATATCACTAAGTATTTCGACCATTTTTTTGACAAATTTTTGGTGTGGGATAATGTACATAATTGGACCTGATTCTTCATATGGAAGAACTTGAATCCAATATTTCTATCAATAAGTCAACCAACAAAAATCCTGTCAAAACAGTTTCTTAAAATTCAAGCAAGGAAGCCTGTTTGTTTTGATTCCTTTACCGCAAAAAGAAAGTTAATGTTGAAACTGAAAGTTTTGTATAAAACATGTGAGATATCTTTGATAAAGTGCAATGGAAGATCAACCCAATGATGGAATTTAATGAAGGTAACAAGGCAAATAGAGTGTCTCTTATGGGGTAAATATAAGAAGCTTGAATCAAAGAGTATTGAACCTCATAAAACCTTTAAGAAGAAAAGTGCTAACACTAACATTTTGGAATTGTCAAGTGACATGTGAGTTACTCTTATATTCAACACTGCAAAATTAACACTTATAATGGCACGATCTTTTGCATTCTCGTACTGCAACTATAGGAATTTCAGTCATTCCTTATCTTAAAGAATAGATTGAAGATATTTTCTATGAACAAATTTTATCCAAAAGAGTTGGCGATTACAAGTGATTGCTTGTCAAGTAAAAAGAAAAACCTTCTAACAACACAACTTTAAAAATTCAAATTTCAAAAGCTAATCCAAACTTGTAGAGTAGTATTTATCACTGTTACAACTTTGATATATATTGAAAGTTATATCTTTATGCTGCAGACTCATAGGTTCTTATATAGAGCTAGGGTACATAGTTTTGGTAGTCTCCTAATTTAGGAAGACTCCCTATTTGAAAATATCCCTAATATAGCTAGATATTACAGCTAAGGATAATCTCTAAGAGTAATCCCTTAATTAAGGGACTATCTATTATTACTATCTATTATTACGGGATTATCTATACTCTCCCTCAAGTTGGTGCAAAGATATCTATCATGCCCAACTTGCTAATTTGCTCTTCAAATGGTTGTCGGAACAGCCCCTTTGTGAAGACATCTGCTCTCTGTTCTCTAGTAGGAACAAATGGAATACATATGCTTCCATCTTCCATTTTTCCCTTGATAAAGTGTTTATCAACCTCTATATGTTTTGCCCTTTCATGAAGTACTGGATTCTGTGCAATATCAATGGCTGCCTTATTGTCACAAGACAACTTCATGGGAGGCTTAACTTCCAAATGTAACTCAATCATAACTCTTCGGAGCCCTAAGACTTCACACACTCCTTGAGCCATAGCCCTGTACTCAGCTTCTGCACTACTCTTAGCTACTACATTTTGCTTTTTGCTTCTCCATGCTACCATATTCCCCCATAGATAGGTTCAGTAGCCTGAAGTTGATGTTCTGTCAGTAATTGAGCCAGCATAGTTTGCATCCGTATAGACTTCTATGCTTCTTTCTTCTTTCTTCTAAAAAAACAATCCCTTACCAGGACATCCCTTTAGATATTTCAAAATTCTGATAACAGCCTCCAAGTGTTCTTCATATGATGAGTACATAAATTGGCTTACTAAGCTCACTACAAATGCTATATCTGGCCTGGTGTGAGATAAGTAAATTAGTTTCCCAACAAGCCTCTGGTACCTTTCCTTGTTTACTGGAACACCATTTTTGGGCTGTCCAAGTTTCTTTCCTGGTTCCACTGGTGTATCACAGGGTTTACAGCCACTCAAACCTATCTCTTTTAATAAATCCAAAGTGTACTTTCTTTGAGTCACCACAATTCCCTTCTTGGATCAAGCTACTTCCATGCCAAGAAAATATCTAAGCTGCCCCAAGTTTTTTACTTCAAATTCCTTCCCGAGCTGAGCTTGTAACTTCTCTATCTCCACAAGATCATTCCCAGTAATTATGATATCATCCACATACACTATTAGGACAACAATTTTACCTTCCCCATTCCTTTTAGTAAACAAGGTATGATTTGATTGGCCTTGGGAATACCCTTGACTTGTTACAAATTTGGTGAATCTGTCAAACCAGGCTCTTGGGGACTGTTTTAGTCCATACAGGGACCTTTTAAAATTGCACACCTTGTCTCCAAAGCTTTTCTTGAACCCAGGGTGGCTCCATGTACACTTCCTCTTCCAAATCACCATTCAAGAAAGCATTTTTTACATCTAGTTAGATTAGAGGCTAGTCTAAGCACGCAACCACTTATAATAGAACCCTGACAGTGTTCAACTTTGCCACTGGAGAGAATGTCTCAGTATAGTCCACCCCAAATGTTTGAGTGTAACCCTTTGCCACCAACCTAGCTTTAAATCTTTTTATGGACCCATTTGCATTGTATTTAATGGTAAATATCCACCAGCATCCAACCAACTTTTTCCCTCTTGGCAGATCTGTTCTCTTCCACGTGCCATTCTTTTCCAAGGCCTTTAACTCTTCCAAAACCGCCTCCTTCCACTCAGGAACAACTAGAGCATCATGTATATTGTTCGGAATTTCTGCACTGGTTAGTATGGAAATAAAGGTAGAAAAAGTTGGAGACAAGTTTGCATTAGAGACAAAGTTAGAAGTAGGGTATTGTGTGAATGATCTTTTCCCTTCTCTCATTGCAATAGGAAGAAAAATATCACCAAGGAGATCATTTGAGTTACCTAGTTGGGTACTAATAATTTCAGTTTCGAATTGTGAGATGTCAGGACTCAGATTCGAAGATGCTAATCGGGTTGTGTGAAAGATTACTTCCCTTGCTCCCCTGCTATATACTGCACCGTGAAGTGTTCTCTGCTTTTCACTTCCTGCCTCCTCAACCTTGTCTTCTTCCTGATTTTCTTTTTCCTCCCCCTAACCAATAAGCTTGTCTACTACTGGTCCTTCTAGGTTCAATATCTCAATTTTTTTTCCACTAGATCTCTCATCTTCCTTACTGAAATACTCCCCCTTAAGATGAGTGTGACTATCATAAGGTTTACCTTCAAAAAATGTAACATCCATAGAGGTAAAAAATTTCCGGGATGTTGGGTCAAAACACTTATATGCCTTTTGGGTTCTAGAGTATCCAACAAAAATACATTTGATAGCTTTAGGATCTAGTTTGGATTTCTTGGGATCATGGTTATAGACAAACACAGTCCTTCCAAATATTTTCAGAGGGACAGGTGGGTTCGGTTTTGTGTGAGGAAAGAAGGAAGAGAAGATTTGTAATGGGGTTTGGAATTTTAAGGTTTTGGAGGAAAGTCTATTGATCAAAAAATTGGTAGTGAGAACTACTTCTCCCCATAGGTATTTTGGGATGTGTGTTTGAAAGCTAATTGCTCTAGCTACCTCTAAAAGATGTCTATTTTTGCGTTCAAAAATTCCATTCTGCTGTGGGGTGTAATTGTAGGAGGTTTGGTGGATAACCCCTTTGCTATCTAGGAAATTTTTTAAGGCCAAGTTCACATACTCTTCCCGTTATCACTTCTTAACATTCTAATCTCCTTTTGAAGTTGAGTTTTAACCATGTTATAGAAGGACACTAATGTGGCATAAACATCCGATTTATCTCCCAAAAGAAACACCCATGTGACCCTAGAACAATCATCAATGAAAGTGAGGAACCACCGTTTTAAGTGTTTGAATTCTAGAGGGACTCCATAAATCACTGTGTATTAACATAAATGGCTCCGGACATCGGCTGTTTTGAATGGGGTAATGACTTCTGTGAAGTTTAGCTAATTCACAACATTCACATTGAAAGCTAGCACTTTTATTGATAGATAAATGAGGTAATGCATACTTCAGGTATAGTAAACTAGGATGTCCTAACCTATAATGCCACATCATTATTTCTCCCTCCTTGCTAAAAGTAATGTGACAGCCATCTTCTTCATGTTTCTTGCCTTCTTCTTGCAAGATATATAAGTCTTCAGTAACCTTAGCAACCCCAATCATCCTCCCCGATTCCAAATCCTGAAACATACAATAAGTCAACCAAAAATTAGCTTTGTAATTTATATCTTTGGTTAGCTTGCTAACAGAAACAAGATTATACGAAAGATTGGGAATGTGAAGAACATTTTTTAGTGTTAAGGTGTCTGAAATAGGGACTGTCCCTTTTCCTACTACTGAAGCTAAGGAACCATCTGCAATTCTTATTTTCTGGTTCCCTACACACGGTGAGTAAGAGGAAAAAAATTTGGAGCTACCAGTCATGTGATCGGTGGCTCCAGAGTCAACTATCCAAGAGTAGGAAGGTATAGAACAAACAAAGGCTTTTGGAAGGATTATACCTGATTGGACTACAGAACAAGAGGGTTTTTGGGTATTCTCAGTTGGAAGGAATGTGTCCAGATGATCAAGCTGTTCCTTTGTGAAAGGAAAGGTCCTGGTTGAGCTGCAGGTATCCTGATCATGATTGGACTGGTTTCCAGCTTGCAAAGCTTTCCCGTCTCTTGCTTCACTAGCCCATTTTTTCTTCCAGTTTGCTGGTTTGCCATGTATCTTCCAGCTAGTATCTTTTGTATGCCACAGTTTTTTGCAAAAATCACACCAAGTTTTCTGCTTGTTTTTACCTTTCTCACCCTCACTATCACTATTCTTTGAGACAAATGTTGAACCTTCATTCTAGAAGTCTATAGTGTCATTTTTTCCCAACATGACACTCTTCCTAGCTTCCTCTCTTCTGACTTCAGAGAACACTTCTCGGATGGAGGGTAGTGGCCTTCGCCCCAAAATCCGTCCCCTGACTTCATCCAATTCTGCCTTCAAGCCAACAAGAAAAACAAACACTCGTCCCCTGTCAACTTTCTCTCTATATTGGGCTGCATCTTCTGGATCTTTCCACTTTGTTTCCACAAATAGATGCAACTCCTGCCATATTATAGTCATCTCATTATAATATGCAATCACATCTTGTTCACCTTGCTGCATCTTCCACATTTTTTAATTGAGTTCAAATAGCTGAGCATAGTTTTCCAGGTCTGAGTATGTTTCTTCGACTGCTTCCCGTACATCTTTGGCTGTTGGGAGGAAAATAAAGGGTCTTCCTACCGTTGGTTCCATGGAATTGATGAGCCAGTCTGTAACCATGGCATTCTCCAAGCACCACTGGTCGAAATTAGGGTCTTCTGACCTTGGAGTTTGGATTGCTCCTGTTATGTACCCTATCTTTCCTTTTCCAGTAATCACGAGACGGACTGATTGGGACCATTCTAGGTGGTTTCTTCCATTCAGCTTCTGGATTGAAATTTTTAGGGAATTTTCTGGTTGTATGCTAACTGAATAAGGTTGATTTCCTGATCCAAAGAAAGGGGTAGAGCTGCTGGTGTTCTCTCGGATGAAGATCGAGACCCCACCATTGCAGCCTTGTAATTCATGGAATAGCGTGAGACTCTAATACCATGTAACAACTTTGATATATATTGAAAGTTATATGTCTATGCTGCAGACTCATAGGTTCTTATATAGAGCTAGGGTACATAGTTTTGGTAGTCTCCTAATTTAGGAAGACTCCCTATTTGGAAATATCCCTAATATAGCTAGATATTACAGCTAAGGATAATCTCTAAGAATAATCCCTTAATTAAGGGACTATCTATTATTATGGGATTATCTACATATTCCATAGGTAATTATTTTTGTTATCTATCTTAGCTTTTATTCAAAGGCAAAAATGAACTATATAGCTCATATTTTGTCTTGGACCGATTTGAAGTATAAAAATATCATCAAATGACTGAATCTTCAAGTGAAAATTACAAAAAGTTTATTTATGAACCTATCATACTTCATTGAATGAAGCATTGCATAGAAAGCATTTTTGTATAAGGTTCCACATCCAATAGATAAGAAATCTTGCCCTATAACTTGGTGAAAAGGGAAGATATGAGAATGAGAGTCGTATGGTTTTTCTTTTGTCTTAAATTGCTATCTTATTTTTTGTTTATCTCATGCAAAAATAGTAAAATTATCCATATTTATTAAACATTATAAAATCATAACATGCATTTCAGTTAGGGTTGACTCATGGATTGGCCTCAACCTGTAAATTTAGGTTTAGGGTTGTAATGTTATGGCCTTAAATAGGATATAAACCTAAAATCAAGACCTCATACAATGTGACCCAAATAAAGTAAAAGTTAAAAAACCCAAACATGGTAAACTAGACCTATTGGCACCTTTCTAACTTCAGGAAAAATTGTTAGAGAATTGTTCCTTTGAAACTAGTGCTTAAAGTGTAATGCAATAAAAACTATTTGAACAAAAACGTGAAATCCAGGAAGTCCTCAACGAATAGGAAGTCAAACAGTTATTGAAGCTATTTCTGGATGACATTCCGTAGGAAATACCAAAGCATACCCGAAATTTTGCAGACTGAAGGTTTGCACGTGAAAAGAACACATTTTTAAGGCGTGCATAGCTGAAATCTACAAATGACAGGTCCTGCATGCCATAAGCATTAAAGAAACAACCATTGTTACTATATGCGTTCTTGTTGCCCTCAAAAAACTGATGGAAGGAAGCATGATTTAAAATTCTCCATCAACTAAATTCTAAAAGGAAAATTAGTATATCTGCACATTTCTAGATCAACCCTTAGATATGGATCTAAAAAGACTTTATAGAAAAAGAAAATACCAGTTTAGAAAGATCGAGACCAGAAAGATTAACCCCTCGAAATCGGACTCTTTCAGACTGTATACACTTAATGATATCTGTTCGTGTCAATTCACTGTCTAACTCATCAACTTCCTTCCTCGCATTCAAAGCAGCATTGATTCCCTCTATAAGTCCCTGATACAACATTGAGCTTAAGAATATAAATGAACTGCTAAATACCACAAGTGCAATATTCATAAATAGATGACTAAATCTTTTGCATAAATAAGCATGGCTCCTCTCAATGGAAGATTAGACAAACTATCATTGCTCCTGCAAAGCAAGATACACGATTATTGATCCATACATGCATCTCAAGGATAAATAAGTTCCAAGTCTAACAATCATAATAATTTGATCACAATAATGCAAATAAATACTTGATTATTCGTATTATCATGAATTAGGAAAGAGTGGACATACACTTAAACATGATACATCCAAACATGCTCTTTGGAGGCTTTCCTGAAGATAACTTAAGACAAGCTTACAACTATATACAAGAGATGCCTGCTCCTTTGATATGAAATGAACACACAATAACCTTGCAGTAGAGAATTGTTGAAAACTCAATGATTACTCAACTAGAGAATTGGAGAAGAAAACAACAGAGAAGAAGATTGAGATGAAATGGCATACAAGAAATTGATAGTACTCTGCCTCTCGGATAAGCTCTGAATACTCAACATCTGTTAATGTTGGAACAACACCATCCCTCAACCAATTTAGAATATGCCTGAAATGTTTTCCATCCCTATCAACAAAGACATATCCCTGCAACAGCTTTAGTATAATCAAATCTCAATTAAAAAAAATCCTCTTTATCAGGGCATAAGTCACTGAGATTGCTATAATGGACTAAGCGCCAGCAAAGACAATAACTGAGTTAATATTAGTACCTTTTCTGGATCCTCATATATAGCATGTCGTCCACTAAACATAGCAGCAAGCATGGAATCAGGCTCACGCTGTGTCAAAGTATCAATTGTGGTACAGAATTTCTTCCCCCCTGATAACACACAAGTGTTACTCAGTGTTTCAGCAACTATTGATGAATTCACCCTCTAATCAAAGATTAAAGCACAGAAAAAAGTATTTAATTGGTAGAAATAATGGCTTATATCAAAATATTAACTTTTCAAATTCTAAACTCTGATCACCTAGAACGAGTGGGAAATTTAAGTAAATTATACACATATAAGGGGAAAGAAAACCACAAGTCTTGTATAGCAGACAAAACCAGAATTTTCTCCAAGAAAGAATAGGAAGTTCACTTCGAACAATTCCATTAAAGAGATTCCTTCCCTCCCTCTCATTTTACCTACATTCATCTCAAAAAGAAGAATAACCAAAGACCACCCGTGTTAAAAGTGCAAAAAGCAAACAGCGATTCACCAATTTCCCTACATTTCCAACTTTCTCAAAATCCAATCATACTACAATCAAGAAAAAGGGGTCTAAATTGCTCACCCAAATACTCTCTCAATCACATAAATCGCTGAACAAGTAACATTAGGGTTATAGACCAAAATTATCCTACTTCCCTCACGCAACAATACTCAAAAGCCAAAGTTCGCCATGGTATAAGTAAGAGAGAGAGAGACAGGCAGTGCTGACCGATGTTAAGACGAACCAAAGAAGAAGAATTGTTATCCTTCGTCATTGCTGGAAGAGAGAGAGAGGGAGAGAGAAGGGGAAGGGTGAGAGGAAGCAGGCGAGCGTTATTTCCTTACTATTATGAGTGTTATATTCCCGAAATTTCAACTGCTTAAGGCTTGTGTAGTTAACCATCTCGGAATTAACAAATAATATACCAAATTAATGATAATTTATGATAAAACTCTTTTTTAATAAGAAAAGCAATTAAGTTAAAAGCCTTAATTTGCATAAGGATATCATTAAAAGAAGAAAATGCCCAAATCGAGGTCGTCTTCTTCTTGTTGTTCTTAAAGCAACTTAGATTATGTTTGATTAGACGTAAGGATTTTAATATAATGAAATGGTTTATAATGAAATGGAATATAAAATGATGTAATATTAAAAAAGGTTTTTAATAAAATGAAATGATTTATAATATAATAGAATATAAATTGATGTAATATTAAAACATTGTTGTTTAAGAAAGATGGAAGAGTTCATAATATTGTTGATGTATGCCCTTGCAGCCAATTTATGTTGGTTGTAAATTTATTTGTGTGATAATATGTTATTCAGTAAAAGGCATTCTTTATCTTTGTGTATTTATTAATTATTTAATTATTAATCATAAAGATAAAATCCATGGAATTATTGTTATGTAATTAGAAATTATAATGCGATTATAATTATAAGATTCGAATTGCATTTGTTATATTATTCCTAAAATGTTCCTAGTCGTAGTTTCATCAAGACGGGGTATTGATGAAATGGTTAGACTAACACATGTTTGTTTCTTTCTTATGAAGAAAGTAATTGATCTCATAGATTAA
>JAOQMS010000008.1:20820358-20832687 GCA_027563885.1 Erythroxylum longipes
CCTGATTGGACTACAGAACAAGAGGGTTTTTGGGTATTCTCAGCTGGAAGGAATGTGTACAGATGATCAAGCTGTTCTTTTGTGAAAGGAAAGGTCCTGGTTGAGCTGGAGGTATCCTGGTCATGATTGGACCGGTTTCCAGCTTGCAAAGCTTTCCCATCTCCTGCTCCACTAGCCCATTTTTTCTTCCAGTTCGCTGGTTTGCCATGTATCTTCCTACAGGTATCTTTTGTATGCCACAATTTTTTGCAAAAATCACACTAAATTTTCTGCTTATTTTTACCTTTCTCACCCTCACTTTCACTATTCTTTGAGAAAAATGCTGAACCTTCATTCTGGAAGTCCATAGTGTCATTTTTTCCCAACATGACACTCTTCCGAGCTTCCTCTCTTCTGACTTCAAAGAACACTTCTTGGATTGAGGGTAGTAGCCTTCGCCCCAAAAACCGTCCCCTGACTTCATCTAATTCTGCCTTTAAGCCAGCAAGAAAAACAAACACTCATCCCCTGTCAACTTTCCCTCTATATTGGGCTGCATCTTCTAGATCTTTCCACTTTGTTTCCTCAAATAGATCCAACTCCTGCCATATTATAGTCATCTCATTATAATATGTAGTCACATCTTGTTCACCCTGCTGCATCTTCCATATTTTTGAATTGAGTTCAACAGCTGAGCATAATTTTCCAAGTCTGAGTATGTTTCTTTAACTGCTTCCCATACATTTTTGGCTGTTGGGAGGAAAATAAAGGGTCTTCCTACCCTTGGTTCCATGGAATTGATGAGCCAGGCTGTAACCATGGCATTCTCCAAGCACCATTGGTCGAAATTAGGGTCTTCTGACCTTGGAGTTTGGATTGCTCCTGTTATGTACCCTATCTTTCCTTTTCCAGTAATCACGAGACGGGCTGATTGGGACATTCAACTTCTGGATTGAAATTTTTAGGGAATTTTCTGGTTGCATGCTAACTAAATCAGGTTGATTTCCTGATCTAGAGAAAGGGGTAGAGCTGTCGGTGGTCTTTAGGGATGAAGATCGAGACCTCACCATTGCAGCCTTGTAATTCATGGAAGAGCGTGAGGCTCTGATACCATCTTACAACTTTGATATATATTGAAAGTTATATCTTTATGCTGCAGACTCATAGATTCTTATATAGAGCTAGGGTACATAGTTTTGGTAGTCTCCTAATTTAGGAAGACTCCCTATTTCGAAATATCCCTAATATAGCTAGATATTACAGCTAAGGATAATCTCTAAGAATAATCCCTTAATTAAGGGACTATCTATTATTACTGTCTATTATTACGGGATTATCTACAATCACATTCTGTGTCAAAGACAACTTTTGATAAAATGGTGAAAAACTTGTGCAAAAAAATTAAAGAACTTAACAATTTACAAACGAAACAAAAGAAGATCAACCACAAGCTTTAATTTATGAAGAATGAGAGTTGGTATAATACTATTCATGTTACCATTCATATGCATATTGGCAACAAGGACAACTTAGTCATATTTATTTTATACTAATTTGCCTTAATAGATACAAATTAGAAAGAATCCTTATTAAAATAAAATTCAATTATATTTTGGACATCTTAGTTGGAATCCTTTTACTAATAGACCTCCGGTTCCAAGAACTCCTTTATACATATGTATTCAGCCCTTCAATGAGAAGAAAGTTGTTTTTTTTTTGTTGTAAAGTTTGCCTTTTTAAAGTATAAAGTGATTCATAACCATATGAGATCCCTAGAACATCCCATTGTCATGTTTTCTTTAATAAAGGACCTCACAGCCTAATCTATATTTCAACAACTAGAATTTGAAGTTTTAGCAGCCCATATAGAAATTTCAGACCTGAAATTCAAATTCGAGCAACGTAGCAAAAAAGCCCACAACCCAAATTTTCTAATTTTCACGAGTTTTATTAATTAATTGACCTATCTTTTATTCATCTTACATCAATTAAACTTTGTATTAATAGCAAAGGCTACTAATGGTAAACATCCACTTAATTTTGCAAAACTGCATATGAATAAAGCTGAATAATAGTTCTAGTTTAATAATTGCCAAACTACAGCAAATTCATAGCCTAAGGAATTTTTCTAAAAATGCCGCCCAAATGAGATCTTAATAGGATTGTACCTCTAGAGATATTATTGGTCATTTTAAATCATTTCTCTGCACTATTCCTTTTGGAAATGGGCTAGGAGATATAAAGTTTATTTCTAAGGAATAGAGCCTACAATCATAGCACTTTTGCAATTTTATAAACACCAAAAGCTCTAGAAAGTGCTGTTGATTGATAATGCCTCAAGTTTGCTAGCTCATCCCCATCAAAGCTCACACATACGTATAAAAGCAACTTATATTTGCACACAAGTTTAAGTATTGTGATTAACCAAGTAATTAATTAATCAATAATGGTAAATATTATAACCTAAAAGCATACTAAAATCATTGGTATTTCACTCCCCTGAGTTTCTTCAAAGCATTCCACTTTGTTGGAATATAATAGTATTTTAATAAGGGTATTTATTTAAGTTTTTTAAATACTTTCTCCTATCTATAAATAGATGACTAACCTACGTAAGGTTAGGCCATCATATTCTCAAATTCTCTTCTTCCTCTCTTTTTCTTCTCTTCATCTCTCTCTCTACAATTTAAATGGTTTCAGAGTGAGGTTTATTAGATCTGATTACAATCATGTGAATTTCCCTCTAGATTCTTTTATTCTTTTCTTATTGTTAGATTTGGGTATCGTGTCCTAAAAAACACTTGGAGACTATTTTTTGTTGAAGGATAAATGCAACTGTAGCCCACGTTGGTCTAAGTAGATAACTGTGTTATTATTCTTATTAGTTTTTGGTTATTTTTTCCCCCGATGATGGCTGACAAGAAGCCTGAAATGTTCTGATTCCCGTCACCAAGATGATTGAATGTCGTTTGAACGGTGATAACTATCCTCAGTGGCGGTGAGCGATCTCTAAATATCTTAGTGGGGTTGATAAGGAAGATCATCTTACCCAAGACCCTCCAAATGATCTTGGTGAGGATAAGTCATGGTGAAAGGAGGACAAGAAGTTGCATTCGCAACTTTTACAAACAATTGAAGTGAACATCCAGGATCAAATTTATCATTGTGAAACTGTTAAGGAGATATAGGAAACCTTCGCGTATAAGTTTTCGAGTGCAAATAACGTGACTCGAATGTATGATGTTGCCAGCAAGGTGTATCAGGCTAACATGAAGGATAAGTCTGTTCAAGATTATTCCTATGATTTTTATTAAATGCTCGAGGAGATGAATTTACTACTTTCTTACACAATAGATATTAGTGTCCAAAAGGTTCAACGTGAACGAGTTGGAGTTATGTGCTATTTAGCAGGGTTGTCTCCCAATTTAGCTTCTGCCTGCTCACAAATTTTAGCTAGTCCAGAGATTCCTTTGCTCTCAGAAGCCATTCGTCATGTATAGCGCACTGCCCATTCTTTACCATCTGAAAATTCACAGCTCACAGTAGTGCACTTGTCAGCCAAGTTCCTTGTTTCGATAGTGGTAAAGGTGGTGGTCGAGGTGGCTGCTCGAGGGGCCGTGGTGGAGGTCGTGGTTGTAAAGACACTAGTGGTCACTCTGAGGGCAAGACAGTGTGTTATCATTGCCGAAAGCTAGGACATCATATAAAGAAGTGTTGGTTGCTTCATGGTACGCCTCAGGGAGCTCAGTCTTTTGCAAATGCAACCACCTCCAAACCTCTTGAAGAGAAGCTTGTAAAATTATCAGTTGATGAGTATACACGCTTGGTTTAGTCACAGGGTTTTACAAAGGATTCTGCTCCTCCTTCCTCCACTGCTACTCTAGTTCAGTTATGTCATCCTACAGCCTACCTCTCTTCCACTTCCTGCAAATGCGTCATCAACTCAAGTGCTAGCGAACATAAGATTGGCACTATAGGTGCTTTGTCCTCTGTTACACCATCATCCGATCCATTGTATGTTACTATTGCCAATGGCACTACTGTTTCTGTTTTTGCCTCTAGTAAATCCAAGCTTGTTCCTTCATTGCATTTGTCCTAGGTTTTATATATACCCAATTTTCCTTTCAATCTCATGTTTATCAATAAGATTACTAAAGCTCTAAAATGTTTTGTTGTTTTCTTTGCCATACATTGTGTTTTTCAGGATCTATTGACGAATAGGATTATTGGTAGAGGTCGAGAGTCAAGGGGGTTGTATCTTCTTGAGGGTGGTGATGTAGCTCTTTTTGCATTGGCCGCTAGTCCAAAGTTAGAGTCTCCCTTTGATCTTCATTGTCAACTTGGTCACCCGTCCTTGGCTAACTTGAAGAAGAATTTTCCCTTTTAAAGTTCCTTGTCTAGTTTCGAGTGTGAGTCATGTCAGTTTGCAAAGCATCATCGTGTTTCTTATTATCCTAGAGTTAATAAGAGAGTCGAATCCTCTTTTGAGTAAGTGCATTAAGATATTTGGGGTTCGTGTCCTATAGTCTCCAAAACTGGTTTCCAATATTTTGTTTGTTTTGTTGATGATTACACTCGTGTTACTTGGGTTTATTTAATGAAAAGTCATTCTGGGCTATTCTCAATTTTTTCTGATTTTTGCAATGAAATTCAGACCCAATACAATGCGAAAATTCGTGTTTTGCAAAGTGACAATGCAAAAGATACTTTTCTAGTCCTTTGTCTGATTTTATCCGAAAACAACGAACTATTCACCAATCTTCTTGTGTGGTGACTCATCAACAAAATGGGGTAGATGAATGTAAAAATCATCATTTACTTGAGGTTGCTAGAGCACTTTTATTTCAAATGAAGGTTCCAAAATCTTTTTCGGCTGATGCTATTTTAACTGCTTGTTACTTGATTAATCGTATGCCTTCCTCTGTGTTACAGGGTGACATTCCTTATTCAGTCGCTAAGTCTCTTTTAGTTGTGCCTCCTAAAGTTTTTGGATGCACATGTTTTATTCGTGACACTCATTCACAAATATCAAAATTGGATCCTCGATCTTTAAAATGTCTGTTTGTTGGTTATTCCCTGGTTCAAAAGGGTTATAGATGTTATTCTTTTGATTTGAAGCAATATGTGGTTTCTACTGATGTCACAATTTTTGAGTCTACTTATTTTTCCTCTTTTTCTCTAGATGAGTTTGTTAGTGAAGATGAGTTTTTGGTTTACCATGTTAGACAGGTTCCTCCTCCTTTTGTGTCGTTCTCATCCACCGGTTAGACAAGTCTACTCCAAGTGTGATATGGATGCATTTGTGGGCAAGACTTATGCTCGAAGAGGAAGAAAAAGTGGCAGCTGAAAGCAGGAAAAAGATATTAGCTAGGGAAGCTGCTTGTGTTGGAATTATTTTCTAGAATAGGAGTTTGTTTCAGATCTAGAATAGGAGTTTGTTTCTTATTAGGAGTACTTTTTAGAGTCTTTTTAGAAGTCTATTTCTGTTGAAGTTTATCTTTATTGTTTTGCCTTATTAGGAGTCTAAATTAGAATCCTAATCAGGGTTGAACTTGTGTTTTCGTGCCTATTTAAATGGGCATTCATTCAATAATAAAGCAACAATTTATCATAAAATTAGCTTAGAAGTAGAATAATTTAGTCCAATCTAGGCAAACCTTGTCCTCGACAAGTGTTGCCAGTTTTTATCAGCAAAAATAAGTTCTGCGAGGAGGGGGTCCAGCGTAAACAAGGGAAAAGAGGTTAACTTTCTTGAAAATCATCCTTGGATCCGATCCCAAGCATGGGCACATAACAAGGTGACAGCGAATTGCTTCTCCCACTCTTTCCGATTGCATTGAAACTCATGCATCCCTTCCTCTGCCATGTCCTCCATCATATGATCCTAGTCTTGATCTTCCTATTGCCTTGCCTAAACGAAAACGTAGTTGCCAATATTTTGTTTCTTCTTTTGCTTCCACTGCTAATTTATCACCCCTTCGACAAGCATTTGTTGTTTCTTTAGGTTCCATTTCTATACCTAAGTCTTTTATAAAGGCTTTGTCCCTTACTGGCTGGAGGATAGCCATGGAGGAAGAGATGGCAGCTTTGGAGCACAATTCTACATGGGATCTTATGTCTCTCCCAACGGGTAAGAAAAAAATTGGTTTTAAATGCGTGTTTACTGTTAAGATGAATTCTAATGGCACTGATTCTCCCCTAAAGGCTCGTCTAGTTGCCAAGGGCTATGGTCAAACTTATGTTACTCAGATATTTTTTCTCCTGTTGCTAAGCTTGCTTTTGTACGTTTGTTTATTTCTCTTGCGGCATCTAAACAGTAGCCATTATACCAATTATATGTCAAAATTGCATTTTTACATGGTGATTAACAAGAACAGGTATAAATGGAGCAAAACCCTAGTTTTGTTGCTCAGGGGGAGTCCGGGAAGGTATGTCACCTTCGTAAATCCTTGTATGGACTGAAATAGTCTCCTCGAGCTTGGTTTGGTAGATTTAGTGAGGTTGTTATGGAGTTTGGTTAACATCGAAGTGTATATGATCACTCTGTGTTCTTTTGTCAATCCGCTACTGGTTACATCTTACTTCTTGTATATGTGGTTGATATTGTTATTACTGGGAATGATAGTAAAGGCATTGAGCGGTTGAAATTCTTTCTTCAAAGCAAATTTCAAACCAAGGATTTGGGAGATCTGAATTATTTTTTGCATATTGAAGTTGTTAGATGTAGATAGGGTATCTTTCTTTGCCAAAGGAAATACGTTCTTGATCTTCTAACAGATATAGGTATGCTTGGATCTCGACCATGTGACGCTCTTATGGTGCCTTATCTTAAGCTTACAGCTGAAGGTGGTGAAATATTATATGATCCAGAATGGTATAGAAGACTGGTAGGAAAACTCAATTATTTGATTGTGACATGTTCAGACATTGCTTTTCTTGTGAGTGTGGTTAGCCAATTTATGTCCTCACCACGGAGTATTCATTGGAAGGCAGTTATGCACATATTTTGATACTTGAAGGGAGCTCCAGGCGTGGAGTACTTTATTGTGACCATGGTCATTTAAAAGTTGAAGTACTATGTAATACAGATTTGGCTAGTTCTCCAATTGACCGAAGATCCACATCTGGCTACTGTGTTTTTGTGGTTGGCAATCTCATGTTGTGGAAAAGTAAGAAACAATCAGTAGTTGCATGGTCTAGTGCAGAAGCAGAGTATCGTGCTATGGCACAAACTAAATGTAAGTTGATGTGGGTGCATCAATTACTTGAAATTGATTTTCCTAACTCAAGTCCTATGGACCTTTGGTGTGATAATCAAGTTGCTCTCTATATTGCTTCTAATCCAGTATTGCATGAGAGAACCAAGCATATTGAGGCGGATTGTCATTTTGTTAGGGAGAAATTGCAACAAGGATTGATCTCTACTAATTATATGAGAAGTGGGGATCAACTCACGGATATATTTACTAAGTCTTTTCTTGGGAATAAGGTTGAAAGTATTTGTTACAAGCTGAGCATGATTAGCATGTATGCTCCAGCTTGAGGGGGAGTTTTAGAATATAATAGGATTTTAAAGGGGTATTTAAGTCTTTTATATACTTTCTCCTATTTATAAATAGAAGATGACTAAGCTAAGTAAGGCTAGGCCCTCATATTCTCAAATTCTCTTCTTCCTCTCTTTTTCTTCTCTTCATCACTCTCTCTACAAGTTACACACTTCACTCTCTATAGAATAGGAGAGGCACAGGATAAATTTTTCTCACCACTCAAATCCATATGTCCTCGTGTAGTCTTAAAGGAAATATTGCCCCCTAGGTGGTGGAAGTTAATGGTGAGTGAACCAGACTATTGGCGAATCCTAAATGCAACATACAACATGGAGTTGATTCTTTATATTGTTAATCAAGACACGGTAAAATGATCAATAATGAACTATGCTATATAATAAAGGATGAGAAGATTCTTTTTAGATTTTAGTTTCGAAGATTTGTTAACGACATAGTTTGATACATTTTATCAATAAATCACATAGGGAATGGATAAGCAGTTGAGTAAAAACTAGTTATATGGATACCAATACACATTTAACAATTAAATTATCCTCAAAATAAAAACAAACTTCTAGTAAAGTATAAATCCTAAACCACTAAGTCTATCCTTAAAGTAAATTATCTATAATTATGTGATTCTATTATAAGGCATCCCAGTTTATTTGAGAAGCAGGAAGGAATGGCACATAAGATAAACATGTATTTTTAATATGATTAGTTTGAGGAAGAAGTATTAAATTCACCTTAATAAGTTTTATTTGGGGTTTAATAATCATCTCTTTGGGCCACTCAGCCTCATCTTTCAATATATCCTATAAATTTGTAAATTTTACTAGTCTATTTATCCTATGTATCTAAGTGCCCATTTAAAATGGCATGTTTTAATTGGATCAAACAATTACATTACATTTAGTTTACAAAGGACAATTTAGGAGAAATTAAATGTAAACATTTAAAATAAACAACTCAAGTAGATATCATCAGTGAAGCTAATGTTATGTGTTTCAAACAGGTAATGTAATTGTTTTTAATATATTTTTAAAATGGATGTAAACGAGTATACACCACTAGCTTAAAACAACACAAAGGTAAAAAATCAGTCAATCTTAAATCCTTGGTGATCTCATTCCCTTCTCCTATTGAGTATTAATGAATAACAAGTACAATGTGGCTACTAGTACTTCAACAAATCAAGATATAGAAAATTGAGGATTTGACATATAGTGGAAATTTGGTGAAGCGCTTACCAAAAACATAATAAGAGTGGCAATACAACTCACTTTGACTTCTGATTTGATTTAAGTTTTCTCAACTCTTCCCCTTGTTGCTGTGAAACAATCATCATCATCAATGCCATGTGATTGATAAGAAAAACCATAATATAGAGAGCACCTTTTAGAAAATACCAGAAATAATATCAAGATAAATTTTGAAATTGAAACTTGGAAAAGATTGTGACATTGTTAAACACCTTGTATAACTTTTTCCATTCTATATCTGATCTTTCTTGCAATAAACACCACTCCATAGCCATATCATACTCGAGTGTATTGGGTTGAGAACAATGCGAAGTTGACACAGCCTCTTTCTGTACACAAGAAACTTGGAAGTGACAAACTACACACAATCCATCAGTTAATGTAAAAATTAGATCAAACACAAATTTTGCCTAACAAAAATATTATTAACATCTTACAGTAATTTTCTAAAATCCTTATCATTGAAAGTTTTATTATTCAACAGCATTTTATTAATTGTCTCAAGTTTGCAATGATAAATTGCCTAGGATTCATTTCCTTCAAAACATCACAACTAGCTACCTTGACAACTTGTTTTCAAGAAGTTGTCATTTTAGAATAAAATTTACAAGGATTGTTTTCCATTATGTAACCATTGATATTTATTACCTATCCTTGAGAGGGTTATATATATCAATGTGCCATGTCATATTAGTAATTTTAGCAAAATTCCCTATGCCATATAGATAATAGATTCATTTAAAACTATTCTTGATGTAGGACAAATAGGAGAAGTACTAAATAGTAGCTAAAATTCACAAAAATAGGAATTATAGCTAATATTAGGTTGTTGGAATATCAAGTCTGAATTTCGACTAGGAATGCTGAAATTTTAGTTTTGCTATAGTTGGGATTTTAGGGTTTGATTGTGGTTAGTTTAAGCTTAGAATTTCAGGGTTTGATATAGCTGGAATTTAGTTTAAGATGGCTGGAATTTAGGTTAGGTTTGTTGGAATTTAGTAAGGAACACAAACAATGGAGGGTAAGAAACTAGGAATCACTCCTAAAGTCTTAAGAATCACTCTTAAAAGCATCACATCTAGTTGAACACTCAAATCTATAGACAAATACAAATTGTTATTCTTGATGGGCTAAGTATACACATATTTATATAAAAGTTATTAGAATCTTTACTCTAGTAGAAAATGGATAATAGAATAAGATATTTAACTCGTCACTACTTATCTAATAAGGAATCTTAACATAATCTAAATTTCAGCCATTATTTTTTCATCAACTCAATTCTCAATCCTCATTCCACCAAATTAAGACTTGTGATTGATCAATTTTTCCTTTTTTATTTCTTCTATTGGCTTTAAACTCTTTTGCATCAATTTTCTGTGGCTTGTCTGAAATCGTCCTCAATATAGAATGTGATAAATATTGATCATATAAATCTGAATTTAACTTCAAAAATTCTTATTATAAAATTCAAAGTAATATAAACGTCGGTCTTCCTTATCCTACATCTTTTATGGATATAATTTGTTCATCAAGAACATCCTTTATCTCCTCTTTAAGACGGGGAATGGTTAGAATTATCAAAGCTATAGTAGGAAATTGCGTATCATCATATCCATGATAAATAATTAAGTCTACAACATTAAATATAACACTAATTCCCATGTCACTTGGTAATTCCAAAATATATGCATTAACAATTATCTTCTTGATTATCTTATAAAGTCCAGCACTATGTGAATGAAATTTTTTATATTTTTCTGTTGGAAAACGCTTTGGATGAATCATAACCATCACCATATCCCCTCAATGAATTCCACCAACTGATGATGTTGATCAACATGTTCTTTAATGAATTCCACCAATTGATGATGTTGATCAACATGTTCTTTATAAGACAAGTTGCTGGTTGTTATCTTTTGTCGTACCTCTTCAAAGACGTCCCTCATGTATTGTGCAAAACCTTCAGTTTCAACACTAACACCTGTTGTTTGTGGTAAAGGATGGTTATCAATAGGCTGCCTGCCTTGGTTGAATTCCCGAGACTATCTCAAAAGGGCTCTTACCAGTAGACTTATTTATATAACTATTGTATTCATTTTCTATCATAGGAAGAATTAGATCCCAATTTTTCACATTGTCTCCAACCAAACATCTTTACAAGTCTCCCAAACTTCTACTCACCACCTCTGTTTGCCCACTAGTTTGGGGATGGAAAGAACTTGAAAATTGAAGCTTAATATTCAATGTTTTTCATAAAGTTTTTCAAAAATAATTCATAAACTTAACATCACGATTAGAGACGACGGTTAAAGATACAACTTCTCCAAAAATCACAAGTCTTGATCATTATATTCATTGATGGTTTCATTACAATATCACATAGCTTCTCTACCGCATAGGCAATAGTAACATACAAATGCACTAACTTGCCGTATTGCTAAATTTTGACTTTGCAAGTGCACTCATAGCTTCTCATTTATTCCTATGTTGAGTTAATTTCGTCTCTTCATTAAAATGTACTTCTCCTTCATCACCCACTACTACAGAATTTTCATCAACAACAAGGATATCGTTAAGTTTTAAAACAACAAGCTCTAGAACCCCAAGTAGTTGTTGGTTAATCTCTTCAACTCCATGTTATGTTACTTTAGCTTCTTGTCCTATTCTTTCAGCCTGTTGCAGTGTTGTTTCAACTTGTTGTTTAAGTGCCTGAATTTGTTGTTCAATTGTTTCAACTTTAGGGTTTGCCAAAGAATCCACTTCATTATGTTTTTCTTCTTCTTTAATGCATTGATCATCTCCTACTATCAAACTCTCCATGTCATGATCATCTTCCATTGCCAAGCACCTCCCACATGTAGGCTTGAAGATTCAAAATGATCTACTAAATTTGAAAAATCAAAATAAGTACATGATTCTTCAGCAAAGATTTTCATGTATGTTTCCTGCTGTTGATCAATATCAATCCCTTCATCCCGCTTACGACCACCTTCTCCTTGTTTATCATTAACTATTGGTTATTGGTTCGCATAATCTGTCAGAGTTTTGACTTTTAGGGAATGTATGCCAAGCTATCTAAACTCTAAAAATTGTCAAACATGTTTCCTTAAGGGAGATGCTACATGTATTTTGGAGCACCTTGTGAAAAAGGATCAATGATGCCCATTTCTTTTTTTGCAATATTAAGAAGTATTTCATCTCACCCTAGGTCGTTGAATATTCTTCTATACGCCCTTCCACTACATGTCGCCATTGTTAACCAAAGCTCTAATACCAAATTGACGTAGGACATATAGAAGAAGTACTAACTAGTAGCTAAAATTCACAAAATTAGAAAATATAGTTGATATTAGGTTGCTGAAATATCAAGTTTCATGTTTGGATTTCGGCTATGTGTAGAGAATCCCGTAATAATAGATAGTCCCTTAATCAAGGGATTATCTAATCAAGGGATTATCCTCATAGATTATCCTTAGCTGTAATATCTAGCTATATTAGGGATATTTCCAAATAAGGAGTTTTCCTAATTAGGAAGACT
>JAOQMS010000008.1:20839305-20874732 GCA_027563885.1 Erythroxylum longipes
GTTATGCTTTACCCCGCACCAACTGAGAAATCTGGGTTAATTGTCTCTCATGAGCAACCAAAAGGAAATTCTTCTGAAAAAGATCATTTGCACTGTGACTATTGTGGGAAATCAAGGCATACAAAGGAGACTTGTTGGAAGCTTCATGGTCGACCAAACAGAGGTCGTGGGGGAAAACGAGTCAGTTCCTTTAGGTCACAAGCAAACATGGCAAAAACTGGGGAGACATCTAAGGAGACAGGCTCTAGTGACACTTTATCTTCTGATGAAATTCAGCATCTTCGTCAACTTCTGACCAAGCTTGACTCCTCCACTGTTGCTAATTATGTGCAATCAGGTACTGCCTTTACTGCTCATCTTAATTCCTGGATTATTGATTCTGGTGCGAATAGACACATGATAGGCACTTCAAAAGGCTTTCAAAACTACTCTCCATGTCTTAAAGGGGATAATGTCAAAATACCCAATGGCTCTTTAACCCCTGTCTCTGGAATAGGTTCTGTTGACTGTACACCTAATATTAAACTTTCATCTGTTCTCCATGTGCCTGAATTTCCTGTTAATCTTCTATCAATTAACTCCATCACCAAAGCTCTAAATTGTAAAATTGAGTTCTTCCCTGACCATTGTGTTTTTCAGGATCTTCACACAGGGAGGAGAATTGGCAGTGGTAAATTGCATGATGGCTTATACATGATTGATGGAACTCGAGACTATGGTCAAGCCTTTTTTGGAGATAATAAGGATGTCAATCGAGAAATTGTTTAGTGGCATAGACAGTTAGGGCATCCATCTGTTTTTGTTTTAAAGAAATTATACCCTAGTTTATTTTTGAGGACTCAGTTTGAATCATTGTGTTGTGATGCTTGTGAGTATGCTAAGCATACTAGAAATTCCTATCCTTTGAGTAATAATAGAAGTACTATTGCTTTTGAGACTATTCATTCTGATGTATGGGGACCTACTCAAATGGTTTCTTTATATGGTAGTCGATGGTTTGTTACCTTTATTGATTGTTGCACTAGGATGACTTGGGTATATTTGTTAAAAACCAAAAGTGAGGTGTTTTCTTACTTTTGGTCATTTCATAAGATGATTTGCACTCAATTTGATGCTAAGATTAAAATTCTTAGAACTGACAATGGCACAGAATATATGGATAAAAACTTTGGTGCTTATTTGGAGTCTAATGGGATAATCCATCAAACTAGTTGTCCTTATACTAGTGCACAAAATGGGGTAGCTGAAAGGAAAAATAGGCATTTGTTAGAGGTAGCAAGATCTCTTATGTTCACCATGAATCTACCAAAACCTTACTGGGGGGATGCCATTTTAGTAGCTGCCTACCTTATCAACAGAATGCCACTCAAAAGTCTTGATTTTCAGAGTCCTCTAGAAGCTTTAAAGGGTAAAAATGAATACACTGTTCCTCCAAAGTTTTTTGGGTGTATATGTTTTGTTCACACTAGGAATGCTGGGAAACTTGATCCTAGAGCCCTCAAATGTGTTTTCCTTGGGTATTCTACTAAACAGAAAGGTTACAAATGTTATCATCCTCCTTCTCGGAGAACTTTTGCCAGTATGGATGTTACCTTTCGAAAATCTGAGCCCTATTTCAGCCTTACCTCGTCACCTCTTCAGGGCGAGAACAATAAGACGGAAGAGGTGTCTTTTCCTGGTTCCGTTGTTGAACCTCTTGATGACATTACCACAAGGGAGAGTGAAATTGGAGATAGAGCTCAGGGGGAGACTATTGGGCGTTTAGATAAACCTGATTTGATAAGATATTCAAGAAGAAATAGGGCAAAAGAAGCCATCATGCAATCTGCTAACTCCTCTACTGGTGAGTTATCTACATTTCCAAATGAATTAGATTTGCCTATTGCTCATAGAAAAGGAATCAGGTCTTGTACTAAACACCCTCTATCTAACTTTGTCTCCTATGATTCTTTGCCCCCTCCTATAGAGCCTTTGCCTTGTCTATTTCCTCTATGTCTATTCCACAGAATTGGAGAGAGGCTATCACGGATCCCAAGTGGAAGCAAGCTATGATCGAAGAAATGAAGGCTTTGTCAAAAAATGAGACTTGGGAACTTGTCCCTTCTCCACTAGACAAGAGATTGGTTGGCTGCAAGTGGGTCTTCACTGTGAAGCATAAAGCTAATAGTTCAATAGAGAGATTCAAAGCAAGAATGGTGGCTAAGGGATTCACTCAAACCTTTGGAGTGGATTACCAGGAGACATTTGCTCCAGTTGCAAAAATGAACACCATCAGAGTTCTACTATCATGTGCAGTTAACCTTGATTGGGACTTACAACAGCTTGATGTGAAGAATCAATTTCTTCATGGAGGCTTGGAAGAGGAAGTGTACATGGAGATTCCTCCTGGTTTTGGTAATGAACAGAGTCAAGGGAAGGTATGTAAGCTGAAGAAAGCCTTGTATGGACTAAAACAATCCCCCAGAGCTTGGTTTGATAAATTCAGCAAAGCCATGATCTCCTTTGGCCATCAACAAAGCAATGCTGATCATACCCTCTTCATAAGACATAAAGAGGTTAAACTTACTCTTCTCATAGTTTATGTTGATGACATTGTAGTAACAGGAAATGACAAAGAGGAGATGGCTCAATTAAAGAAACTGTTGGGACAGGAATTTGAGATCAAGGATCTAGGAAAATTGCAGTACTTCTTAAGAATTGAGGTTGACAGGTCAAAAAAAAGGATCTTTATTTCTCAAAGAAAGTATATTTTAGATCTCTTGAAAAAAACCGGTATGACAGGTTGTAAACCAATAGAATCGCCCATTGAAAGCAATCACAAGTTACAAGCAGGGGTCGGGAAGCCAGTTGATAAGGAGAGATATCAGGAGATGGTTGGAAGACTCATTTATCTCTCTCACACTAGACTAGACATAGCCTATGCAGTTAGCTTGGTGAGTCAGTTTATGCACGATCCTCGAGATTCTCATATGAAAGCTGTCCTCCGCATTTTGCGGTATCTGAAGTCTGCTCCAGGAAAAGGTCTATTTTTCGCTAAGCATAGTCACTTCAAAATTGAAGCCTTTACAGATGCAGATTAGGCTGGATCTCTAGATGAGAGGAGATCTACATCCGGTTATTGCACTCTTGTAGGAGGGAACTTGGTTATTTGGAGAAGCAAGAAGCAAAGTGTAGTGGCTAGATCAAGTGCAGAAGCTGAATATAGAGCCATGGCACAAGGTGTTTGCGAACTTCTTTGGCTACAAAAGTTACTAGAGGAATTGAAACTATGCGAAAAAGGGGGACTTTTCTTGTACTGTGACAACAAAGCTGCCATTAGTATAGCTCATAATCCAGTTCAGCATGACCGGACAAAACACATTGAAATTGATCGACACTTCATCAAAGAAAAGGTTGCAAGTGGTATCTTAAGTTTGTTTCATGTGTCATCTGAAAAACAACTAGCTGATGTGTTCACAAAGGGTCTCAACAAACAGATTTTTCATACACTAATTTGCAAGTTGGGCATGTGTGACATCTTTGCACCAACTTGAAGGAGAGTGTTGACTAGTGTTAGCTATAATTGGAATGAATTATCTATTGCTAGTTGTAAATATTTCTTTCCTAAATTAGGCATAGAATTCTTTCCTATTTAGACTTAGAGTATAAATACCTATGTTCATGAAATGTAAATGATGGGAGAAAAAGAATAAGAAATTCTTTCTTCATCAAAATTCTTCACATCTAATGCAAACTTTGTTTGACATGGATGGAAAAGAAGATGGAAGCAAAGTGCTAACAGACAACCAATATATAATGATGTGCCAGATTTAGATGGCATAGCAATAAGGACATTAGATGTCCACACAAATCTACATGGTAGAAATCAAATGAAAGTTGCAAGGTACCTCCCATTTGATAGCATCAAGCAACCCTCATCCAATTTCATTATCACGAGTTCTGCAACTTCCCTCTTCGTAAATATGGCAAAAGCTTGACCTTCAATGATAAAAAGTAATATACCACATATCAATGATATTATTGGCTCACCAATTAATGTATTATAGTACGAGTGATGTGTTTATTTTTACCATAATGAGGGCTAGAAAATGTAGTTTGTTGAACCATCTTTGCTGTGCATTTTTCATTGAAGGCATGCCAAATAAGAACCTAATTTTTTGACATCAATAAAATCCAAAAAATGGGAGATAAAGTTGTTAAAATTTACATGGCACACAATAACAACAACCAATTGCACATATAATTAAAAAAATTATATCATGGAAAATTGCAGGAAAATACACCTCTCTTATAATGTGACTTAACATCATAGTCACAAACACACACACACACACACACACACACACATATATTTAGAAAAGAAAACAAAAATTATAGCTTGGAAAATTGTGGGAAAATACCCCTCTCCTATAAAGTGACTTAACATCATAGTCATACATATGTGTGTGTGTATATAAAGACAAAATTAAGGATCCAAGATTCCATATATCACCTCAACTTCTGCTGAAGTGTAAGATCGATCCAAATTTTGAAGCAAAACAAGTGTTCCTCGCTCATGTGCATCTCTCATTCTCTCCTCCCAAGGCTAATGACAAATAAGCAAAACAACAAAGATATATGGATAAATGTAAAGTAAAATAAGAGACAAATAAAGAGATATAAAAATTGGCATGCAACTAATTTTTAATGAAATTTATCTAATGATGTGGCCAAGATTAAAGAGCGACAAAGTTGAGAAGTACTTACAAGATCCTTGAACCATATGCTTTTATCCTGTCACAGTATCACCACAAAATTTCAGTAGCAAATACATCTTCACAATCATTATCCCATAAAAGAAGCAAAAATTAATAGGACAATGATGCACATAACAAGCTTTTTGCATCTCTAGAAAGTGAAATTTAACGATAAAAAGTTTGGCTAAACATAAAATACAAAAAGTTCATTATCCCTCCCTCGAAAAAATTGGCTAGAAATTGTGAAACTTATAAGATATCATAAGATTCAAACATCAACATTACAATATATGAGGTTCAAATCTTTGTGAAGCCTTTATCTTCTTTAACAAAGCAAAAAAGAATCCTATAATAAAAAGGACAAACTCCAATGCACAAGGCTCTCTACATTTTGAAGGACTGAAGAGGGTCATCAATTATACGCGATCTTCCCTTTCCATTTTACAAAGAGACTGTTTCCGTGACTTGAATCTATAACTTTCTGATCACAAAGAAATAACCTTACTAGTTGCTCCAAAATTTGCCCTCAAAAAGAAATTCAATAACTCAGTTAGGCAAAGATTGACACTAAACACATTCATTTGCATAACATGCTTCCAAGTCTTATTTTAAGGCTTGTTTAGTAAACTTGCGAAATCTTAGACATATAAGCATCATTGTTGAAGGGTTTAAACACAAAGCTCTATTATGAATCATTTGAAAAGTTGTTCAATACTTATTTAGATAAATTTATTAACTAACATGGACAATCTTTTATTAACTTTGTATAAACTTATCTTAATATAATTGTCTTTTTAATCAAACTAAACCAAATATCAAGCCTCTACCCAACTTTAAATCTCTCTATAAACTAGATCTTAGAACAAACTTTGGACTCGTTCTAAGCTCAAACACAACTTTCGTTTGAGAAAATCGCACAAAGAGGCTTACTAGAAGCTCGAGACGGATTTGAACAAAAGAACATTACTAAGCTTTATTTGCTCCATTTCAATTGGACAACATTATGCTCTAATGAATTTTGACAAATATGAAAAATCTATCACCGTGCTTATACTACAAGTTAAATTAGAAGGTATCTATCCTCACTTTATCCTTTTAATATCAAGAAGCCCATTGTCAATTGCTTGTCGGTGCATTAGGAGGAATTTCTTCCTTCGTCTTTTCTCTCTCCTTTTTTTTTTGTTTTAGTTTCTTCCATCACTTTGAATATTAGGGATGAATAGATGGGATTTGGGAAATATCTTAAAGGAATGCACTTGATTTGATATGGTGCAATTTATCCACTAGAGAACCTAAGAGAAATAAAAGGCAAAACAAATAGCAATAACGTATGGTAAATAAAGCCTTGCACCACAACTTACAACTTCTGGTCTTCGTGCTACTTCCATTGTCTGGGAACAGACCTTGCCATCCTCAATTGATGCTTCATATGATGGTTTAAGCAATTTGCCACTAGCAATTCTTCTATGTTCCTCATTGGGCTTCAATATCTTCACTGGGTCTCTATCAAGCCCATATGAATCTCTTGCAAGTTTATGTTTAGACTTGGGACCAAAATCATAGATTGAGTTAATTGTGGGCTTGACAACACCATTACTAGACTTGTCACTATTGTTTAGAGCATTGTCCTTAATCTTATCACTGACCATTTTGATAGAACCATCAAATTTTGCTTTCTTTGATGGCCTATTATCTAATTCACTAGAATCCTCATTATTTTTTACTTTCTCATTGACAAAACTCTTAGGAAGATAACTTTTGGTGTTCAACACATCATCCTTAGTCATCAAACCAATCTTGGAGTTAAGCAAGTTTCCCTCAGTATCTTTAGGAAGACTATCCTTCGGCACTTTAGGCATTAAATTGATCTTATCCCCTAAAACATCTTCCTTTTGATCATCAATTTTAGCTGCATCACTTGATTTTACACCCTCACTCCAATTTATTGATTCTTGTTTGTAAAATGATGCTCTTGGATCAATAGTTTCTTTACCACCAAGCTTACACACCGTTCTCAAATCAAATGATCTTCCATCAATGTGGCTATGCTTTGTTATTTCGGTTGACACATCACATATAGAAATCTTTCCACCATATGTAAATTTTTGTACAGATATAGGAGACGCACTTTCTTTAGCTAAGTCATTAATATGACCACCATCTATCAAATTAGTTAGATCATTTCCCAATATGTTTTTCTTAGGGGGAACAACCTTCTCATCTGTAACTATATTTTTAACACCAGCTTCTTTCTTGTCCAACTCAAATTTTGAAGATTCACCAGGTTTCTTACTACCATATGAGTTTAGCAACAATTTAACTGCAACAATTATGAAATCAAGGAAAAGGATTAACAATTGCAATAATAAATAGTGAATTATAGAATATGAAATGACATCTACCTTCAACACCAGCTATCTTGTCATCAATCTTATCTAAAATTTCACATCTCCCAACATCAAAAGTGCGATAAAATATGAAGTCAGCATTTCGTAGTTCCTCATCTGTTGGCTGTGGATTTCTTGGGTCCTTGGATGTACATACAACATTGCACTTTCCAGCAATTGCTTCCTAATTTATTCATTAAAAAGCAGCCTACAAATGAGGCATTATACAAGTTTCTCAAAGCCAATATCTCTAATGCATCACTATAAAAAAAAAAAGAAAGAAAGAAACACAAGGCTCATATATTGATTGTGAAACCAAGCTAATCAACAATAAAACTTAAAATTCTTCAACAAAAATTATGACAATACTTATTCAATACTTAGCATGTAATTCCAAAAATCTTTGGCATCCAAAGGCCACTACAACTACAATATATTGTAATGAAAATTATTTCTAGGTGTAAAAGAACAAAAAATAAACAAAATGAAAAAGTTCTTGCTCTCAAGGGGAAAGATAACACTTTATGTAATGAACATGTTGTGATTCACCAATTCTCAAGGTTACCACAAGCCCAACTTCATCTCCGACTCCTTAAACTTATAACGTAATTAAAAAAAAAAGTTAATTTGTACATAAAATGATGAGTTGGTGTATCTTAATCCTAATTTAGAGGGCATATGTATATTAATTTCTCACACATAAAACAATTAAACCAAAAAAGCAAACTCTATAAAGGAATATACATGGACATCACACAATGCAAAGAACTTTTAAGTGTCAGATAGCCAAGGAACTTTACATTGATAAAAAAACCAATCTTGTGGAAAAGCAATCCTTAAAGGTCCAATTAGCAATTAAGGATGGTAACAACAAAACAAATGTATGCAATCAAAATATTTAATTTCAATGTAGTATTGAAGGTGATGAAATTATTTGAAAACCGAAAAGGCTAAAAAACACTTTACAATGTTGTGAACACATTGTTCATGTGAGTATCTTCAAAAACTAACTCAACTTTGACAAATCAATGCATTTATACCAAATAGCTTTCTATAAAAAACTTAGTTTAGTTTATTCCAAAAACTTCTTAAGAAATCTTCAAGTTTAGTTCATTCCAAAAACTTCTTAAGAAATCTTGTCACTAACCGGTTGACATAAGAGCATCAGAATGAAGGTTTGTGGATTGCATTATAAAGGGCCCAACATATAGAATTATGCCCTCACCATTTGCTTTTTTCAGTTTTTAAATAAAGTTGCAAGCCCTCAAAACAATTCAGCAAATAGATGTTTAAGAGACATATATGCAATTAGTATGTAATAATTAAAACAAACTATCAGCGCAATTAAGATGCAGTGGACATATCACACCTAAATGTACCAAACTAATCTAATTGTTGAAAGCAATAGATCAATGTTGCCCCACAGAAGAAAGTTATTCTACTAAAATATAGTATGGTACAACAAATTACCAAAGAATTAACATTTGCAAGGCCTTCACCTTCACCCGATGCAAGAAACAATTCATTCTCAAGAGTCTGCTTAGATCCAAGATAACTTGAAATCTCATGAGGGCGGAAGAACCAAAGAACCTTTATTCTCTTTGTTTGATCAGGATTCTCCCATATTTTCACAAGTTTACCAACATAAGGCTCAGCCAACTTTTCATCATATAGATAGACAGAGTCAAACAGGCTATATTCATCACCATCATAAGTAAAAGCTTCATAAAATTGTACATTTTTCCTTTTTCCACCAACTCCTCTCTTTGTACCCCATTTGAACTCAATCTCTTCTTCTGCCATACTATAACAGTAAGACTCTTCTAATTACTACATTCCAAAACACATCCAAAAGGATAAACCTGAAATGCAAACAGAAAAGAATAACAACATAATCATTCACTAAATAAGCCAAGAATGTTAACCCAACAAAATTTATCAAGAGGGAAATGCCAAAATGTAAATTCTAGTAGGTAATTAATCATAATTACATTCCCCATCCACGAAGAATTTATTTATGGGATATATGCATAATTCGAACAGTTTGCCACAAGCACATAAAATATTTCTTCTGGTAACTCTCATCAAAATCTAACACTGTTAATCCTTGTATAGATGGCAATGCTCAACATTCTACAGAGGAGATCAGAAACTAAGATTCATAGCAGTTTGGGATATGTCACTACCGAATCTGCAAGCGAGGTGGCAGTGAAGAAAACACTTGGCTCGAGATAATTCAACAAAACTGTAATACAAACAAAACCTAATTGGCTATCGTAAGAACTACAATCCAGGACTTCAAACAAGAAAAGACATAGTAAAACGATCTTTCTCAAAAAAAGTAACTGAAAAAACAAAACCTAATTCCGAGAGTAACTTGTTGTGACCATCCTCAACCAGACAAAATAAACGCCGAGTGACCCATAGGAAAAAGGAGACGAAATAAGCGAGAAACAACAACAAGAACTCCAACATACAATCATTCACAGACGTTTCACTGACGAAGAAAATACTATAGAAAGAAAAGCAAATACAAAAATCACACACAGTTTTTCAGAACTTCGCATGACAATATATATCTAGATATATATAATATTGAAGTGACTTTAGAAAAACTAAAACCGTAAGCACCTACTTTCCCCTGAAACAAATTTCCTAGGAAACAAACGTCGCGCTCACCCTAGCCCAGGATGACACAACACAAATGCTGGGGCAGGAGAGCCAAGAGAAACGGTCAATGGAGCTGAAATAGAGAGAGAGGAGAAGAGACTGGGCGGGAAAGAGGAAATATAAGTTTGGCTTCTTTCACAGCAAAAACCCTAGCTATATCGTTCATGCCAAAGAATCTCGAACCAAAATTAAAATGGCTGGTTGTTACCAGGAAGAAAAAAACAAGTTCAAATTTATAGTTTCTTGTCTAGAAAAAATTACACAATTAGATCCCGTCGGAGGAGGTAGCCCGTCATTATCCGTAATCCTCAGTGACGGGGGCATAATTTATGGCCATCGTTGGGATCTCTCTCTTTTTTTTTTTTAATTACATCAAGGCTGAATGGCTATAAGCAAAAGTACAAAGTGCTCCTAATTTAGGGGGTGCCAGCTGTGTCTTTCCCTAATAAAAGTTTGATCGTCGTTATTAGGGCAAAAGTGTACTGATGAAGAAGTGGGAAATGAAGGTAGAGCGTCATTGGATAAGCCACCAATAGAGGGTGGGCGATGAGATGCAACTGGGTTTTACCGGCTGACGGATTCATTTAGGTGGCGAATCATGCTCACCACGAAAGGCGGCGGTGCGTGATGAATGCGAGTATCAAAATCTGGTAGACTTAGAGCAAGCTTGGATATTGCATCCACCGGTTGATTCGTAGGTCTGGCAGTATAGTTGAAGTGGATCCGCCGAAATGTCATTGCAGCTTGCTTGATTTTGCAAGTAAGGGACGAAGATTCTGTGATTATCTGTTGTTGTTCACTTGTAATCATTTCAATTCCAAATTGGGAGTCCGATTCAACTTCAAGGTCCATGAACCCATAGTCGGCTGCTATATACAACCCCTGTAGGATTGCCCAAAGCTCGCAATGAAGGGGATTGCACCGTCCTATCCTTTTAGTAAAACTAATTAAGTAGGATCCTTTGTTATTTGTGATTAGGCCACCTACCCCTGCAAGAGAAGTGTGTCGGCATACCGCCCCATCCACGTTGAGCTTGTTATAATTGCTATAGGGTGGTTGCCAAAAGAGTCTGGCTTGTGCTGTGCGTTTCTCCCGATTGTTGTATGAAGCGTGTGAACAATTGAGAGATTCGTTGCTTCGAATTACTTCTTGGATTGCCATTGTTGTTTTGATCAGGAGGTTACATCATTTGTTGGAATGTCTTTGAAAATTTCGCCATTTCTGGTACTCCATAATGTATCACATGTGATTGCGAAGATTATATTCCAGGGAGCATGTACCTGTGTGAAAGAACATGATAAGTTAGCAATTAACCATTTTGAAACATCATTTTCCTCCCAAAAATAGGCTGGAATGTTGGGATTCAATCTAGTCCATAGAGTTTTGCTTCTATAGCAGTCTCTAAAGACATGCAGTGCATCCTTGAGTAAAGAACACAGGTGGCAGCTTGCATCTTGTGAGATGGTGCGCCTGACTCTTGCATTGTTTGTCCATAAGACCCCGTGCATAATTTTCCACAGTAAAATCTTGATTCTTTCCTGCACATGAAGACCCCATATTAGAGTCCATTTGCTATCATAATCATTCCAATCATGCTTACAATTTTGTTCATATCCTGATGCAGGAGAGAAATGGCCCTTGGGAGACCATTTCTAGAAAATCTTGTCACTCCCAGCATTTCCACCTGGAGGAGGGATAGAACGGATCTCGTCCAATTTTTCAGCAGGCACGTATTCACTTAAATAGCTCCAATTCCAATCTCCGGAGGATACTGTAAAACTGTTGGCTGTTTGATAATGTGTGATTGTGGAATTGGTTTAATGGTTGCCTGTATGAGTGGTGTTCTAGAGTGTGTCCATGAGTCTAACCAAAAGAGTATTCTATCTCCCTTAGCTAGAGACCATGATCTACCCTCTACTGCCACATCCCAAACTCTAGTTAAGTTCTTCCATAAGTGAGAACCTTTTGTGTTGGGTTTCGTTCTTAGGATTTGATCAGGGGTTAGATTACAGTTGGCCAAAACCAGAGATTTCCAAAGTTTCGTACTGTCTGATACTAGATCCCAGGTTAGCTTTAAGATCAAAGCTAAATTTGTGTCGCTGGTTTTCTTGATTCCAAGGCCTCCTCGACATTTGGGCTGACAGACCTGGTTTCAGTTTAGCAAGGATGGTTTCTTTTCCGCATTATTGGCCCCCCATAGGAATGATCTTCTGATTTTGTCAATGTCCCTGTTTGTTCCTTTGGGTAGAATTGATGACTGCATCACATAGATTGGTAAAGCTCCAAGGACTGAATTACAAAGGGTTAGTTTACCTGCCATAGACACCCTTTTGGCATTCCAAAACGATGTTCTCTTTTGAACTTCATAATGGTTTCCTTATAGGAAGATTTTAGCACTCTACCATGAACTATAGGTTCACCTAAGTATCTACCTAAGTCAGGTACTAGATCAATACCTAGTATTGCACTGATAGTATTGGCCTTATTCGTAGGCAGATTAGGTGACACAAACAGGATTGACTTTTCCTTATTTATGGATTGACCTGAGAAATGAGAAAAAGTCCCGATGATACACTGCAATAAGTTAGCTTATGCAACTGTGGCTTTAGCAAATAAAATCAAGTCATCAGCAAAGAGAAAATGTGTTAGAGGGAATTTACTCTTGCCAAAAGTTAGGGGAAGCCAGTTACCGTCCTCCTTGAATTTATTGATTGCATGAGTTAACCTATCCATACAAAGAACAAATAAATAAGGCGAAATAGGATCTCCTTGACGTACACCTCTAGTTGGTGTAAATTCTTGGCCAGTAACACCCTCCCACATAACTTGTGTGCTCCCTGTCGTTAGTGAACTGATAATGACCTTGTGGAGTAGTGGGGGAATGTGTGCTTCTGTGAGTGTATCTTGGATGAAATTCCAATCCATTCTATCAAAAGCCTTTGTTAAGTCAATCTTAATAGCCATCCATGCTGTTTTGCCTTTAGCTTGCTTCATTCTATGTACAGCTTCTTGGGCTATAATAATGTTTTCAGTTATATGTCTGCCTTCGACAAAGCTTGATTGAGTCGGATGAATTAGGACTGGCATGATATTCTTTAGCCTATTTGCAATAACCTTAGTAATGATCTTCACACTAATGTTAATAAGACTTATTGGCCTGAAATGGTTAAACCTTTCTGGATTTTTAATCTTTGGCAATAATATTATGGTGGATTTATTCAATTCTTCCTGCACATTTCTGGTAAAGAATGAATGTTTAACCATTTGACACAGTGAATAACCCACAGTGTTCCAGTTAAATTGATAGAACCTAGCTGAAATCCCGTCTGGCCTTGGGGCTTTGTAGGGATCCATATCAAATAAAGCCTGTTTGACTTCCATATCGAAAATTGGTTGCTTTAGACTTTTGATGGTATTTACTCTGAGTTTAGGAAAGCAGTTTTTGAAAGGATAAGAAATGTAGTTAGAACTGCTTAACTGGCTGTCCTCAGTTGTGTATAAATCCATGAAGTATTTAGTTATTTCTTGACTTATAAGAAATGTGTCAGAGGACCAGTGACCATTATCAAGTTGTATAGACTTTGTCTTGTGCTTCATTTTGGGGCTTTTATGCAAAGAGTGGAAAAACTTAGTGTTCTTATCCCCTTGTAATATCTAGGTAGTCCTTTTGTTCTGCATCTTCAAAGAGTTTTCCTAGATCATGCTTGATTCCAACTCTTTTCTTAATCTGAATTCTAGTTTTCTAATCTATGGGGTAGGGTCTGTTGATACAAAAGTTTGAATACCCTGGAGTCTAGATAAAGCTCTTTTTTTCTTTTTAAAAATATCTCCAAAGATATCAAATTTCCACTGGTGTATGTTGTTGTGCAAATTATTGATTAGTTGATGAAAAGGATAATTGATGCACCAAATACTTGCTAACCACTGTTTCCACAAATCATGGTTTTCCCAGGCTAGGATATATCTAAATGGCTTATGGATTACAACATGTGGATCTAAAGATGTAAAGTGTACAAACAGAAGTGAGCGGTCAGAAGAAACCCTAAGTAAGTGGGTGACATTTATTTTCTGGAAGGCTTTTATAAGCGGGTCATTTTCGAGAGCATAATCAATTCTTTCATGGCATGAACCTCGAGACCAAGTAAATCTTGACCCGGTATACCCTAGGTCTTGTAAGTGCGAGTAATGAAGAAAGTTATTAAAACGTTTGCATCCATGGGTTACCAATCTTCCCCCTGATTTATCCATAGGTTGTAGATATGCATTAAAATCACCTATGGCTAACCAAGGTCCAGTAATTGAGTCTGAAACAACAGAGACAATTTTTGCCATAGCTGTCTTCTGATGAGAGGTTTGGGGCTACCATAGACCGCTGTTAATGTTAGATTTCCTAAATTTAAGAAACTAACAGATACATGCATAAATTGCCAATCCTTGTGAATGATGCTTAATTGTGTGTCATTATCCCAAAGGATCCATATACCCCTAGAAAAGCCATCACTCTCTATTCTATGTGAGTTGGGTAATCCTAGTTTACAAATGGAATCTTCAGCTTTCTCTCCATTGACTCTTGGTTCCACTAGGATTACTAAATTGATTTTGTACAAAGCTACGAGATGATTCAGTGTTGATACAGTAGCTGCGTTATATATACCTTGACAGTTCCATGATATGATTTTTGTCTCCATAATGAAAATATTCGTTGTGTTGCAGGGAAGTAAGAGAACTTACCTGCTTTCCAGCGGAGCCTCATCGAGATCAGAGTCAGATTGGTGAACCTCCACAATTGGGTTGGTAAAATTTTCCTCATAAGCCTCCACGAATGGCTCCATGATATACCCTGTAATGATATGTTGAGGAGGATTATGCGTTTGGATTTTATTGACTTCCTTACCTGGAACCCCTTTATGTTAGGTGGACCGGAAGAGAATTTGTTGTGTTGTAGATCAATATCTAGGAAGTTGGCGCTGTGTGCTTTAGCCGAATTAGGAATTATAGTGGCCGTATGTGATGATGTCGCCAAGTGATCTACATTAGTGTTTTTTGACTAATTTGGTGCTTCGGTTGTAATGTTGGGGGACTGCTGGTTAGGTGCTATTTGGGTTGTTTCTGCTGGTGACTGATTTGCCGTTAAGGTGCTCTCTTGTCGTAGGGCTATTGAAGAAGTTGGCACTGCTGTTGGGCCTGCAGCTCCTTGGATCTGCTTCTTGACCCAGATTGGGTCTCTTTGAGTAGGAACGAGTTTCCTTTTACTTTTGTCTTTTAAGCTTATTTGAATATTAGGCTTGACTTTTGGTTTACAAGGTTCATTAAACTTAAAAGTTGTTTGCTGCGGAGCACGTGAGGGCTCTGGGTCATCATGCGTATGAAGTACGCCAAATCTTGTAAAGGTAGGGATAGAGGGTGCTTTATTCTTCTGGGTCTTACCTATTCTGTCTTGCTGAGTTGACAGTTCTGCCTGAGTGGGCTGCAGCTACGAGTAACATCTTCCTCCTTTCCTCTTCTCAGCTATGAGCTAGGGGCCTGGTAGAGTGAGGTCTGAAGTGATTTGAGAGTTACCTGGAGGTGGCCGCGTGGAAGAGGACTGGGGAGGAGTTTGGTGATGTGATGTATGAGCAGATGGGCCTGGCGTTTGTAAGTGGTTTTGCGGGGGTTTTTCTGATGTAGTCTGGCCGAAATTTGCTTGATTTGCTGCAGGTAATGTGGTTCCAGTTCCTGCGGATGGATTGGGTAGATGCCCTTCTTGTCTGTTGCTGTGGCATTCTTCAGTTGTATGGTGATAGTGTCCACATGTGAGGCAAATTCTGTGAAGATCTTCATAGGACACCTGGTATGCAGTACCATCCACCCAAACAATAGGCACTAGTTGTTTACGGAGATCCAATCTTACCGCAATCCTAGTGAACTGACCTCTAAGTGATTTGCGGGTGTGTTCATCAGCTCTCATATATGTGCCAACTTATTTAACAATCTCCCTTAAAAGTCATGCATAGAAGTATTTGCCTGGTAAACCCGGAATTCGAATCCATGTTGCCACTGAGTCAACGTGCGCTTGTTTTGTTTTGAAGTTGTCTTGCCATGGGAGGACTGTAATATAGTGTCCTAGTATTGTCTACGGACCGTTTAGGAGCACTTTATGATAGTCATCCTCGCAGCCCAACTTGATTAGGAAATAGCCATTAGCCATGTCAATAATCTGAATGTCCTTTTTGGGTTGCCAGAGAACCATTAGTCTGTGGTTTAAAGTTTTGTAATTGATGTTCCTACCCAATGGTCTGATTGTGACTGTGTGAGCCATGTTGTGTTTCACCTTTTGTTGAATTCTATCAGAGAAAGTCACAGATGGTGCCCCGTCTCGGAAGCCATGCTGCACATCTTCAGGCTCAGGGATGATCTCTTCTTGTTGTAATGTTGTGATGCCAGGTGCTTGGGTCTGAGATTGCAAGATTGTATCTTTGAATGAGACGCCAATGGATGCATTCCAGATTCCAGGAGGAGTGTTGATGCCTTTGATGGGAGCGGATTGATTGGTATCTGCAGATGCAGGATGAAGGTGTGGGTGGATGGCTTCTTCAACACCAGATGACGGAGTGGAGTTTGAGGTTGCAGGAATGTGTGATTCAGGAGTATCTGTATTTTGTACCTTTTGAGTGGCCAACTCTTGCTGGCTTTCCTCCATAGGCGTGGGTTGTTGTGTAAGATCAGTTTCCATGTCCATATTGGACTGGAACTGGTTGGGTTTTACAAAAGATGAACTGTAGACTTTGTGAGAATTCAAAATGCTAGAGAGAGAATTAGAGAGATAATGAGCGTTCTTCCTGGGGATCTCTTTTAGACAACGTAAACTCGCTGTCTAAAATTTAATCTAAAATTTAAATACAGCAGAATTCTAACTCCTCGTTCTTTCAATTATTTCTAAATTAATATTTTTAAATATTAGTTTGTACGTTTTATGGGAGTTGGATATAACGTTGCGTATGGTTACTGTGATCCATAGGCTGAGACGGAACGAAACAAAAATTTAGAGATAGAACATAACAAAAATTAGAGACAGTGAGGTGTTTGATTGTGATGGACAGAACATATAAAACTGTTTGCGCCTCGAGAACAAAAATGTATTTGGTTGCAGTTGACAGAACAGAAAAACAGTGTCAATAACCAAAGTATCCTTGCAGTATAATATGATAGGAAATATATAATTCATTGATTGTTTTAAAACGAATAATTTGTAATAGTATTTTTTAATTGTATCTATAAATAAGGAATTAAAAAAATAAGGAACATAAAAATTTAATGAAATGAGCTAAAAAAGCAGTTGCAGTTATCAAATGACTAAAAAACGTATTGATTTAATAAACTATTAATTGTTGTATAAATAATTAAAAATATATTATTAGTCATATAAATTTAAAATTATAAATAATAAAATATTAAATTAAAATAAAATATATAAATAAAATAAATTTAGTAATATTTTAATTAATGGATGAATTATATTTTAATTAATTATAATTCATTAATTAATTGTGTTATTTTAATTATTTATATTGTAATTAATTATATTTTAATTAATTAATTGTATTATTTTAATTAATTATATTGTAATTAATTATATTTTAATTAATTAATTAAGCATATTTTAATTAATTAATTGTATTTAATTAATTATTATTTAAAATATTTTTAAAAAAGATCCACTACTAAGTAATGAGCTTCATTCTTCTACTAAATGGAAGATATGAAAAATTCTCTAAAAGTGAGACATCAAACTATTGCCATTAGATAATCAACAACCAACCATTCACTTTTCATTCCTTACTTATTAACTCCTTCCTAAACCTATCAACTAAGGACCCTTACTTAAATCCTAAATCATCTACTGCCAACCCATCAATCTTTTCAGCCCGAAGCCTCCACCATTGGTGAACTCAACTACCTTTCATAATTGTCTAGCCAAAAGTGCATATGAAGAATAAGAAAACAAGAAATGAAACAAGGAAAAAAAATTAAAGTTCAGAATCAAATGATTCGTAGAAGCCTCTTGTAAATGTTGCTTTATTGGGACCTTTAGATATTTTTGTTTGGTAAGTAGGACCTTTAGATATTACTCTGAGTTTGTACCAAAATTTTTCATGTGTATAAGATAAGTGTGTATTGGCTTTTGGTTGTGACAGAGGAGGAAATCAAAAGCAAATAGTTGGGAGAGTAGCTAACAGAGAAGCAAAGAGTTAACAAAGACGCAAATCATTGTGAGAGGAGTAAAGGCAGAGGATAAAGGTATAAGAAGATACAGGCGGCTATAAAACCAAAAAAAAGAGGAAATTTTAGTGTTCTTCATATATATATATATATATATAAAATATTTAGCTTTAAGCCAAGCTCAAGCCTAAAGTTGGGTCAAAGCTTGAAATTTTTTTAAAAAAATCAAAGCCTAATAAAAAATATGGTGAACTTGGATCAACTTCGTTGACTTTGGATTGAACTAAGTCAGATCAATCAAACCAAACCCCACTAATTTGTCATTTCTAGTTGGACATCCCTACTAAACACGTAAGTCCACAAACAAAGATCCTTTTACACGAGACCTTCTATTTGGGAAATTAGGAAATTTAGGAAACAAATTCCTCATTTCCTAAACTAATTCAAAGACCCATCTCCTAATTTGCAAACTCATCTCCAGTTTATTTTTCTCTTTATTATCATCAACTATCTCCTCTTGACTTTGTTCCTGTCTCCCAAACCCTCTTTGTTGATATTATCTTTTATTACTACAAGAAAAATGGAGTTTAGTGATGAACATTATCGACCGAACACCTAAAGATTCTATCTATAAGCTAAGTTAGCAACGGAATTTATCGACGGATCAAGACGTTAGATAAACGGCTGTAGGTAATAATTTGCGAAGAATCACAAATTTTCCGTCGCTAATTTACCGACTGATATTTTGCATAACTGTCAGTGAATATACTGACGGTTACTTTGTGTTGTCGGTAAATTTAGCGACGGAAAGATTGTTGCAGTCGGAAAAATTACTGCCGCACATATCCTAACGACTAACATTACCAATGGAAATTAGTTATCTGTCTGTAAATTTAATAGATTTTACTAACGAACTTTGTTTTTCTGTCGGTAAATTTACTGCATTTAATCTTATTTGATAATCTTATGGTTGAAGCACAATTTATACAGTTATTTATTGATAATATTTTGATTTGTTTCTAAATTTAATTTGTTAAAACAGAACGTTGATTGATGATATAAAGGAAAATTATCTTATTGATAATAAAAAATTATTTTGTACATAATAAGTATTTAATTCATACGAAATGACTATAACAACGCTATTCATTTGGTGAGCGCAGATGCTCTGACTGCTGCGATGAGGTTCTGCCTCTCTCCTTTAACTCATCTATCTCATTACGGAGCTAGGCTATGTACTCTATTAACTGTTGCAACTGAGTTGCCAATGTTTGTACTGCGCTATGAAGCTCATGGACTTCATTGGATGTGGACTGCCTACTAGATGCGGCTGTACTGGATGTGGAGGATTGCGAATAACATGCGTCCATAAAAGAACCTAAGCCGAAGATCCTTCCATGATGGTCCCTACAACCCACTGCATGAAGATAGGTTTGACTCTCATTAATATTTTCAGACTGTTGAGACTTTCGTTGAATACTTTCTTGTATTTGGTCCTATCAGAAGGCAATGTTTATGTTAATAAGTGATAATTATTAAGCACTAATATTAAAGCATAAATTTCACATACATTTAGTTCTTTACATCAGGTGTTGACGAGGGTCACACCATCATACTTCTTAGTGTGCATATGCAAAAAGAGCTGACGGGGTGTAGGCTTCATGCCCATAGACTTTTCCTACATCATAATAAAATGTTATAAATGAACTACAATTTTTAAAATTTTTTGCAGAGTTTTCTCTATTTTTATGATATTTACCCCCTGTTGAACAAAGAAAATAACTTAACAACACAGCTATATATGACACTAGACATTTATAACATTGTCATTCTCCATAATACACATATTTTTATTCCAAAATTCAGTCATCAAATTAAATTGAAATACATTAAAGTGAAAAAAAATCAGAAGGTGTAAATTGTAGATACTTATAAGTTTCTCAGCAGGCTCATGGTAGGTAATAGATATATATAGGAAGACTCTCTCCCCCTGGTCCTCTACGTCTGTTGGTAGAATTACACTCTAAAATGGACATTGCCTCGGGTGATGTCCAATACTACTATCAATGACTCCATATTTCTTCAGAAATATAAGGAGATTGCACACCAGTCTTGTGTATCGCACCAAAAAAGTCTCTATAACGTGTACAAGCTCGTCTCTCCCATACTTTATAAATAACCACGTCAAATTCAGAATCTCAAAAAAATTAAATTTGAAAAACAGGAAAAACATACAATAAGTACTTATAACTTACAATATTTATGTAACTAATATATAAAAATTAATTAAAAAATACAAAGATACATTTTGTTGTACCTTAAACTCCTAATAATAAAAATCCTTTATTGCCTGAGAGATATTCTTCCATATATAACTCTCAAGATCAATCTTTTCCTTGAATTTTGATGTTATGTTTCTTGAGCACGATCCAGACAGAATCAACCTAATATAAAGCAAATAATTTTATATCATTCTTAAATTTAAACCTATAAGTTAATTATAAACATATAGTGTTTCATGCATTTTCACTTACAGATTGTTGACAATTGTGATGTAAGTTCTTCCATCAACTCCTTTAGCTCTAGGCTGGAGGGTTGCCTCCTTCTTTCGCATTGTTTACCCCTGATATCTCTGTCAGTATAGGGGTGGTGGATGGTGTAGCAACAGGTATGGAAGCTGATGCCTCATCTGCAAGTGTAATAGCTGGAGGTATGGCATCTGATTCGATTGCAGCTACAGAATGTGATGCTTCACTTGGACAATAATTAGCTCCAAATCGTGGTTTGAACTTTGGTCGCACATATCTTTTTTTCTATTTGGTGGCATATTTTAACATGGAATTCATATTTAATTTAATATTCCAAAAATATAACAATTTCAATTCAATATATAACAATATATTGAAAATTCAATAATTGATTTATTGAATATAATATTATATTACAAGCACAAATTAATCACTATCAGCATTTAATTGTAAATCAAAATCATCATCTTCTTCTTTTTCTGAAGAATTAGAATCAAAATTAGGCTCCTCTTCAAATATCTCGCCCTCCTCATCCTTTCCAGATGAAATTTCAACATATTCATTATTTGGATCATTCAAAGATTCATTCTCGTCATATATAACAGATGATAAACACCTTCCTGAAATGCTTCACTTTCAATTCTCTATTCTCCTTTTCCATGCGATTCAAAAACACCTAACGACCAACCAATCTGACTTATCTCATTGTAAGCTAGGAAAAGGGACATAGTACACTTGGATCACTTGCATTGCCAATAAGAAATGTTCAAATTGTCTAAATCTTCTTCGCTAGTTAATTTCAACTAGATTGTATCAGCTATGCACTTTTGTACCAACATTTGGAGTTGGATCAAACTAGTCACACTTAAATATCACACTTCTCTTTATTGGCAATGCAGAGTACTCAATTTCAAGTATCTCAATAATTTTACCATAGTAATCCATCAATTCTCCCTATATGCAAACTCCACTATTTACTGTTGCCATGCTATAACCATAATATTCTGTTTGATATTTGTACCCATTAATGAAATATACCAGATATGATTTAATAGTTCGTAAAGATCCTTTGGCAAGATCACATATGAACTTGTTCTCTATTGGATTTTATAAGGCCTACACAAAAGAAATTATCATTTTAAACAGTATAATGTCATTTGAACATTTTAATCTTATAATTCATTTATTTTAATAATTGTAAGTGAAAACTTACATATTTCTCGAACCATCGAGGAAAGTTTCTACCAACTTCTTTATTGAAGACAATTGAGTCATTGTCTCATAATTTGACCAGAATTCTTTGTCAGTTGAGTTTAGTAAGTCAAAAAATTGTTTTGCATTTGGGTTTAGTTCTTCTTCAAGATTTTCTATATTTTCCTGAAAGGTATAACCAGTTGCATAATGAACCGTTTGCATGTAAGGATTTTCAGTTGCACCTATATTATTTGTTCTAAACTAATCCCCTTTTTAAACTCATCTACGTTTACTGATGAGTTTACTTCATTACCCCTTGAGGTGCTACAAATCAGTGGCTCCCCCATGTTGTGTCCACTCAAAATAGTGGGACAAACCCTTTTCTCAACAAATGCCCCATCACTTCATCAATAGGAAGGAAACAAATGTGTTTGCACTTTTTACATGGATATTGATCTTTTGGCCATCTCTATATACCGATTGAGAACATACATAATGAATAAAAGCTTCAACTCCCTCAACAAACTCAGGATTAATGAAACCATCAGGTGTTAATCGTCTATACATCCAAGATCTATCAACATTACTCATTTATACAAAATTGTTAATTTAAAAGAGTGATTTCATAGTTAGTATCCTTCATGCCCTCTAAGTTTACAGAACATCTAAACTTTACACAATATAAGAGGTTAATGAGAAATTAGGAAGCATAATCCATGCTTAAGCATGATGTGGCATACACATACATGAGAATATTGATTTTGCACATTAAAATGTTTATACATGCATTCATTGACATTTTTCGAGGAAAATTGATCTATAAATATGAATTGTGGATTTTATTGTCTTGGAAGTTAAATTGGTGAGTATTAAAATTGATTTAGCAATTTTGGTGATATATCAAAAATTTTAGAAATTGGGAGTATTTTTGGACTAGGAAAAATGCCTAGTGGTAAGACTAATTGAGACATGGAAAGTAAGGATGACTAAGCTCAAAATTGAGTGACATTTGGCATAGTTAAATGAGTGACAATTGGATTAGGAATTAATTGACAAATGGACTAATTATGGAGTGACAAATGGACCAATTATTATGTGACATGTGGACCAATCTTGGAGTGACATATGGACTGATCAAAGGGTGACAAATGGCAGCATAATGAGTGGAGTAGTGGTAGCATAATTGTTGAACAAATGGTTAGCATGCCTTAAGACATATGGTGAGTTTACAAGTTGACACCTAGCATGATGATGGAGCAAAATCCAACAGCAAAGTTTGTGTTGTTTCACTCACCTATCTCCACCGAAATCACTCCAACTCTTCCCTGCATTTTTTTCTTAACCCTAGCTAAAGTTGTGCATGAAAATCACACTTAAATTCTTAACCAAATTGTCAAGAAAACTAGCTGATTATGATCTTCATAATGCTGGCTGAAAATCACCTTGCTTTCACCATAAGTTTGTGTTGATTTTGCTTGTATGGAGACTTGGTTCAATCTGTGTTGGATTGGAAGCCTAATAGGTAAGTAACAATCTGAGCTTTAAGGCATGTTAAATGGTACGAGAATGATACTTGAATTGGACTGAAATGCATGCGATATTGCTGAAGAAGAATTGTTGGAATATGTTAGCTGTAGTGTTTTCTCTTAACATCTTTTGTTCTTTTTGTTATAACTTCTTCTCCTGACATCCAAATGACATGATACTTGAACCAATAGACTCATAACACATTTTTATTGATCTCCACCAAAATTTGTGAACATCTGAATCCATTTGAAAAGATTGAGTGATAAATTTAGGATGAAAATATGAGTGTGCTGGAATATTGTTAATTGGAATGATTTAACTAATCATGCTTCGATATTTTGGCTATATTTTGATCTGTATATTTCTAAATGAGTTTATTCTTGATTCATATTAAATTAGAGACAATTGGTTATAACTTTCTTTAAGAAGTCGACTTTTAATTCTATCTTTAAGTATTTCAAAATCTGGCTTGAAATTGAGTTTTGACTGAGGCTGTAGAACTACCCGAGACAGAAATCATATCCTGTGGTTATTGAATAAAATGTATTGATTTAGGTTGAATTAGACTAACGTGTCTTCACCAAAGTTGTAGCTTATTCTCTTAGCTTTAAATTGGTATAAAATTTTGTAATTTTTGACTATTGGAATTAAGAGATATGAATTGTACAACTTGACTATATGATCATGCTCTAGCCAAAATTCCAAATGTACATAGTCTGTGGTTTTCGAGCATAACTCATAGAATACTAAATCAAATTGGATGATCTTGGTGTCACTGGAAACTTAAGACATGGGAGAACAATTTTCTAGAAGAAAGTGTTATCAAATTACTTAAATTTCGTGATGATACTAATCATACAAAGTGGACCCGAATTAGACAAATCTGAATTGATTAATTGTGTATTGATTTATGAATGAGTTTTGTGAAAAGAACAATGTTAAAGAACCCGGAATTGTCATGAATATGAATTGTACGTATTCAGTATACATGAATGTGCATAAATGAATTCATAATTGTGTAAAATTTGATATGTGTATGTATTATATGTTATAGAGGAGCACAATGAGCGCCATCACCTAGACATTGTCGGAACTTCAAGGCAATAGCTTTCTGGAGCGATTTGTGAGTAACCTAGATGTGTGACCTCGATTTAGAAACATGTTTTGTTCATAATATTTTGATTAAACTTTATTTTCTATATTTATTAGATATTGATATAATTGTGACATTGATGATTCCAAACAATTGATTGTTCGAGGAGTTTGATATTCGGGACTGTATTGGGAGTGTTTGTGATTTGAATGTGAATTTGATTTTACTAATTCCGGACATGAAGGTCTGAGATGTTGATTGATTAATGTGATATTGAAGTGTTCCTTGAATGTGAATTTGGACTGACTATATGTCTACTCAACATGTTTGTTAAAAGCCAGACTAAGGTCCAATGATAATTGTGATTTAAATTGTGAATGATTGATTGAATATGATAAATGGGAATGGGACTGTAAATGTGTTCGAATGGGAATGATTGAAATAATGAATGATTGAATATTATTGTGATGCATTTCATACATGAATACATGATTAGATAAAGATAGTTGTGACACGAGTAGCCACTGAATATGAGCTTAAAGCTCTGAAATGTGGTATAGAGCCAAAGGTTCGATATGTACAATAAACCTTGTATCTGCAACAGGTAAGGGACAGTATTAATGAACTCAATATCCACAATGAATACGGGATAATTTAGGCACTCAGTCACAACGACGTAATAATTGAAAGTGGGTCACATGAACATTGCATATACATTTATTAAGTGTAATTGACTGATTCAATTGAAATGTAGTTATGTCATTTGATATGTGATGCAAATTGTTAAATGGAAAGTTGTGAATTATGTGCTTATATGATTTGATATGTGGCATGAATTGGGTGAACCATCGAGGATGGTTACATCATTGAGTTCGCAAAACTCACCAAAATTGCAACGTTGATATTTCAGGTCTGAGAGAGGACATTAGAGACAGACAGACTCTACGAGAAGGCTAATTCTTATACTTTTGTCAAGAAATGGCTCAAAGGTCGGTCAGCTAAGACTGAAGAAGTAGTTAGTAGTTTTTGTACAAATTAACTTTCAGGCAGTGTGTCATGTATAAGGTTTGATATTGTATATATTCCGATGGTTTTGTAAAGCTACAATGTCAGTTTGGTTTTTATGAAATGAAATGAAGAATGCAGTTTGATTTTAAAATTTGGTGGCTTTTATGTATAATTGTTGATGCCATGATTAAGTTGGATATGTGTTTGCTCTAACATGCTATTATTATAGATTATATATTGGAATGTCCATTGGGTGTTTTGGTATGTAATTTATGGTAGTGGGGTGTTACATTTTGGTATCAGAGCATGATTTGGCATCCATAAGGACATATAGGAATTTTAAGCATGAAATATCGTGATAAATGTAGATAATGATTGAAGTTATTGTTTATTATAGGTCGTCCGCCATAGGTGAACAAGTGGGAGAATCAGCTGACCTAGGATCTATAGGAGCCAGTAGAGAATCCTCTGTACCTTAATCGGAAGTAATGCCTCCTAAAGTTCCCGAGAGAAGGGAGAGGAGGTATGATAGGTTGCGGAAGCAAGGGGCTGTGGATTTCTATGGTAGTACAAGCCCTGCTGAGGCTGAGGGGTGGTTGGAAAGGACGGAAAGGGTTTTTGATTAGATGGACTGGGAGCCGGATGAGAGGTTTGACTATGCATTGTCCTTACTACAGGGCCCCGCTTACCAATGGTGGAAGGTTGTTTCAGGCAGTATCACCAGGCCTTGCAACCTGAACTGGGAAGACTTTTTGAGGGTCTTCAAGGACAACTACATGCCCAAGATCTACCTAGACAGGAAAATGAAGGAGTTCCTGGATTTGAAGCAGCGTAGGATGTCAGTGGCAAAGTATGAGATCAAATTTAATGAGCTGATGGGATATGCTACTGCTTTGATTCCTACCGAAGAAGATAAGTGTAGGAGGTTTGGAGATGGCCTGAACATGGAGATCAGGACAAGAGTAAATATCTCTAACCTGAGTAGTTTCACCGAGTTCAGAGCTGCTTCGATCATACTTAAACAGCTACTGAGACAGGGACAAGCAGAGTCTGGACAAGGATCAGGATTAAAGAGGTCCAGTAAGAGTCAGAGTGGTTCTGGCAGAAGATTCAATAAGCGCTGGAATAAAGCATTAGACTACCAGCTGGATCAAGGCAGTCAGGATTCAGACAGAGGGGTGGTTTTGCATAGACTGGCAGTGGAAGAGGTATAGTGCAGAGTTAGATAACTAATTGTGAGCACTGTGCAAAAAACACAATGGTGAGTGCTGGAGATTGTCTAGAGCTTGCCTTAGATGTGGCTCATTTGATCATCAGGTTAAGGATTGTCCTACTAAAATTAGAGCCCAGTTTGGTATGAGAGGGGGATCAGTAAGTGAGACTACTGTTCAGCCGAGTCGAGCTAGTGGGGTTGGACAGAGAGGCCGAGGCAGAGACAGAGCGAGTTCTGTAAGTCCTTCTGTTAGGATTGAGGTTTGGAGCAACAGGCCCTAGTCTCAGGCCCGAGTATATGCTATGACCAGATAGGAGGCTCAGGACTCTACAGATGTCATTGCAGGACCGTTGCTTATCTTTGATCATGAAACATTTGAATTGCTAGATCCTGGATCTACGCATTCATTTATTGCACCGCATCTGGAATTTAAGTTACATTGTGATAAAGAGTTATTGAGATGGGGATTAGAGGTGAGTACACCAATAGGTAGTACCACAGTAATTGGAGAAATCTGTAAGAGATGTTTGATTAGAGTTGATCAGGCAGAATTGGAAGCAGACTTATATTACAGTTAAAGGAGATAGATGTCATTCTAGGCATAGACTAACTTGCTGCTCATAGGGCTATCATGAATTGCTACACCAAGGAGGTAGTACTGGAATCTCCTAATTAGTCGAGAGTAGTTTTCAGAGGCATTAGTCAAGCATTACCAGCCAGGCTGATCTCATTTATGAGTGCCTTGAGGTTAATGCAAGGTGGATGTGAGGCTTATTTGGCCCACGTAATTGATACACGAGTTGAGCAGAATGTACAGGACATTCCTGTTGTTAGAGAATTCCATGATGTGTTTCCTACTGAATTGTCTGGTTTACCTCCAGATTAGGAAACAGAGTTCATAATTGACTTGGTTCCCGGTGCTGCTCCTATATCCGTTCCTCTATATAGGATGGCACCTAAAGAACTAAAGGAGTTAAAGGCTCAGCTACAGGAGTTACTCGAAAAAGGTTTTATTAGACCTAGTGTTTCACCTTGGGGAGCTCCAGTTTTATTTGTGAAGAAGAAAGATGGCACTTTAAGGCTATGCATTGATTATAGGCAGTTGAATCGGGTAACAGTGAAGCACAAGTACCTGTTGCCTAGAATTGATGATTTATTTGATCAATTACAGGAAACTCAAGTATTTACCAAGTTAGATTTGAGATCTGGGTACTATTAGTTAAAAATAGCAGAGGATGATGTACCGAAGAGTGCATTTAGGAGCAAGTATGGGCATTTCGAGTTTTTAGTAATGCCATTCGGGTTAACCAATGTCCCAGCTGCATTTATGGCCTTGATGAATAAGGTGTTTCAACCCTATCTGGATAGATTTGTAATTATGTTCATTGATGATATACTTGTGTATTCAAAGAGCAGAGAAGAACATAATGAGCATCTGAGAGTGATTTTACAAATTATGAGAGAGAAATAGATGTATGTTAAATTCAGTAAGTTTGAATTCTGGCTAGATCAAGCAGTATTTCTGGGTTATATAGTATCTGGACAAGGCATATAAGTGGATCCAAAGAAGATAGAAGCAGTGATGAATTGGGAAGCTCCGAGGAATGTATCAGAAATTCGAAGCTTCCTAGGATTAGCTGGATATTACCGAAGGTTTGTCGAGGGGTTCTTGTTGATCTCAGCCCCTCTGACAAAACTTCTCAGGAAGAATGTAGCATTCAGATGGAGTGATGACTGTCAAAGGAGTTTTGAGGAGTTGAAACATCGGTTGACTACTGTATCGGTGTTAGCTATACCATCAGGAACTGGTGGATATGTAGTATACAGTGAGGCTTCGCATCAAGGATTGGGATGTGTATTGATGCAGAATGGCAAGGTGATAGCCTATGCATCAAGACAACTAAGGTCTCACAAGATTAACTATCTAGTACATGATTTAGAGCTAGCTGCAGTTGTTTTTGCTCTAAAGATATGGAGACATTATCTATATGGAGAGACATTCCAGATATATATTGATCACAAGAGTTTGAGATATCTGTTAAGTCAGAAAGAACTGAACATGAGACAGAGGAGATGTTTAGAGTTATTGAAACATTATGACTGTATAATTGAGTATCATCCAGGAAAAACCAATGTGGTGGCTGATGCTTTGTGTAGAAAGTCGAATACCAGTGTAGCTCAGATTCAGTTATCGAGGTTACCAAACTTGATTCAATTGAGAGCTTTGAATGTGGAGTTGAATATTGAGCATAATGAGGCATTAATAGCCACATTAAAACTGAGGCCAATGTTACATGATAAAATAAGAAGGGTTCAGAGCAAGGACCCTGACATGGTGAAATTGATGAAGAAAGTTGAGATGAATCCGAAGTCTGAATTTAAATTGAGGGACGAAACATTATGGTTAAAACAGAGATTATGTGTGCCTAATGTGGATGATCTGAGGAAGGAAATCTGAGAGGAAGCTCATATGGCCGTTTATTCTATGCATCCTGGTACTACCAAGATGTATAATATACTAAAACAACATTTCTGGTGGCCTGGAGTGAAAAAACAAGCAGCGGATTTTGTTTCTAAATGTATAACATGCCAGCAGGTTAAGGCTGAGCATCAGGCTCTAGTCGGGAAACTATATTCGTTGCCTATTCCAGAGTGGAAATGGGAACGAATCATTATGGATTTTATTATGGGTTTGCCTAAGACTCTAAGGCAAAATGATGCTATATGGGTTGTAGTGGACCGATTAACTAAGTCGGCCCATTTCTTACTAGTGAGGGAGAATAACTCACTAGATCAGTTGGCTCAGAGGTATGTGTATGAAGTGGTTAGATTGCATGGGGTTTCAGTGTCCATTGTATCGGACAGGAATACTAGATTTACTTCAAGATTCTAGAAGAGTTTGCAGTCAGCTTTGGGTACCAAGTTGAATGTCAGTACTGCATTTCATCCTCAAACAAATGGACAGAGTGAGAAAACAATCCAGACTATTGAGGATATGGTCAGAGCATGTGTATTAGAGTTTCAAGGAGCATGGGATCAATACATAGCATTGTCACAGTAGTATCGGGATGGCACCATACGAAGCATTGCATGGTAGGAAGTGTCGATCGCCTCTGTATTGGGATGAAGAGGGTTTAAGAATGATTAAAGGTCCAGAACTAATACAAGACACTGTGGATAAGGTGAAACTGATTAGAAGTCGATACAGAAGAGCTATGTAGATCAACTTAGAAGGGATGTGGAATACAATGTGGGAGACATAGTATTTCTGAGAGTGTCACCGTGGCGAGGAGTGCTGAGGTTTGGTAAAAAGGGCAAGTTGAGCCCTAGGTACATTGGTCCTTATGAAATCCTTGAGAGGATAGGACCTTTGGCATACAGGTTAGCTTTGCCTAATGAGATGTCTCAGTTGCATAATGTGTTTTATGTGAATATGTTAAGAAGATACAGATCCGATCCAACATATGTATTACCGGCTCAAGATATTGAGATTGCTAGTAATCTAAGCTATGCTAAAGAGCCAGTAAAGATAGTGGGTTATAAGACAAAGCAGCTAAGAAACAGAGTAATACCATTGGTGAAAGTCCTTTGGAGAAATCACTCGACTGAAGAAGTAACTTGGGAAACGGAGGATCACATGAGGAAACAATATCCCTACCTATTTGAACCATTAGGTAAATTCCGAGGATGAAATTTCTTTTAGGAGGGGAGAGTTGTAACATCCTGTTACTTATGATAAGGTTAAAATAGTGTCTATAAGAGGTTAATGAGAAATTAGGAAGCATAATCCATGCTTATGCATGTTGTGGCATACACATACATGAAAATATTTATTTTACACATAAAAATGCTTATACATGCATTCATTGACATTTTCCAGGTAAAATTGATCTATAAATATGAATTGTGGATTTTATTGTCTTGGAAATTAAATTGGTGAGTATTAAAATTGATTTAGCAATTTTGATGATACATCGGAAATTTTGAAAATTTGGAGTATTTTTGGACTAGGAAAAATGCCTAGTGGCAAGACTAATTAAGACATGGAAAGTAAGGATGACTAAGCTTAAAATTGAGTGACATTTGGCATAGTTAATTGAGTGACAATTGGATTAGGAATTAGTTAACAAATGGACTAATTATGGAGTGACAGATGGACCAATTATTATGTGACATGTGAACCAATCTTGGAGTGACACGTGGACTAATTAAAGGGTGACAAATTGCAGCATAATGAGTGGAGTAGTGGTAGCATAATTGTTGAACAAATGGCTAGCATGCCTTATGACATATGGTGAGTTTACAAGTTGACACCTAGCATGATTATGGGGCAAATTCTAGCAGCAAAGTTTCTATTGTTTCACTCACCTATCTCCACCAAAATTGCTCCAACTCTTCTCTGAATTTTGTTCTTAACCCTAGATAAATTTGTGTATGAAAATCACACATAAATTCTTAACAAAATTTCAAGAAAACTAGCTGATTATGATCTTCATAATGCTGGTTGAAAATCACCTTGCTTTCACCATAAGTTTGTGTTGATTTTGCTTGTGTGGAGACTTGGTTCAATCTGAAGTTTTGTGTTGGATTGGAAGCCTAATAGGTAAGTAACAATCTGAGCTTTAAGGCATGTTAAATGGTATAAGAATGATACTTGAATTGGACTGAAATGCATATGATATTGTTGAAGAAGAATTGCTGGAATATGTTAGCTGTAGTGTTTTCTCTTAACATTTTTGTTCTTTTTGTTATAACTTCTTCTCCTGACATCCAAATGACATGATACTTAGACCAATAGACTCATAACACATTTTTCTTGATCTCCACCAAAATTTGTGAACATCTGAATCCATTCGGAAAAGATTGAGTGATAAATTTAGGATGAAAATATGAGTGTGCTAGAATATTGTTAACTGGAATGATTTCACTAATCATGCTTCGGTATTTTGGCTATATTTTGATCTGTAGATTTCTAAATGAGTTGATTCTTAATTCAGATTAAATTAGAGACAATTGGTTACAACTTTCTTCAAGAATTCGACTTTTAATTCTATCTTTAAGTATTTCAAAATCTGGCTTGAAATTGAGTCTTGACTGAGGCTATAGAACTACCCGAGACAGAAATCATATCCTATGTTTATTGAATAAAATGTATTGATTTAGGCAGAATTAGACTAAGGTGTCTTCAACAAAGTTGTATCTTATTCTCTTATCTTTAAATTGGTATAAAGTTTGTAATTTTTTACTATTGTAATTGAGAGATATGAATTGTACAACTTGATTGTATGATCATGCTCTAGCCAAAATTCTAAATGTACACAGTCTGTGGTTTTTGAGCATAAATCATATAATACTGAATCAAATTGGATGATCTTGGCGTCATTGGAAACTTAAGACATGGGAGAACAATTTTCTAGAAGAAAGTGTTATCAAATTACTTAAATTTCTTGATGATAATAATCATGCAAAGTGGACTCGAATTAGACAAATCTGAATTGATTAATTGTGTATTGATATATGAATGAGTTTTGTGACAAGAACAATGTTAAGGAACCCAGAATTGTCATGAATATGCATTGTACGTATTCAGTATATATGAATGTGCATAAATGAATTCATCATTGTGCAAAATTTGATATGTGTATGTATTATATGTTATAGAGGAGTACATTGAGCGCCATCATCGAGACATTGCCGGAACTTCAAGGCAATAGCTTTCTGGAGCGATTTGTGAGTAAACTAGATGTGTGACCTCGATTTATAAACATGTTTTGTTCATAATGTTTTGATTAAACTTGATTTTTCTATATTTATTAGATATTGATATAATTATGACATTGATGATTCCGAACAATTGATTGTTCGAGGAGTTTGATATTCGGGACTGTATTGGGAGTGTTTGTGATTTGAATGTGAATTTGATTGTACTGATTTTAGACATGAAGGTCCGAGATATTGATTGATTAATGTGATATTGAAGTGTTCCTTGAATGTGAATTTGGACTGACTATGTGTTTACTCAACATGTTTGTTAAAAGCCGGACTAAGGTCCGATGATAATTGTGATTTAAATTGTGAATGATTGATTGAATATTGTAAATGGGAATGGGACTGTAAATGTGTTCGAATGGGAATGATTGAAATAATGAATGATTGAATATTATTGTGACGCATTTTATACACGAATGCATGATCAGATAAAGATAGTTATGACACAAGTAGCCACCGAATATGAGCTTAAAGCTCTGAAATGTGGTATTGAGCCAAAGGCTCGATATGTACAATGAACCCTATATCTGCAACGGGTAAGGGACAATATTAATGAACCCGGTATCCACAATGGATACGGGACAGTTTAGGTACTCAATCACAACAACGGAATAATTGAAAGTGGGTCACATGAATATTGCATATACATTTATTAAGTGTGATTGACTGATTGAATTGGAATGTGGTTATGTCATTAAATGAGATTGGGATGTGTGAAATATATGATATGTGATGCAAATTGTTAAATGGAAAGTTGTGAATTATGTGCTTATATGATTTGATATGTGGCATGAATTGGGTGAACCATCGAGGATGGTTACATCATTGAGTTCGCAAAACTCACCAAAATTGCAACGTTGATATTTCAGGTCCGAGAGAGGACATTAGAGACAGACAGACTCTACGAGAAGACTAATTCTTGTACTTTTGTCAAAAAATGGCTCAAAGATCGGTCAGCTAAGACTGAAGAAGTAGTTAGTAGTTTTTGTACAAATTCTCTTTCAAGTAGTGTGTCACGTATAGGGTTTGATATTGTATATATTCGGATGGTTTTGTAAAGCTACAATGTCAGTTTGGTTTTTTATGAAATGAAATGAAGAATGCAGTTTGATTTTAAAATTTGGTGGCTTTTTTTGTATAATAGTTGATGCCATGATTAAGTTGGATATGTGTTTACTCTCACGTGCCATTATTATAGATTATATACTGGAATGTCCACTGGATGTTCTGGTATGTAATTTATGGTATTGGGGTGTAACAAATTGTTTCCATTCTATAAGCATAAGTTTGCTATGTGTTAGGCAAAATAATTTGTTTATTTTGTGAACTCTTCTAGTTCTTGAAAATTTGTTTTTCAGGGAGATGCCTATTATTAAGCGGACACCTAAGCTTATTTATTGTGAGGCACAGAAGAGACGTATTGGAAGCATGTATGTACAGTTATTTAATATGCGTTTAATGCCTGGAGAAGGTCTAACATAATATGTTACTTCAGTTAATAACATGATGCAAGAGTTATACTTTAGGGGTTGTCTAGCTTATGCAGATGTTGAATTAAAGTATATGAAAATAGCTTATGCAGATGTTAAAGTAAAGTACATGACTTTGCTTGCAACATTACCTCAAACTCAAGGCGAACTATTACGAATGCTCTAGAATAATATGCCTAATAAGAAGACTTATAATTTGTTAGTGATGACATTTATTAAAGAGATGAGTATAAGGAAGTTGATTAGGACTTTGTATCCTATAGGTCTTCTAATGAAAATAGTAAGAGCCATTGTACATCAAGCTTCGCGAACTATGTCACGTGAACTCATGAACTTATTTCCTCGTAGGGTTCGTTACTTATAGACTGTTCGTAGGTTGTAGCACATTTAATGTAGTATATTGTTTTATAAGAACAAAGTCTTGATATTTATGTAATAATTTTACATGTATTTCATATAGGAATTTGTTTAGAGTAAGGTAATTAGGATTCGATTGCTGTATGAATGATAATTGAACACATTAGACTTTTGATTTCATAAGCAATTGTGATCGAATTATTTACTCTATAAACGATTAATCTGACATTAACGTGCACATATATTTCTTTCTTATTATAGAAACTTAGTGCTTCAAAATGGCTACTGCTTCAAAGAATATTCTTGCTAAACTCAATAAGAGTGAGAAACTCAATGGTGACCATTATAAAATCTAGAATATGAAAATCCAATATGTGCTAGAGGAGTAAGAGGCTCTTGAACTATTAAACCTAACCATGGAAGTTCTTAAGGAGGGCACTACAACCCAGTATAAGAGGGACCGTGATGCATATGAATTATGGAAAAAGAAGAACTCTTTAGCTTGCATCACATTGCTGAGTAGCATGGATAATGATATTATATGAGAGTTTTGTAAATTCGAAACTGCAAAGGACATGTGGTCCGCATTGGCTGCTCGTTTTGGAGGTGCTTCAGGGACTAAAGTGAGGTCACTTATAATGAAGTTTGATACTTATAAGAAGCACCTAGATGATACAATGTAAAAGCATTTGAGGCAAATGTCCAACATGGTAAGTGAGTTACGTGATGTTAGTCCTGAGCTTTCTGATGAACAACAAGTACAAGCTGTGATTCGTTCACTGCCTCAAAGTTGGGAGCATACAAAGATGCACCTAACTTATAATGAGAACATCAAGACAATGAAAGATGCTACGAGGCATCTCATCTTAGAAGAAGAGCGTCTTGAAACCTCAAAGATGTCTTCTGAGGCATATACAGTTAGTTCTATATCACATGGAGCTATTAACAAGAAACGCAAGCATCATGGTGGACACAAGTGGAAGAAGAATAAGAAATTCAACCACTCTCCTTAGGAATTCAAGGAAAAAAAATGGAACCAATATGGAAAGGAAAAGCATCCCTTTAAGAAGAAGAACATGAAACACGTGAAGTGTTATAATTATAGTAATAAGGGCCACTTTTTTAAAATTGTACCGAGCCCAAGAAGGTACAACTTTATAGTACAAACATTTGTCCTGTGTGTAACATCCCCTCACTTATGGGAAGGGCATTTTGGTAAATTGGAATGGGTTAGGAGTGTTAAATAATGCATTGAC
>JAOQMS010000008.1:20882686-20904715 GCA_027563885.1 Erythroxylum longipes
AAGTGGAAAAATTTTATATCATTATTGATCACAGTATAAATTATGATATTCTAATGATTGTTATTGTTTATTGACAGATTGAAAACTTTGCTATGGCAGGCTGGAGGGTTAACCCAAAGAAGAAAATTTGATGAGTCATGCAAATGATTAAACAGGTCAATCTAGAAGCTTATACTTGGCTAAAGAGACAAGTCCCACCTGTGAGATAGGCGTTGAGTAAAGATGGAGGTTACCGATAGGGTGTTTTGACAACAAATATGGCTGAATGCTTTAATAACATCCTCAGAGGGGCACGACATTTGCCAATCACTGCCTGTGTTGGCTTTACTTTAGAACAAACAGTTAAATTATTCCAGGAAAATCGAAAAATCATACTCAAAGCACGGAATAATTATCCGATCAACATTTAGCATAAATATTTGGCAAATGAAACAAAAGGCCAAAAGCATACTGTCCAATCATATGACTCGAGGTATGGTACATACAGTGTGGTCACTGCTCGTTATGGGAATAATAACAGGGGAGGAAATATTCAAAATGTTAACTTTCAAGAAAGAACTTGTACTTGCGGAAAGTGGACAGAACTTCATTTTCCATGTTCTCACGTCTTTGCTGCATGTTTGAGATCTAATGTTCAACCGACAATCCATATCCATCATGTTTACAGTCTTACGGCATACAGAAATACGCATTCCGGTCAGTTCTATCCGCTTCAATATCCAGATTATTAAGAGAAAGTAGATTTTTCATTGGGATTTCGCAGGTCAAGCTTGGCTAAAAAGAGAGGCAAAGTTAAAAGTGCTCGAATATGAAATGAGATGGATAGACAGTGTCCTAATTCTCCGCGAAGGTGCCGTAATTGTAATATGTCAGGTCATAATGCTTCAAATTGTCCCTCTTCAAGTCATGTACAGTAGTGATTTTATTTAATGCAATAAAATTGATTTGCCTTTTTTTTTTATAAAACTTGACTTTAAATATTTTTCATTTTTCAAATGTATATATTATAAAATTTGTAAAAAATTAAATTAATTCAAAATAATTTCAATACAGGAAAAACATAACAAATTAAAATTTGTACTTCAAATTTAATTTGTATAGATGTTCTAAACCCTAAATAAAACTTAACCCTAAAATAAAAAAATTTTAATGCTAAAAAAACGATAACCCTAAACAAAACTAAACTCTAAAAAAATAAAAATCATAAATTAAAAATTTCTGATTCTCGGACGTTGGGGTGTCCACCCTGCCATAATGGTTGGCGGGGTGGACACCTTGGCTTCACCCCGCCACACACCATGGCGGGGTGAAGCCACGGTGACCACCCCGCCAATCAATATGACGGGGTGATACCAAGCCACCGGTGGGATGTCCCATTTCCATACCTCCACCCTTTTTTAACCACAAATCGGTGGCCACCCCGCCAATCACTATGGCGAGGTGATACCAACCCCGCCACCCCCACCGGCGGGATGTCCCATTTCCATACCCCCAACCTTTTTTTACCACAAATCATGGATTGAAAAATTATTTTATACCAAATCGAGAATTTAGCCTAATAATTACATAAAAAGTAGCTAACACATCCCAAAAAACAAAGTAGGCTGCACAATACAAAGGACGGCATGAAATACAAAGGGAAACAAATCAATCTACTTAAAAACAACTCAAACCTTGGGTTTGGTTGATGTCTTTGTCGATAGAGACAAATAACAAAACACAAAAATTTTGTATTTAGCAGTATTTGATTTCTAACACTGCTCATTTTTATTCTGTCTTTAGTTCACAAAAACACAAATTTTTTCTTCTTTCCAAAACTGTGGCACAACTTTCTTGTGTCTGTCACAGAAACAAAACACACAAGTTGTTGGACAAAACTACCCCCATATTATTACTAATATTCCACACATACCCAAGTGTATAAATAGCAAAAAAAGACATTCTTAATAAAATATAGGGCTTAAATATATCTTTAACCTATTATGTAATTAATTCTATGAATGCTTCAATGTTTTATTAAATTATTATGTACTATAATTTCTAATTTGTAGGATTTTTTATTTAATAACCCATTTCATTAAAATTTTAAGTTTCTCATTTTATTAAATATTTAAGTTCTTCATTTTATTTCATCGTAATTAAAAAATACAAATACAATTAAAAGAATTGATACAATTATAAAAAAATATTTACATAATTCATTTTATCATTAACTTGTACAAATTTTTTGCTATTCAATAGCTCAGTACCCCCATTTTTAAGTTCCTCATTTTTTAATTCCTTATTTATAGATACAATTAAAAAAAATACTAATACAAATTATTCGTTTTAAAATAATCAATGAATTACATATTTTCAATCATATTATACTAAAAGGATACTTTGGTCATTGACACTATTTTTTATGCTCTGTCAACTATAACCAAACACATTTCTGTCCTCGAGACATACAGTTTTGTCCATTACAACAAAACATTTCACTGTCTCAAATTTTTGTTTTGTTCTGTCTCCAAATTTTTGTTTTGTTCCGTCTGAGTATATAAATCACAGTAACCATACGCAACGAAAGTCAACAATTTAAAGCTTTCACTTAATACAAACAATTCACATTATTGAAAATTTGTCTATGAACAATTTAGAGTAGAGTCTTATGTTCAGAATAAACACATGTATGCCAACATTCAACTGCCTTGCCTCGATATTTTGAGAAGAATCTCAAACTTCCACTGAACTAAGCTTAGCATCCTTACGAGAGAGAGAGCGGTCAATGATTTGAGTTGCAATACTTCAATGATGCTTACAAATAGCGAATCAGCTCAACAGCAAATTTTCCTTTTCTTGTGGAATTTATTTCTCCTATCTGAAACAGCAAAATTTAAAAATCAAAATGATCAACGGAAACGATAGTTTTACTAGACAGATTATTTGATGTACGGAATTAAGGTAGTTAAATTTCAATTAATTAAGTTTGGAATAGTTTATTGTAGTTGAAACAATTAGAGTCTATTTCAGTTCCTCTTTTAACAAAATTTCTGAATGCAAGTGTTACTATCTTTCTCTGACAAAATCCCTATTTATATTAATCTTAACAGAAATCCTATTAACATAAAAGACATGTCCAAACTTTAATAAAAAAAAACTCCAGACATCACTTAGCACTAAATTTAATTCAACGGTAATAAAGGTTGTTGGAAAATTAAATTAGAGCAAATTTCTACACCAAATAGGAACATATGAAAAAGGCTAACAAAGAAATAAGAAATTAAATGGTGCATCTAGATTGAGCAAAGGAATATATAAACATATTCTTTGAGCATTGCCTTTGTCAAATAAACAGTCTTGGCATCTATCCTGAGTGCATCTGGATTGAGCAAAGGAATATATAAACATATTCTTTGAGCATATCCTGAGATTCAATTGTGTATTGAACTGGATCCGTAAGTAGAACACTTCTCAAGATTTTTAAGCAAATAAAGATTCACTTATTTTCTTGACTTAGTTGTAGGACTCTGAATTGCCAAGTGCTTTGCCTTTCTAAGCTCTTTTGTGGATTCAATTGTGTATTATTCATTGTTGTGGTCATCACTCGCCAAAGACTATCCTTGTAGAGAAATAACTTGTCTCCTCTATCTCTTCATCGTATTCACCATAAACTCATTCTAACCGCTTCATAATCCAAATAATATTCTACATGTAATTTCAATAAAAAATCAGCAACTGTTGATCCAACTTCATGATGAGTTTTCGTCCCCCAGTACTGCTTCAACTTTAAAGATCTTCTAAAGTCTCAAGGGACTTATGGTTACCATTTACCATCTATGTTCTCTATACAGGTTCCCACATATTCCTGATGCTGGAAGGCTTGTACCCAGGTCAAGTTCTCAACAAGTTTTTCTATTTCTTGATATTTACCATGATCAACAGGAGGTTCTACGCTAACCTTGAAAGTTTGCTGGATCTTAAATTCTGATACCAACAAGTAGCTACGGTTGGTTGTGGTTGAAACAAAAAGGGTTTATAACAAAATCTCCATCAATAAAATTGTCCAGCAAAATCCAGATTTATACTAGTCTTGCCAGAAATCCCACTCATAATAAGAAAGAGAAGTCCAAACTTTTAATAGAAAACCCCAACCCTCACTTATTGCCTGACTTAATAGCAAAGTGTCCTAACAGTAATGGAAAATTAAATAGGTAGTAGAAATTCCGAACTAAATAAGAGAGCAAAATAAAGCCTAAAATAAAAAAAGAAACATAATAAAACTAATTCTCTTTGACGCTTCTACATCATTACTACACTCACCTTTAGCCTTCCCTTTCCACTAACCGAGACAATATCTCCAGTCTTCAGAGAAGTATTATTTTTCATGACAGTGGTCCAATTCACACGTACATCTCCATTACTACAATGAAAGAAAATTCTGAACTTAATTAGTTACACTTTCAATATTTCAAAGCAAAATGAATCAAAAGTTGCAGCAATAACTGGTCGCAACATAGAAAAATAACTTTTACTGATGAGCTATCTCAGGAGACAAAGAGGAATTATAGATAGCCTATCCTGACAAGTGAAAAAGGGGAACAAATGCAGATAATGACAATCATTCTAAGTGCTATATGAATTATCAGTACCAGAATAACACAATCCTTCATTTTAAATAGAAAGTATTACTAAAAACATATCAATTCAGAGTCATGATACTAGACAAAATGACAATTTAGAGATGATTCTCCAATATTCACCGTAAGTTCAATATCACAGACTTCTAAAACTTTTGTTTCATCCACACGACTTAAACATTTTGTCTCAGTATTCTATATGCACATCTAGGTGTTGCAGAGGATATTGTAAACATAAGTATAGGGAGAGGAAATCACTTGACAGATTCAACTGAGAAGAATAGGGAGCACCTGATCAAATCAACTAGTTTTGATCGTGAAATCTTAAAGCCTGCACTCGCTAGAGCATCAACCCTGAGTGATGCTTCTATGGCCCTAAATGAATTAGTCCTGTAAATAGCAACCAAGTCAGAATATCATCAAATAAATTTGATCTAAAACATAACTGATACAACAGCTTGGAACCTTGGTGGTTCATATTCAAGAGCAAGCAATGGTATTTTTGAACAAGAAACTGAAACATTACCAACCTGCAAGATAAAAATTCATTTACCATCATGTCATGTACATCAACTCATTTAGCATCATAGGTAACTTTACATGTTTTTTCACATAAAGGTTCAACCAACTGCTGATTGTCATTTAAGAATTTAAAGAGTGAAGACAACTTCATTAATTTGTACAAATGGGAAACAGTAATGCAAGGAGTGTTTCTTACCAAAGATACTAATAGGGTGAAAAACGTTTCTTCACAAATTCACATTAAAACAACTTAGCATTTGCAGGAACATATATTTTGAGAAAATAACATCGACCTTGTCTAGGGATGACATGACAAATTCAACAAGCTCAGGAACAAGTACGATTTGAGCTCCTCTCTGTCCCTGAACAATAATTGAAGCCATGAAACAAGACAGAAAATCCACTATAGAAAATTAAAATTTATCCCACATCAAAAGGATGATCATAGATTAGTGTGTAATATTTTACTATGACAAAAGAAAACTGTATATGTTAGATGGTTAAGGGTCCAGTTTATTTTGATAACTGTACTCATACATACGATACAGAAAATGAATACTGGCTTTATGTTAGAACTAATGCAGTTGATCCCATCAGTTTTATTCTTTTTAGAAATGGCTGTTGCTGGATATGGGCACATAACCTCCAAACTTTATTTTATAAGAGGGAGAAGCTAATTTCTCCAGATCACCTTTTTGCTGGGCCAAATGCTTTCAAGTTTAGGAAAGAACATTAATCATCTAGATTAAGAGGCGGGAAAACCAAAGAGAAAAAGACAGCCTAGGAGAATTGGCATCCAAATGCTGGAGACTACTAAAGCTCCTTAGTTTGCCTATTTTGCTTCTCTGAGAGAATATAATTTGACTTCAGATGATGAAACCATTTTAAAGCTTAAATACTTCAGAAAGAAAGAAACCTAGGTAAATTGACAATATACCTGCAAGATTATATCCCCAAGCTTTTCCCTGACGATACCTGTACCAAGAACTGAACCAAGGAAATCTCCATGAGAACACGGTTGAAATTGAAAGTTTCCTGTGATACTGGAAAACAACAAAAGAATATTTAAGGGACTATAATCAACACAAACACATATTGGGGATTTCAACTTGTGCAGTTGGATAGTACCTCAATGCGGCAACTATATCTGGTTCATCTGTCAGCACATCTGGGTGTCCAACAGACATACGGCGACGCTCAGCCTGAAGGCATCAGGAGACAGGTTACTTGTATGGTCATGAGAAAAATTATCAATGCAACCATGCGAACAAAATCAGAACGCATTTAGAACCTGGGGGTACCCTCCCTGAGCAACTGCTTTGACATCAACCATTTTTTCTATAACAAGAATTGCCTCCTTCAATACTGGAGGGGTAAGAAAACCTGTGTGAAGAACTTGCCTTCTTGATGATGCCCTTTTGGCCTGCAAAAACAGTAACACAAAAAAGACAGACACAGAGGAAAATTATTTCCCACAGACACAGAGGCCTCAATTTCATTTAGATTTATCTTAAACTATGTTTTCTTCTTAGAGCGACAGCAAAAGCAAGTGAATGTTTCACAATATCATAAGGCTGGGGAATTGAGAAAACGTTTACTACATACCATTTCAAGGATATGCTTCACTTCTTCTGCAACATTTTTGTCTCCTACACCCTTAAGTAAAGTATGAACATCCTCTTTTGTAGCTTGTACAAATTGGCATATCCCTATAGCTATTGTACACAGTATCAGCGAGGTACTTAAATTTCCAAGGACGTAAAATTGAACTCACATAGTTTAAGCTCTCAATCCATTGATGGCAACATGTACTTGACAAAAAGAGGGAGTAGAATAAAAGTGATGCATCTCTGCTTATCCGCAAGTTTGGCAGACCAATGATTTGATCCATTGACTGATTCTTGGAACCTTCGTCAAACAGTCATGGAGTAAATGGTTTTGTACTCAAGGGATAATTAACATGAATGCTACAGTGATAATTACAGTCTACCACTCTTTTTTCACTACTTCGAATTACTAGAAAAGCCTAATCCTTATCATTGTGCCATCAACATGCAATTAGCCGTAATTTTAACCAAAAATAACAGTAAACAGAACAAAAAGCTGGTTTTATTAAATTGGTTAAATCACAAGCTCCATACAAGCCTGTCCTTTCTCTTCAATAAATGAGCCCAAACATGCTTCCCAGGAACCTACCACAGTGCAAACAAGGAAATAGGAAGCTTATATGATAGATGTTCAGAAACAGACTCCCCAACCTCACAGACAACTTTCTACATATGTTACTACAGTCATTGTAGCTGTTAGTGACTTGTCAACATGAATATGGAAACTTAAAGAAGAACATTTAAAACGCTAAGAAGAATCCTTTCAAGGAAACAGTAGCAGAACACCAAGCTCCAAAACAACTTTAATAGTTCATTTCTAGTTCACTTGTAATCAAATCCAAGTAAGTTGAGAAAGGTTCCTACAGCTTCGACCGGCTTACCGACCCGAAATTCATGCATTCAATGAGTCATGTCAGGGAATAGAAAGCAGGGCGTGTCTAATTATAAAAGTTTACCTCAAAAACCAACGACCGAAGTGAAGGAAAAGTCCACATCGCACACACGACACACACCAAAATGACAAACGGAGATTCAATAGAGTGTAGAGAGCAGTTCTTAACCTGAGCGTCTAAAAGGAGGAGCAAAGAGAAGAGAGCGACGGGGTCCAGAGATAGAGATGTTGGTGGGGATGGTAATAAGGTTATGAGGTTGAGGAAAAGCTCGAAATGCTCCTCTGAGAAGAAGCCTAGTAGTTGTGGAGCTTGGCGCTGCCATTGTTGCCTGCCGATGAAAATTTTGGGCCACAATTTACTGCTTTTCAAAAACCAAATCACTTGTTATGATGTCCCATTAAAATTTCTTTTCACAGATAAATATACAAAAAGCCTTTTTCCAGGGCGGGCAACCCAAAGCCTGTGATTGCGATGATGGTTGATCATTATCTCAAATCTTTTGTCACATATTAGGACTTATACTCGACGTTTGGTTGCTGTCCTTATGGATGAGGACAGTGGATAAGGACACAAAAGTTCTGTCCTTCGTCCTGTTTGCTTGTTGTCTTCACTCATTTTTGTTCCGTCTTTGGAAAACAAGGACAAAAATTTTTGTTCCTTTCAAAACTGTGGTACAAGAATTCTTATCCTACGGACAAGAACAGAAAATGTCAAAAATAGCCTTGTAATTTGGGAACGAAACCTAATACGTCCCTCACAAATCTGTCATAGCTCTCCTTCCATCTGCTTCGTCTCCTTCTGTAGCTTCAGATTGTCATCCCCAGAAACGTCACTCTCCCTTTAAGTCAACCCAGCGTTTGACTATCTATCATCTCTTTTGGGTAAGACTCTTTCATCCCATCGTTTTTTGTTTTTCTAAGGTATGGGTAATAGATTTCGAATGGGTAAGAGATGTTGGTTATGGAGTTATGTTTGTGTGTTGTTGATGGGTGTCGAAGGGGTAAGGGATTCGGTTTTGTTGATGGGTATCGATTGGGTGAGGCATTATGTTCTGTTCATGGGTTTTCCCATCAACAAAACCGAATTCGGTGAAAGGCCATTTTCAACTCTATCTCTTTTCCTCTTCTCTGCTTCTACAGAAACACCAGCATTGTTGTTGGTCGGTAATTTGTGATATATTTGTAGGACTGCAAGATGTTGTTTATGTTAATCTCATCTGTAGATAGTTGTAGCAAATTGAATTAATCTGCATGGGGCTGTGACTTTCGATTTATATTCCACTTGTGTCAATAAATCAATCTTCTGAAATTTTTACACTTACAGGATGTGCTACTTGCATTAGTTCTACATCAATCTTCTCGCATTTGGAAACTTGAAATTAGACGACTTCTGCACAAAGTGGTAAGTCCTTCTTTATCTTACCTTGATATGAGAATATTCTTTGTTTGTTGTGTATACATACGTGAATGACTATTAAAGGAAGCATTTGCAATTTTAAAGAAGTTTAATTATTAGAATGTTTGAGTGATCATTGTCTTATTGCATGATATTAAAATCATTGATCATATTGTTGACTTCTCTGTCCATGTGAAAGAAGATTTTGTATGGAGACAAATGGGTAAGGTCAATTGGAGATTGGTTAGTGATGCAATTGATTCGTAATTTTCAAGTAGATGATGTCAGTCATTTCAAGAACAACAGGATGTTAAGATGTCAATTTCTACCATGATTTGGGGATATACCTTTCGATACTTACAAAGAAGACAAAAGCATAGAAATTATATATCAACATAAGTGAATATATGCTCATTCAATAGTATTTTATACACTTTATTAATTAATACATAAATAGTAAAATTGTGATAAGAATATGTGGATTAGGAGACATAATTGTTCCTCTTTGTAACTCGTGGAATCATCTTTGGAATACTTGCCAACATAGAGAAAGTTGCCTATACTTTTTCTTGCCTTTTATACTAGTCTAAGTCAAATTATAGATGTAAACCTACCCCCTTTAAGTCACGTATATGCATAGCTATGAAATGGAAAGAGGGACCTACACTAGTTAATCAAAAGTTTAGGCCATATATCATAAGGGAGAGTATAGTGTATTTATGTTTTGCAGTTAGACCATAGGAAGAAAGACTACAAATTTGGATTTGGGTTGACAGTGGGGTAATTGAGGTGAAGCCTGGAGGTGTTGCCATCAAGTTGGCCATAAGCTTTTTGCTAGCTACCCCACAATTCTTTTGGGTCAAACTTTACCTTTAGCTTGAACATCAAAAGATCTCTGTTTGTACCCTTATCCAGCAAACATTATTTGTGGGGAAGAATGAGATGCTCAGATAGTCTTAGCCGCAGTATTCATTCGATTTTGTAGTTGAAGTTTTGTGGTTTCTCTTATTTGAGATTTGTTGGAATGAGATGTAGGAATGCCTTTGATATTATGCTCTTATTGTTTATAGAAAGTCATGATACCCTATAAGGTATTGAATTAATCAAAGATTAGTTTAGTTAAAATGTGATAAGTCATTCTTGCTAGATTTGGTGAAATCTGATCTGATTTATAGGGAATTCTCAACTAAGGTACATTAATGGATACCCCTGCAAATAGTGGTGAAATCTGATCTGATTAGTGTTTAGATTTTGCTCCAATTCAACTTCTGGTCGAGTTGTCATGATTTTCTTTTGAAGCATTCAGTCTTCTTGTCATATTCTGGGCCGATTACCTTTGATTACCTCTCAATCTCATGAGGCCTCTCAAAATTTCCACTGCCCTTCAATCAATCAATCCATTACTTCTTTATCACATGATAATCTAGTTCCAATAACTCAAATCCGGTTGTATTATAAAAAGTTGTACTCAATTAGCTAAACCAAACTCACGTAGTAGTGTAACTTACCATTTTTATTCTCCTACTTTATGGCCTACTCTCAAAACATTTAACTTCCCAACTAGTTAAACACAGTCAATTTATATGCTCAAATCCACTGTACCATGACTCAAATATAGTCAAAAAAATTTCAATTGTTGGAAAAAAATTTCAGTTGGAAAGGTACCATCTGAGACAACTAATTAAGTAATCAATGATTGTTACTGCAGTGTGCCAAAGTTTGCACCCCTTTCCAAACATTTCACAATGACAAATTTGCAATTAGCAAGCATTAGTTGTTTCTAGTTTGACTAGCAGTTTCAAGAAGCAAGGTCATTAGGGTAAGCCAGGCTTACTTGAGGTGTATTGTAGACTATGAACTCATTATCTAAAATAAAAGGATAGGGATGCTGGATAATGCCACTTCCATGACCCAAATTAAAGAATATAACAAACTCATTTATTTCTCATTTTATTTGATCGCAATTAACAAATTACACGTACACTTCACATAAATATTGATACAATTATAACATAATTAATGAATTACATCTTTCCAATATATTATATTGCAGGGGCATTTTCGTTATTAACACCGTTTTTTGTTCTGTCCACTGCAGCCAAACACATTTCTATCTTCGGGACGCAGACAATTTTCTCTGTTCTATCCACCGTAACCAAACACCTCACTGTCTTCAATTCTTATTCTGTTCTGTTTCTAGATTTCCGTCTCGTTCCGTCTCTGCATATTGAAAACGTTAACCAAACACAAACTTAGTGACATTCGTATATTTGCTAATAGTTTGGACATAGAAGTAAGATTGACCCGTGGGCTTTCAAATTATAGGCCAATAAAAATTAATAATTAAAAAATTAAACTGATTTAAGAAAATTTCCAGGACTAATATAACAATAAATATTAATAATTAAAAAATAAATTAATTTATCAAATTTTAAATCAATTAACTTTTCATTTTAATTTTAATCTTTAATTTAATTTAAAAATCAATCAATCAATTAATTAATTAATCATAAACTAGTCAAATTTTATAAATTAAAATAAATTAATTATTTTTATTTAACAATTTTTTTAATTAAAATTTAAATTATTCTATAAATAAAATTTTATATAATTTTTAACTGATTTTATAATATTCTAATATCGATTAATCTTAAGTCTCTTATTTTAACCGTTTAACTTTCAATCTGGTCTTAAAAATATTGACAAAAACCACATCAAAATTGAGGCCTATAACAAAACTCATTAAGAGAAAATGTGATGGCATTTGCAATTGAAATAACTATTGGAATGACTTCCTCACGTTGAAATCCTAATGCAGTATGCCGTCGCTCCATTCCCTGTTACACTTGAGATTGTATTATTTTTTTCTTCTTTCTTTTTCTCAAAAGAGCAGGAACAGCCCTATCACTCAATTAAATGCCAAGAAAGAACTCAAAAAGAACATCCCTTCACATTGAGATGTCACCTGGTTCTATTAAGCGAACAAATGCCTTATGGAACACAAGCAATTTTTTCAGGTATGATTGAACCATGGTCCTACTGCACCATTTACGTGTCCATTGCCGTGGATTGCAACACCGTTTGGAATAAGGGACGGGGGCAATCCAACAGTCATAGGAGGAGAAGCAGTGGGATATAACCCATGATTGTGAGGCAGGGCATGGGGGCTAACAAGAGGACTGGCCACGGGACTTCCCTTTCGCTGCTGGAGAGCATGGATCTGCCTGAGCCCTTCCTCGTGAATGCGTGAAATTGTCTCCAACTCCTTCATTGACAAAGCTTCCAATCCAGCACCATAAAGAGGAGCATGTCGTGACATCTCCTCTTGAAGCGAAGCCTCAAGAGTATGGATATATTGCTGTAAAGAAACAGATAGGTATTAGAGAAGATAAGAGAACCAAGGGGGTTGGCGCAGTTTCTTTAGAGAAGACAAGGTAAATATTAATGATTATCAAGCTTTCAAGAATGCCCAAAAGTAAATTACCAATCTTATGGTTCTAATATAAAAAGGTTAAGTTGAGATTCGCTAAAATTTCAAACAAAAGAGTCAACAAGACATTAGGTGGTATAGTTTCACTCATCTATTAAACTACAATAGACCAATCAAATAACAGCTCAAAAAAATCAAGTAGTCAACAGCGAAGAAGAACATGATAGTCTTAATGATAAGAAGCACAGGTAAGTTCAGAAAATAAATGAAATAAATAAAACCTGGCAAGCCTGCAATTTTGATTCCATTCCATCTATATATGCCTCACAGCGAGCAACCTGCTCTTCTTTCTCCCTTTTCTCCCCCTCAGTCTGCCCAACTGTTTGTGTCAACCTCCTAACTTCATCCTCCAATGACTGCCGAATTTCCTCTCGAGTCACATTCTCAGTGGCATATCGTTTTAATTCTTCATCAAATCTCTTGCGTGCAGCCTCAGCACTTTTTAGCCTTTCAGCCAGAGCATTTTTCTCCTTTACTACTCTCTATGAAATTCATAGAATAATTTCAAGTTTAGGAAGATAGAAGCCAATGCCGCTCGCAAGTAACATATGAAAACAACTAAGCAGCAGTTATGACAACAACAGATTAGTTCAGCCAAAACAATTCCACTCAATTTCATCTCCTTAAGCAGATATTCAGAAGCAGCATTCTACTAGAATAAACCAAGTGCATATGCGAAGGGCATTTATTAAGAATCTGATTCAAACCAAAAGGCAATACCAAGATGCAAATAGATATTATTTCATGACTCAGAAACTAGCACAACAATGTCATGCTAAAACTTTTACAAGTTTGCCGTGGACAGTACTAGCCTATGGGAAATCAAATGCAAATGTTCTAACACATTAAGATAGCAAGCCTCATACATGAAGCTTCAAGTCATGGACAAATTCATGCCAGCTTCCCCAAATTCCTTCTGAACTTGCACGAAGTGCTCTCAGCAGTGCAAAAGATGAGGAGATGTTTAAAAAGGTAAAAAAACATACATATGAACTCGGTAAATCTGAAAAGTAAAAGATACAGCAGAGATGGTGACAGGAATATAATGATGATCACAAAGAAGTTATGTTACCTTTAGTTCATCCCTTTTCCGGGACTTCAACTGGGAAAGTTGTGCCTCAGAATCATGAAGACGATCCTGAAGAACTTTCTTCTCAGATTTGAGTTTTTTACTTTCATCATCCCGCTCTGAACGCACCCACTCAAGCTGACTCTCAGCCTCTTGTATTTGTTCAGAGAGTTCATTTTTTTCCCGTGCAGATCGATCCAACTCAGCCCTCAATTCAGACTGTCATTTCATGAAAATAATTAAGTTAAAATAAGTGCAAAAAGTTATTAGGATTATCAGTCATTCTACACACTCGTAATAAATTACAATTCTGGGTACCTTGATCCGGTTGCTAGTGGCTTCAGATTCACTCAATTTTTGTAGGAGACCTGCTTTTTCTTGAACCATATTAGAAATTTCTACCTTCCTCTCTTCACGTAGGCGAATAATCTCATCTTCCCTAGCACCTAACTGGTGCCAAAGTGCTGCCCGATCAACATTGGCGAGGTCAGCAACCCCCAGCATCATGCTCAGAACAGGCTTAACTATTTCCTGCTCTTCACAGACCAAGAGAACCAATATATCCAAGCATAAATCTACATTACGACCATTATCTGCTGTACTGGTGGCACGATCAACAAGTCTTTTCAGCATTCTTCCTCTGCAGGATTCATCGGCATACCATTTGAACAAGATTGTGTAAAGCATCTTGACAAACCCCTTAACAGAAGGATCACTAGAAAGCGCCAACGTTTCAGCAAGACCAAGAACAACAGTAAAGTCATTAGATTGGACTCTCAGTTGTTCAGTGGCTTCTCCCTCTGCTACAGTATCTGTATGTTGAAAATTTTCAGTTAAAAATCCAGTGTTGAAATTCAATCTCTGCGCAAGGCGCCTTTCCAAAACCATTGCCACAGTTTGGCCCACAATAGCTCCTTGCGCCACAGCACTCTCGAATGTTTGAGAAGCTTCAACAGCAAGGCAAGGTATAGACAACATCTCAAGGAGAATGTAAATATCAGAAAAATGACGACTTCCACGGAAAGGCCGTTCGTCCACCACATGCAAACTATCAGAATTTGACCCATTTTCACTGAATAAGAAAAGATCATGAGGTGGTTTTGTGCAGTCATCTCCAAATTCATCATCAATATTAATATCTCTAAGTATGGTATCACCAACGTCTCCCCAACTATTGATTGTTTTACTCAAAAATTCCAGCACAATAGAAGACACTTCAGCTCCCAGGTTCTTTAGCCTAACTCGAACTGATCTAACCTGAAAAATAGAACAGAGAAAGTTACATATCGAAGAGGGATAAACTGCAAGAAACAAAGAAGATTTGCATGAAAAGGAAAATATAAAAAGCATACAGCTTGAGGAAGATGTTGGCAATGTGATGCAGCTTTGAAAAGAAAATTAATTGTAGCAGCAAGTGGTTCATCATTACAGTCTGCCAAAAGCTCAAAAGACTGAAAAAGAATGTTCTCCCATGCGTCACTGTCACATTCAAGTTGACTAAGGGCACCAAAAACCTGAAACAAAAAGAAATATGTTGACACAACGAAGTGTTCCATGAAAGCAACGAAAACGTATGCTTCCCAAAAGCTATCTTACAGGTATCCTCAGTTCAGGTTCTGCATCTGGCTTTTTGAGTCTTTCAAGAAGTGCACAAGCTGCTAAAGGATGTTCTGAATGCTCTACCAATTTGGGTACTAAAGCAACAAGGTCTGGCTGCAGATGCTTAGGGGCTTTATCCAGAACAAGAGCAATTTTCTGTGCAGACTGAGGCCTTCGTCTTGGCTCAGGACAGCGTTGAGTAACTGCTCCATCAAGGGCTCTCAGTGAATTTACAATCAGTCCTAACAGCTCCTCTGATTGCTCTGGCCACTTGGTCTGAAAATTCAATCTCTTCAAATGGATAGTCAAGGCCAAAAACTAAGCTATGAAGCTAAATTCTAAGCAGTAAAATCATACCTTAGAGTTCAGAAAAGCATTTTCCACTGAACCTCCAGTTGCTGCAAGTGAGGGATAAATAGCCTGTACAGGAATAGCTTTTCCAGGAATATTAACCCTGCTTATATCAGAGCTTTGCACAGCAGAGGCACTGATAGGATCATCTACACCAGAATCCAATCTCCCATAAGCAGGAGATTGAATGGATTCTCTTGTTCCACTTTCTCTATCAGATTCCAAGAGGCTGGCTGCATCACTTCCATCTTGAGAAGGTTTAGAGTAACCATCAGATGAATCACAACTAGAACTTCCTTCGGAAGGTTGGCAGCATTCGACCATTATGTCCAATAGTAGATCAATAATTGCCTGCTGTAAAACTTTGCCCCCCGAAAGCTTGGTTGGAAGAAGCAAGCGCTTTACCTTAGCAGGATCATCAAGATAAACACGTAATCCAGTCAAAAAACCAGCAATAGCACCAGCATCCATTAGAAGCTTTTCTCTCAGGGTTAACTGTGGCTGTGAAGGATTGTCTCCGTAAGTGAGGTGAAATCCAGCTCTAGAAAGAAGATTTCTGAACATATCCTCTTCATCTCCACTTATTCCTTCACTGTCTTCAGAATCAATGAGTTCATCAGGATCAGTTGTTAAAGCATCCTGATCATCTTCAGATGCCAAAACCTTTAACGCATGGAGAAGAAACAAAATTAAAAAGGTCATCCATGGGTGATTCATCTAACTTAGTTCATGTAATCATAGTATTATAAACTGAAAGAATATGAGACTGAAAAAAACTGATGTAGATCAGGGTAATTAGATAAGTGAGACTGATAATATAAAAGATTATGACAGTTACACATTTATGTAGTTTTGCAACTACACTGATATGGGTAACAATAAGATTCCCAAATAAACCTAGCAATGTAATTGTGCAAACACGAAAAAGATTCCCTCCCCAATAACATATGGCAGGTAATTATCAATAAGAGATGATATGTCTGTATAATTAACTTTAGAACTGAGGTAAAAGCACAAGATTTTTAGTGGGATAAAACCACAAGATGAAAAAAGTTACATGGAAAGAAGCAAAACATAGAAGCTCACAAGTTAATCAACTACGTTCTAAGGATATCAATACTTTAGAGTTAGAATGAGTCGATGATATACATAGCTGACACTCCAATTATCATATATTCCCCACACATCTCAAGATGAATTCACATCCCTAAACTATCTCACTTTTAAAATTTTTCTTTTTGATACAACTTCTCTCTCATTTTTTACGGTCTCTATCTCTCCCTCCATCTCTTTCCTAAATCTTATTTTCTTTCGTATCAATTTTCTTCTCCATTTTCTGAACCATCAAAGATATTGCAACAGTCCATAGACATTAAGAAAAAACAGAAAGAAAAATGAAACTGTTACCAACCTCTAAATCTGAAAACTCAAACCATGGACAGCAGTCCTGTATTTCACAAACGAAAACAACAGTGTCACGCACAAGGAACCCAGCATCTGCTTCCAACATATCTGATACCTTCATATATTGCAGAACAGAATTATTCCATGTCTTTGTACAAATCGAAGATTCCTTCCACACAGTCCTTGCTGGATTCTTTTGATTTACCACCGCCATTCTGTATCTGACCCAAAAGTTTTTATCTGGATCACTACCAACAGATTGATCGCTCTCTAGATAAATGCATATGGTGTCAAAAGACTCATACACACCTGCATTGGGAAAATATGCACCATCAGTTGAATAATGAAAGGGTACAACACTAACGCATCAGCAAATGACCACAGATAAGTACCCACCTATCCGCAGCTCACATCCACCAGCTTGAAAGAACTTGCTAAAGATCTTCCGGGTTTCCATTATCTCCTTGAAGTACAAAAAGTTTTCCACCTTCCACGTAAATGAACTTCGTTTTGGAACCCTATCAATTTGCGAACCAGCATTTGTGAATCCAGTGTCCTCATCAGTTAAATCTTGTGATATAGATGTCTCTTTGAGAATGAGAACCTCAGCGGAAAATACAACAGTATCCTGGACAAGAAACCCAGAATCTTGATCAAATAAACTAGTGAGTGTCACAAATTCACGCCAACCCCAATCTTTTGCAGCTTTTGAATAGCGATTCTGAGATTCCTTAGTCACAGACTTCTCCTCCACTCTTTGGTTCACAACTGATAATCGATGGCTCACAAAACAACTCCAATCAGTGGAAGTATTTCGTGAATCCGTAACTTCAAGAAATACTGAAAGGTGGCATGGTGGTTGAGACTGACCTGAAACCACCAAGGATATGGGCAATTCTTGTCAATTCACTCAATAAACAAAACTAAGTACTCTCAGTTTGGTTCAGTATTTCATGAAAACCAATATAAAACAAGCCGCAATTTCATGTGTCAGAAACAACTCCAATTACGAGAACAAAAGAAACAAAAAATAGACTTGAACACAAGGGTCACAGAAACAATGGCTGATAGAGAAAGGAGGATAAACTGAATGAAAGACTGTAATAGTCACGTCATCTATTTGTCCATCAAATGGCATATCTAAAACATTATTCCATAAGGGACTTAGAGCAACTAATACAAGGTAACAAGCTGCTCCATGATCAAATTAACTATATTTCACAACTAAATCCAACAATAAATTGAATCTAAAGTTGTCATAATCACAGACAAGCAATAAGTCTTGTCTATCAAAATTGATTTCCGAACTAGTAGTCTTCATTCAGCAAGCTAGGAATGGTATAATGCCTTCATCTTAGACTGATCAACATTACCCAACTACATGAATGACTTAGGTGAAAAAACCTTAATATATAAGGACAATGACATCAAACAAACCTCGGGGATAAACAATGAGGCGACAATCACGGTTCCCAATTTGAAATCTCCTGCTCTTGATGCATAGACCTGTAATCTTCCTTTTCTTCAAAAGATCTTTCAATCTCGTAAAGTTCTCAATCCTCCAAGTAAATTTCCCCATGTGCCCATCAGACTTCCTTGGTCCACTCCCACTCCTACCTCCAGTCAAGCTCCCATTCTTAGAAAAGCTACTGAACTCCTTGATGACATGAAATGAAGTACTAAAGACAGCAGTATCATCCACCAAAAACCCTGCATCCACCCCAACAAAATCGGCCATCTTCATGTAATCATTCCAGCCCAAACTAGTATTGTCCCCGCTCTTATTATCAGCAGCAAACCGCCCATATGAGTCCCTATGCATATGGTTCAAGCCAGGCTTTTGGTTCAACACCGACATTCTAAACAAGCACCAACAACTCCTATCAGACACAACAAGCTTCTCAGTGTCCTTACTCTCCAAACACATAGACAAATAATCCTGCGCATTAACAGAGCTCTGATACACACTGATCCTCAAGTTACACTCTCCAGCAGGAAAAACCGGGCTCATTATCTTCTGCGTTTTAATCATCTCCTTAAACAGACTAAAATTATGCACTTTCCAAGTAAACTTCCCACTCAACACATCAGACGCAGGAGCAGCAACAACCGAAGAGGAAATCGTGGACGAGGAAGCCGATTGCAAGTCATTATTATCGCGTATGAAATTGACAGACTCGTTAAGGATTAAAATATCGGCGGTGATAAGAAGGGAATCAGTGTTAAACAAATAACCTAATTTGGAATCAAAAACAGTAGATGAAGGCGTGAAATCGCACCAACCGTGAGATTTCTTCTTACTAGAGAATCGGTGCCATGAATCGCGATGGATGGTCTTGGAATCATCAGTGAGGTTAACGATAGCTAAACGGTAGCTCGCGAAGCAGTCCCACTTAGAAGAAGAACTGCCGCGAGGGTCCATTATTTGGAGATATATAGAGATGTAACCAGGCAAAGCCTGAGAGTCTCCTTTTGGATACACCAGTAGTCGACAATCGTAACCGCCTACCTCGAAGTACTTGCTCCAAAGTGCCCTAGCTTTAATGCGCGGAAAATTGTGCACGGTCCATCGGCACTCGGCTGAGTACTCGCCGCGACGATCGACGGTCACGGTCTCCTGGGCGCCGCCGCTGCCGTCTCGGGAGGAGCCGACGGTCAAATCCTCCGCGGGGATTGAGGAAGAAGAGGCAGAGGAAGAGGTGGTGGCCGGTGGTGACTGGTCTGTGGGAGCGGTGAAGGGGGAGGAGGAGGCCGGATATGACGACGGAACTGCCTCGGCTGAAGTGTGCTTCATTTAGCTTCGCGTTTATTGGTTCTCTCCCCCCGAGCTCTTGTTTCTGTTTTGTGTTTTATTTTTACGATCAAATTGAAGATATGAAAGAAAATGGTAAATATCATGTGGTTTTGAGGGTAAGTGGACTAGAAGCATGAAATGACTAATGAGGTTTTCGCCTTTTGGACTACGAGCGGCGTAGTTTAGTTAACATGCGCCCTTTTTATATTGTCTTTGGACGATGAGCCGTATAGTTTAGTTAACCTGCGCCTTCTTCTTAAATTGCCTTTTCAATCTTTTATGATATAAGGAGATAATTTATCAAATTTTATAAAAAATGTAATATTTATAAATCAATAACAAGTTTTATTTTATATACTTATTATATATTAATTTAAACAAAAAATGAGAAGTTATATCTCATTTATATAATATAAACAAATCTTTTGTTATTTTCTATTTTACTATGGTCAGATTTATTTTTAAGAGTGGTATACATATCGCAGCAAGTGTAATATTATTCCGTGAGACTCTTCACAAAAGGTGGAGCTTATTCTTGTCCAATCCTGACCTTATTAGATAAAGAGTAGGGTATGGGAGGGAGGGTTTTCATTTGATTAAATTAGATCCATTCACGATGGAACAAACTTGCAACTACTTATTGGTTTATACCCTAATCAGTTACTTAAAGTTTAGTGACATAATTATTTGGAGGCATTATTCATCTTATACATATTTAGATATATATGATAAAGTTCATATGATAAATATACATTATAAATAAAATTATTATAAAATCATAACTATGAGATTTATATTGAATTTATGTATTATCCTTGAATTATTTCTAGTTATTGTTTTATTGAGGCTGGACATTAATGGAGTATAAAAAGATTAGCACACTTTACTTTTTTTTTCCTTATGAAGGAAGTAATCAATCTCATGGACTAAAATATGGAAATACTTAAACAAACGTGTGAGTACTTGTTAAAGATTAAGTTCATTGAGCTAATCTCATATGAGAATTTCATTTGAAATATTAATTGTATGTCTAAAGAAATTCTCAATGGGATAACTGCATAAATGAATCATTGACTTAAGATCACCAAAGTATCGTTAAGGAGCCATGGATTCATGCATCATATACAAAACAAGGCAGTGGAAGTGTCGGAATCTAAATTCCAACCCCGCGACACCCCCAAAAGTCTAGAATCTTAGATGTATGCATACACAGGTTATAAGAACATGAATTTTCAGCACATGTACCTTTGATAATGCTCCTCCTTTCTTTAATCTTCTTCTTGTTTGGCAAACATAAAACACCTTCATTGATCACTCAAGAATATTAAAAAATGAAGCAGTGTGTAATGTAACACCGGACTCTTTGAGCCCTTTCGTATTGGTTTGTACGTGCACATACACTATTGTATATTGACATATACATGATTGTATATGATTTCGAAAATTTATTTGAATCCTTTCAGTATTATGTCAGTGATATATAATGCTACATGCCCTTACATGAACTTAGAGTTCATCAGTATGCGAAGTCTTGGAGACTTTTGACATATAAGCTTCTAAATTTGTAAAATCGATTCCATTGGATGGATATGGCCATAGTGGTCGAGTTAAATGTGTTTTAATGCCTTATAAGTGATTAGAAATAATTTATAGACTTATTAGACACTTAGAAAGTTTAATGGGAAAAGTTGATATATATAAGGGTTTATTGGCAAAATTGTTAAAAGTGTAAGGGCTTATTTGTAATTTTTCAATTCTTAGAGGACCAATTTGTAATTTTATAAACTTAAGGGGCTTAATTATAATTTTCAAAAGTCTGAGGACCAAAATGAAAATAAAAGTTTTAGTTATTCTTACGTTTTGGGCTTAATTGCAAATTTAGGAAAAGTTTGGAGGGTATTATGGTAATTTCATATAATCTAAAGGTAAAAGGGTAATTTTACGATATTTTGGTCAACGAAGAGTCAAAATTCTAGGCTTTTCTTATGTGTGGCAGTGCACTTCATTTTTTAGACTTAAACCATCTTGTTTTAATTAAAAGAAAAGAACAGAAAGGAGAAAAGAGGAGGAGAAGATGGAGCATTTGACCATCACCTATCTTTCACCACTTTTTTGATTCTTTAACCCAAACCTAGGTGTTCTAAGGTAATTTGGAGTCAAGGAACTCAAATTTATCATTAGATTTGAGAAATTCTCAAAGGATTGGAAGATATCACCAAAGGAAGGTTTAGGTAAATTTTGTCTCATCTCTCTCTACATTAGGATTTTGAGTTTGATGTTAAGATA
>JAOQMS010000008.1:20911906-20924337 GCA_027563885.1 Erythroxylum longipes
GATTTTTGGAAATAGGGTTGATGTAAACTTGTAAACAGTAAACTGTATAGTATATAACTGTACAATATATCAGTGGATTATTTTGTAAATTTTAAAAATTTCAGGGATTATTTTTTAAATATAAAAAATTGTCTGGTACAGTACTCGATATTGACCAGTACTGGTACAGTACCGTACCAGAATTTAATCCGATACCGAATCTGATACGATATTCGTAACATTGATCACTAGGCCTCGAAGCTTGCATTTATGCGCGGTAAGATTCCAGACAACAACATGTACGGTAAGATCTAGATATTGGCTGAAAATTCTGAAAAGTTAAGTACAGAAATTGTGGTTTTATCAGAACCTAACTTTGTTGCTTACAGTATGGACTTCAGATAAGACAATACTGTAAATATAAAATTTAATTTCCAAAATCCCTTATGTTTCGTTTAAACAATAAATAAAATTTATTGAAGATTAATTCTCAATTTAACTAAGAAATTGGAAGGATCAGAAAGCTTAGTAGTTTATTGACTTCATAAATTAACATTATAGTATAATGAACTTTTTGGTATATATTATTTTTACTTGTGTTAATTAAATTATAATATTTAATTAAAGGTATTGAATAGAATGGAGCTTGAGGAATTGCAATCTTTACGATATATAATTCAATAATGCAGCTTGGCAAGTCAATTATTAAGTGTAATAGTTGGACATTTTGAGGCTTGATTTGCTTCAAGCACAATGGTGGGCTTTAAAACTCTTCCCTTTTTTTTTTTGGAAAGTTTTTAAAACTCTTCTGTTATTCTCAATTCCGCTAAAAATTCAGTTCCCTGGTATGAGGGATAAGAAATATGATTTCCGTTTTGAGTTCATTATTCCACGAAAAATCAAACTCTTTCTTTTATTTCTAATATATATTAAAATGTATGATGGAGATGAAATTGAAGTGCAAAGAAACGAAAACAGGTGATAAAAAGAAGAATAAAAGCTCCAGCATGACGCACGCACAGCTAGTGCCTAGTAGCTAGTGTGTACTGGGTTTGGATTCTAAAGGTTTTGTACTTTAAGATTCATTATTGCTATCTATGTGGTTAATAACAGGAATCCTGAAACCATGTCCAAGGTCGGAATAAAGAAGGAACAAAAGCCAGCCGCATTATTAGCCTTACACAACTCATTTTCACACGTTGCAGAGGAAGTACACTGCCATTTGACTAGGTATCCATACTCAAATGTTGGATTTCAGAAACCATATATAAAGAGGAAATAGAGAGTAATTAAAAGTGCCAACCGGGTCCTCCACATTTCTCTTGCAAAGCAATTCGAATTGGGCGTGTTTGAGCGTAGGGATTGGATGGGAGGATAGATAAGTAATTAAGGAGCTCCTTTCAGTCCAATCCCGAGGGCTGAGAAGAGGCAAGAGCTGCCATATCATGCAATTAGGCGACACTTAGTCATTGTAAGCTAATTCAAACAAATGTTAAGTTTGGCCAACTGCTCCTTCCTCTTCTTTTCCCACTCATTGGACTGAAGGGAGCTCCAAGATTTTACCGTTTCTCTCAATTATATATTGCATGGGCATTAATTACGTATTTTTTTTCTTCCTTCTACCTATTTATATGCTGGGTTTAAAAGGAGAAATTAACATTAATCAACATTGTTTATTAATTTCGACCTAAACATAGCCACACCTTTCGGAAGCTGACGTCTTCATCAATCTAACTTTGTAGTTGTTTTCGTACGTTTACAGAAATCATTGCCAAGATATCGATCGTGAGTTAAGAAAGTTAATTGGGAGGTGAAGATTCCACTCAAGAATCAATTCATAAGGCCATGAACTAGAGATCGTCAATCCACGTCGGAGACATGACCCCACTGCAGGCGTATATATGCGGGTGTTTGCTACATGTTCTTGTCGTTTGATTACAAGTCATAACAACAGCCTGCAGTTGCTTTCTTACATAGAAAGATCTGCTTGCTGATGAATGGAACCCGTGGGACGGATAAATAACCTTCCACTAAGACTTGAGTGCTTTAGATCTGTACTTACGTAACGATTACTTCGTTGTAAAAAGAAAAGCTACCAATTCGAATCCAACTATCACAGAAAGATGCGTTCAAGTGGACTTCTTAATTTTAGAAATTTTGTTTTTTGCCTAAGGATGGAACTATAAATCTACCAGCGGACGATCAGTTTTCCCTTGCAAATCAGTTCCAAATTGCATTGCCCTTTCCACATACACGCACATGGTCTCTCTTTTATATCTCCAATTGCATTCATACCACTGAATATACATGTATCCGATTATCAGTTCTTGTACAAACAGAACATGAAACCCCAAAGAAGAGGCGGAGCTTTCTATCCAAAGAAGCTCTTCCGTTTTGTTCACAGGCAAAATACTGTCAATTGATTTCCAACGCTGTAGTGCTCTAAGCTCCTTTGATTTTCAATAATACGTCATCATATATGCTATCACATACTTCCCAATTTGCCCTGAATATTCGATTTTGGTAAGAAAGCAAATAACTTTATCCCTATTTAACATTTAAATAGGGTAATCGTATAACTTCACTTCTCTCTTCCAATGCTGAAAATTAAAGCTTGGAACTATAATCATTGTCACAAGCAACAATTTGTTCCCATTATTGTTTAACTATAATCAGCTAATTTTGTGAGTTGGTGATGCAGAACAAGCGTCGAATGGGCCGCGATATCGTTCACGAAGACGGAAAATTCAGAATATTCAAATCTGGGTTAACCACTTACACAAGAATCAATTATATTAAAAAACTCCCACTCAAAATTTCTGAATACAATGTTTTTATAGACTGTTGAAATACGAATTATACTCTGAATAGGAAACTAACTCTGAATAGGAAAACTAATTCTACTTGGAATAGGATACCTAAATCTATTTGAAAAATTAATCCTACTAAGAATAAGAAAGATAAAATCATGATATGTTTAGGACTTCTACTTGTTATTGCCGTGGTCCTCCATCATTCGCCCCTACTAGAAAAGGAACTCATCCCTGAGTTAGGCTGATACAAATCTTCAGGAGGATAGAAAATGGAAAGATCCGCCACGTTGAATGTTTTGGAAATTTCCATGTCAGCTGGTGAGTCTACCACATAGACGTTGTCGTTAATCTTCTTTAACACCTTGTACGGACCGTATTTCTTCGGCTTTAATTTACCATGAACACCCATTGGTAACCTCTCCTTTCTTAAGTACACCATTACCTAATCTCCAACCTCAAATACTTGATGTCTTCTACACTTATCAGCAGTTGTTTTGTAAATCAGATTGCTCTTCTCTAAAGCTTGTCGTACCTCTTGAAACAAATTGGTATAGTTCTCAATGAAGGCAAAAACAACATTATTGGTCTTCCCGTTGGATGGTAGCTTAATAAGATCTACAACATGCCTAGGAACTTTGGTATAGACAATTACAAAAGGATTTTTTCCAGTTGATCTACTAACAGAACTATTGTATGCAAACTCAACTTAGGCTAATGCAAAGTCCCATTGTCCCTTCTTGTCTCCACAAATGCAACGAATTAGATTACCCAACGAACGGTTGACAAATTCAGTTTGGCCATCAGTTTATGGATGTGCAGTGCTACTAAACTTTAATTTAGTGCCAAATCTCTTCCATAAAGTCAACCAAAATGCTGCCAAGAACTTCCTGTCTCTATCCGAAGTAATGGACAAAGGTACCCCACGCAATCGAACCACCTCTTTAAAGAACAACTTGGCTATATGATGTGCATCGGTTGTCTTCCTACAAGGAAGAAAGTGAGACATCTTGGAGAACCGATCTACCACAACAAACACGGAATCATTTCCTCGTTGCGTTCTTGGTAATCCTAGTACAAAATTCATAGAAATATCATCCCATCGTGCTTGAGGAATAGGAAGTGGCATATATAAACCTGTGTTTTGCTGCCTTCCCTTGTTTATTTGGCACACGGGGCATCTTTGCACAAACTTTCCAGCATCTCTCTTTAACTGGGGCCAGTCGTAACGTTCTTCCAAATTAGCTATAGTCTTATCTCTACCTATGTGGCCACTTAAATCGCTCGAATGGAGCTTTCTAATCAACTTGTCATGTAGAGAACTTCTTGGAATACATAACCTGCTCCCTTTGAATAGATAACCATCTTGGACTAGGAATTCACCCAATGGTTGATTGAGTAAATACTGTGTCCAAAGCTGCCCAAAGTCTTCATCACCCTCATATAATTCCTTGAGCTGTTCAAAACCTGGGATTTCAGGAGCAATTGTTACTAACAATGTAGCCCTTCTACTTAATGCATCCACTACTCTATTAGTCACAACAGATTTATGCACAATGATATAATTGAAACGTTCAAGATAAGCTGCCCACCTTGCTAACATAGAATCAACATGCTTTTGCCCTCTAAAGTGTTGTAATGCTTGACAGTCAGAATATATAATGAACTCTTTAGGAAGTAGATATGTCTCCCATATTTTAAGGGCTCTAAATACCACGTAAAGTTCTTGTCGATAAGTAGACCATTTCTTTCTATCTTCGCTTAACTTCTCACTAAAGAAAGCAATAGGTCGTCTCTCTTGTGAAAGAACTCCTCCAATGCCGACTCCACTAGCATCACATTTAAGTTCAAAAGTTTTATTAAAATCTAGCAAGGAAAGGACGGGCCAGTAGATAGCTTCTCTTTAATCAATTCAAAGCTTCGATCTGCCCTTCTTCATGCAATCAGTTATGGATGCTACGATACTGCTGAAATTTCATATAAACCTTCGATAAAAAGTAGCCAACCCATGGAAACTTCATACTTCATTGATTGTTTTAGGTGTAGGCCAATCTTAAATAGATTTAATTTTTTCTTCATCCACATGGACACTGGCACTACTCACAACAAAGCCTAGAAAAACTAGTCCATCTGCTAAGAATACACACTTCTTCATGTTTACATAGAGCTTATTCTCTCTAAAGCTACCAAAACTTGTCTAAGATTAGATATATGATCAATTACATTGTTACTATAAATTAAGATATCATCAAAGTATACTACCACAAAATGAGATAAGAAAGGTTTTAGAACCTGGTTCATAAGCCTCATGAATGTACTCGGTGCATTGGATAATCCGAATGGCATGACCAGCCATTCATACAATCCGTCTTTTGTTTTGAAAGCTGTCTTCCATTCATCCCCAGGTCAAATACGAATTTGGTGATAACCACTCTTTAAGTCAAGCTTTGTGAAGATTTTAGCACTATGTAATTGATCTAGCATATCATCAAGACGAGGAATGGGAAATCGATACTTCACGGTTATCTTATTGATTGCACGGCAATCCACACATATCCTCCAGCCTCCATCTTTATTTGGTGTTAATAAGGTAGGTACAGCACAAGGGCTGATATTTTCTTGGATATGTCCCTTTCACAATAATTCTTGCAATTGCTCCCTTAACACTTCATTCTCCTTAGGACTCATGCCATAGTGGGGTAGCTTTGGTAGGCTAGCACCAGTAACAAAATCAATGCAATGCTGAATATCTCGCATTGGTGGTAATTCAGTAGGTTCAGCTGTCACATCTTCAAATTTAGCTAATAACCCTTGAATCTCTGTTGGGACAACTTGTTCTTGTTGCTCTACTCCTCTCACCACTAAGGCTATAACAGTTCTAGTTTCTTTCATAGCTCCCACGAATCCTCCTTCCTCAACTGACAACATTAGCAAGGGCTTTTCTTCTCTCTTAAGGCTGTCTTCACTCTTATTTGGAACTATAACAATCTGCTTCGTATTCCATGTAAACATATAAGTATTATCCTGACCCCTATGTGTTGCATCTACACCAAATTGCCATGTTCGTCCTAGAAGAACATGGCAAGCATCCATCTCTATTATTACATCACAAAGAACTTCTGCCTTGTAAGTTTTCCCTAATGATAAAGGCAATCTGCATTGCTACATGATCTTCATGCTTGGGCCTTTCTTGATCCAACCAATGTTATATGGGGCTGGATGTGGTTCGGTTTTGAGTTTAAGATGCTCCGCCAATCTCTTAGATACCAAATTCTCACAACTACAACTATCAATCACAAGTTTACAAACTTTAGAATTAACAGGACATCTACCTTCAAAGATGCGTTTGCGTTGTGATTCATCCAACTGAGTGGGTGTGTAAAACAGCCTCTTGATTACACACACCACCTCATCTCCATCTTCTTCAGCTACCTCATAATCACCCTCTTCTTCAGCCTCTTCTTCAAGGTACTCGTCATTTTCATCTCGTTGAGTGATATTAGCAAATTTACGTCTTGGGCAATCACTAGATTTATGTACTAGTTCATTGCATTTGAAACATCGAATGCCTTTGCTTGGTTCACCCTTCTCTTTTCCCTTTGGCCTAACTTTCTTTGGCTCAGGTTCTTTATTCTTCGGCTCTAAGATGGGACGGTTGGAACTATTTGGGGCAGCTCTACTCTCTGTCTCAAGTTTTCTATTCATAGGACTTCTTGGATACCTTCTATTCTTCACCACTATTTCGGCCTTTAAGGCTAAATTCTATGCTTGATCTACGGACCAAATGCTTTGCATGCCCAATTGATCTTGAACAGCGTAATTCAGTCCATTCACATATCGAGCGACTTGTTGATCCTTAATTTCATTGAGATGGCATCTAGATTGTAATCGTAGGAACTCTTCAGTGTAGGCAGGAGCACTACGCGAGCCTTGATAGAAATTCTGAAATAGCTGAAAAAGAGTTTGCTTATAACCATGAGGTACAAACCGCCTTTTCAAAAGTGCTTTCATTCGTGCCCAATCCCTTACAACAGGCTACCCCCTCAATCGAAGCTGTTCTTGAAGGCGTTGCCACCATGCACCAGCCCTACCCTTTAATTTGTAGGCCACGAAGTCTACTTTTCTTTCAGGTTCTACTTGTATGATATTAAAGAATCTCTCTACTTCATACATCCAATCAAGGAACTGTTCAATGTCAACAACTCCATTAAAAGCAGGGAGATCGGCTTTGATTTTATAAGAGTCACAGTATGGGATTGCTCTCCTTACCATTGGTTGAAAATCTTGCAGAAATTCTCCTTCAAATCCTTCCTCAAGGCCATCTAGCAGTTGTATTGGACCTTCCTCTCTTCTAATCTGCACATGCCCAGATGGAAGAGGGACTGCCCTTGGTGCTTGAGGTGCAGGAGCATTAGCTTGCCACCGTCTTACCATCTCAGTCAAATTCTCCAGGCTCCTTATTAAAGTTTCTACGCGCTGTTCCATATGAACACGCCAGTCATCTTGATTTCCTCCTTCCCAGCCATCTCACAACTTCTCTGATACCACCTGACGCAGGACAAGCATCGGATGGGCCGTGATATCATTCACGAAGACGAAAAATTCAGAATAGTCGAATCTAGGTTAGCCAGTTACACAAGAATCAATTATATTAAAAAACCTCCCTCTCAAAATTTCTAAATACAATGTTTTTATACACTGTTGAAATACTAACTATACTCTGAATAGGAAAATTAATTCTACTTGGAACAGGAAACCTAAATCTATTTGAAAAATTAATCCTACTAAGAATAGGAAAGATAAAATCATGATATGTTTAGGACTTTTACTTGTTATTGCCGTGGTCCTCTGTCAGTTGGGTACCTGTTTTCTAATGCTTCCTCCCTTTATAAACATGAAAGGAACATGCCATTTTCTTGTTATAATAGGATTGAAAACTTTTTTTTTCTGGTAATGGGAAATTGAAGTCTGGAAGCAAAATTCAAATTAAAGATTAGAATTTTGATTTTATGAATTAAGGCTTAGTTTTTAAATAAATTTTAGATTATTATAGTTAATTAATATTATTAATCTTAATTAAAAATTTAAAATATAACCAAAAATTTTAAAATTTAAACTGATGAAATATTATTTTTAAAAGTTAATTCACACATGTGATGACGTAGAACCCATATTATCAATAAAAATGTTAAATTTATACCATGTTAGTACTAGAATAATAAATAACGGACGATGACTTAACTTCATTCAAATTTTCGTCTATTCAATATTATTTGAAACATTTTGAAGTGATAAGATTCATTTTAAATGCTACTAAATACTAAAATTTAACTTGTATTTTAATGAAAACTTTCAAATAAAAATACTTTTTTAACCCTCTAACTAGCTAGAGTATGATCATAATTTGTAATGTAAATTTCACATTTTACAACGTGCAAACCATAATCTCAAGATAAATATTTTGACCCCAGTTGAAAGGGAGAAATTACCACTGGTATTGAACAACAACTACAAAAAATGTTGTAAATTGTATCCTCTTTATTCCATTATTTATCGATGTGACTTGATGATAGTAGAATATACTCATTTATATATTTTACTAATAATAAAGGTTTATTTTTATATATTATACTACCTCAAACTTATCTGTACGAAACTATTTAGAATTATGATATTACATGTAAAACTTAGTTAAGCCATTGAAGAAATTTTAGAGTAATAATAATACAAAATCTCAATGCAATTTACACGAAAGTGTAATAAGTTACATATAGAAGTGCTATATTGGAGATAGAGAGGAGGATAATGAAAAGCTCTCCAACTTTCAACTCTAAAGGTAAAATGTTAAATTCTCACTAAGATCTAAAATCACAAACAATTCATACAGCAATGTAAACATATAGAATGCAAGAAAAAAAAAAGGACAACGAAATCAAAGTATCAATGTATAGACTTTAACAGGTGTTCTTTGACTTTGTATCTTACAAATTCAAGGTTTTAAGCTAATGATGTCGTTGTGATAGAATTAAAAGGTCTTAGAAAAGTAAACTTATTATGTTTTTGTATTGATTCATCTAAATTAACAGAGTTATTAATAGATATTTTTAGATTCGTAAAAATACGTAGAGATCTCATATGCTTGACCAACTCTTTCTATTACCTTGAAAGAATATTTTGAGTTGAAATGATCATGGAAAAACTTTGAAACGTAATACGATATTGCAACTATCATGTACAAAATATAAGACTAGTATTAATTAACCCACTGTTCCTTTCTATCATGTAAATATTTGCCTGATAACTATCATTATATTAAAATAAAATAAAAATAAGTTGTTTTTTTCGCTAATGTTACGTACTATGTTATAATTAATGAAAGAGGCATCAATCTTTTGAAGCTAATCCTTATAGGAAATGAATGAAGTAGTGCATGACTTTATTAGCCTAAATTTATTGAGGAATTACATTCAAGTGTAAAGGAAATGAGAATGATATTTTCTATTATTCACATATTGCTTTCCAAATTGCAACCAAATGTGAGATAGAACTCCCATACAATAAACGAACAAACCAAAAAACCAAAAAATAGGGGCAAGAATGTACAAGGATAATAGAAAGCTTGATTCCTGGCCTTTAACAAGAATTTTTTTTACATATTCTCTGTATTTATTTCATTGATAGAATTACAACATAGTTTTGGCTTTTGTTGCATAAGGTCATTAAAGGAATCCAGCTTGCAAATAGGATGAACATAGCAAAGTGAAATCACAATTTAGTGTTCACATCCGAGGGAACAATAATTTGCTGGCAATTATAACTTTTTATATAGGAATTCACTATTTTGATTTTCTTTAGTTGTACATAAGGGAGTGGAGGGAGGTTGCTTCTTCACATTTGAGACAAAGAGTTATATATGTATAGGAATAGAAAATTAAGGAGCTCTTTCCAATCCAATCCGGAGGGTTGAGAAAAAAAGTGTTGTCGTATCATACAATTAGGCTACTCTTAATTATAGTAAATTATAAGAATGTTTAAGTTTGGTCAACTGCATGATGTAGAAGCAAATCCTTCTACTTACTTGGCTCACTCAGTGGACAGAAGGGAGCTCCTAGGTTATACCAAGTAATCCTCTTTTCTTTTCTTTCAACATAATTAAGGTGATCTTGGCATCTATTTATGCGAATTAGAGATCTTGACCTCTATTTATGAAATTTTCATCTAATTCTTTTGATTTAAATAATAATTGATTAATTAATGTTTTAATTATGAGTTGATGAAATGAGTTTGATATTATTTTTAACTATTACATAATTCAATTTGTGTTCTATTTGTCCCTTTGTGTATTCTAATCAATTTATTGTTTTGCAATTGTAAAAATTAAATAAAATATATTGTAGTTTGGCTTGTTGGAAAATTGGGACAAGATAAGGTCCTGACTGCAGCAGACTAATTATGAAACTTTTTCATATTTTGAATTCTTGAAAACCAAGATCATTTTAATTCTATAAAATAATTAATGCTTAAATCATAACAAAGCACGAATCTTAATTCGTACCTTATTCTTTGTCATATCCCTCAAACCATTTTTGAAATTGATCCATCTTAACCACCGTAGTCGTACAAGTGTTCAGCCTCTAATAGCATCCATATAATAGGTTAAGAGAACTCTGTAACTCTTATAGAGAGGTAAAGCAAGAAGTGCTGGCTCCATTAAAACTTAGGCCTATTTATAATAACATTTGGACATTTTAGTAATTTAATTGAAGTTAAATTCTAATTTCAAATAAATTTTGATTCGAAATACAAATAATTCTAATTAAATACCAATTATGCCCAAATATGATCCAATATCTCGTATTGATCCTTATTTGTTAAATATCTCATATTTAGTCATAAAGTTTCTCAGACTTTACAATCAAGTCTAACTTCATTAAAATATCTTTTCTTTTTACAACCCGTTTTATATGTGTGACTCATTAGGTTCCCAAATATATTGGCAATGATTATAAATTATAATTCTAATTCTAAATTAGAATTAAATAAATTAAAAATCCTTTTAATTTATCTTTAATTCTCTAATTAAACAATTTATAATCATATATCAAGATTAGCGTATAGCAACGCATCATGATTATCCAAATATTTAGGAATATCAAAGTAGTTTTGACTAATCTTTTCGTGCATAATATTTTTGTATAATTCAATCTTTTCATCATACAATATTTCGATTAGACAAAGCATAGAATTAATGTCTACTTTTTTAGTACAATCATATTATTTCTTCTCAATTAGCTATTAATTCAATTAATGATATTTGTAAACTATTTACAAAGATTCATTTCACCTTGGCTAAGGATTTTCTTGAATCAATACTAATCTAAAGCAACGGAACATTCTTCCTAATTACTTTACGGTGATGAATCCTATCTTGATCACACAACTACCTTTATATAGTTTATACGACATCTGATGACTACCAATTAAATAGGTCATGAGTAGTATGAAAACATAGGAATCACTACAAGAAAATTATGAGGTAGCGACGGAAAATACCGACGGAAAAAGATAAATATTCTGTCGGTATTAAACATTACTGATGGAATATTTATCTTTTCCGTCGGTTTTTTCCGTCGCTACTGAGGGAATTTACTGACAGACAAAAATGTCGTAGATTCGACCGTAGCTTATCTTACCAATGGTAAAGAAATTTTCTGTCGGTAAGTTTACCGACGGAACGACATTACCGTTGGTAATTTCAACGAAAAAGTTACCGACCGTCACACTTTTTCCGTCCGTAAGTTACCGACGGGCTATAATTTTCCAACGCTAAATTTACCGACGGTAAGTTCATAAACCATATGTAAATTTAGCATCGGAATGTTTTAATTCCGTCAATAAATTTACCGACAGTATGGTGGTTTCCGTCGGTGAAGTGTTGGCCATTACCGACGAAAATTGTGGGTTTTTCCGTCGGTAAATTATTTAATTTAATTTTTTAAAATATATATTTTCATTATATTTAAATTATAACCGTTATAAAATTTTAATAATTAAATATTTGTAATATATATTTAATTTGATATAAATAATTAAATAGAAATTTTGATTAATGATTAAAAATTAAAATATCTTAATTTATAATAAAAACGTTACATTACAAATAATAATATCTATAATACAAACTAAATGACCAATACTAAACTACTGATCTGGAGCTGGTGGATCGTCTGGTTGGTGCGGTGACTTGCTACCCTTATCCTTCAATTCATCCATCTCCCGGCGGAGCTGAGCGTACAAGTCCAACGACTGTTGTTACGCTGCTATCGTCTGCTGCATCTGTTCCAACAATATCTGCACTGTGATCTCAAGCGCCTCCACTTTATTGTTGTTAGACCGCCTAGCAGATGCTGCTTTACTAGACGTGGAGGATTGCCAATAACAAGTATTCGCAAATGATCCGAGTCCGAATATCCTTCCACGATGATCCCTACCACCAACTGCTTCCAAGTAAGTATCAGCCTCATCAACATTTTTGGATTGCTGAGACCGCCGCTCAATAGTTTGTTGTATTTGGTCCTATCAGAAAGTAATGTTTATATATTAGTAAGTGATAATTATGAAGCATATTATTAATATTAAATC
>JAOQMS010000008.1:20924437-20946006 GCA_027563885.1 Erythroxylum longipes
CAAATTAATTATATTAATACTTATTATTCATAATTAATACTTACTAATAATATTACTAATTATATTAATACTTATTAATAATAATAATTGTTAATAATTAATGACAATATTCATATATACAATAAATTCAAAATTAATTGTTAAATTCGATAAATTAAAACTTCAAATTAAACATTTTATCGAAATTAAATATTCAAATTCTCAAATTAACACCACAATTACAAAAAACATTTCAAACATCATAAAAGGCATTTTATCGAACACCTCATATAATCTCAATCTAACCATAAATCAATTGCATTTTTCTATTATTTACCAACAATAACACATATAAACAACAAATAAACCAATAATTACACGAAAAACGCAAGCATCAACAATGATCAAGCAAGATTTCATCACCAAATACTCACGTTTAACACTAAAAACATGCTTTTTAAAGAGAAATAACACACTCATTAGAGAATTTACCTCAAACAACGCACGATGAGTAAGAAAACAGTCAAAAATGACAGAAAAATACGAGAGAAGGGGTCGAAAATAGAAGGCGATCGCGAGTTGAGAGAAGAAGAATTGTGCACGGGGGGAGGGGAGGGGGCAGAGCGCGAGATAAAGGCCGTGGATTACCAACGGAATGTACATTCTATCGGTAATCTAGGTTTTCCCTCTTCATCTACACGACGCAACTTGCCGACATTTACTGACGGAATACCCATTCCGTCGCTAAAAAAGCGGTAAATACTGGCAGTGGAAACTCAAATACCGACAGAATGTAGGTTTTCCCTCGTCATGTTCACGACGCAACTTGCTGACATTTACGTACGAAACTCCAATTCCGTCGCTAAAAGAGCGGTAATTCCTGGCGATGGAAACTCAAATACCGATGGAATACTAATTCCGTCGGTAATCTAGGATTCATATCGCCGTCTTTAACAAAACGACGATGCAAGTTGCCAATAGTTACCGATGGAAAAGGATTTCCGTCGCTAATGTTCACGTTAAACCGAATAATCACCGACGACATGCATATTCCGTCGGTGATTCAAGTTTATCTTATCATCTTCATCTAAACGACGACGTTTGGTTAACCAAATGGATATCATTTACCGACGGAATATGTGTTCCGTCGATATTTAAGTTTCATAGCTGTCTCTTTACAACAGTTTCCTATTGCAACGGAACATAAATTTTGTCAGTAAATGATCCCGCATTTATTGCCTACGAAAGTCCCTATTTTCGTCGGTATATGTCTGAAGCAATGAAATTGCGGGGACGGTTCTCGCAATTTTTTCGATGCTGTAGGCTTCGTCGTCGCTATATGATGTGGAGATTTTACGCGAAATTCCTTCCCTCCAGTTTTCCTGACGGATTTGTGGTTCCGTCGCTATATAAGAAAACAACCCCTTATTTACCAACGGAATCCGTTGGTAAATAAGCGTCGGTTTTGTTTCCATCGGTAATATTCCACCGCTATTCAATGATTTTCTTGCAGTGAATCCATATACAAGATAACTTTGGAGACCTCAAGTTAAAGGATCACTTATACAATCATCACAATGAGAATTTCATAGACATACAGGTAATGTTCCAAAGGGATTTCTCATATCAGGTCAGTTTAGTAAATTTGTTCTCTAACAAGTACCCAAATGTTTGTTTAAGTATGTCCATACTTTAGCCTATAAGATTGACTACTTCCTTTGTAAGGAAAAGTATAACGAGTGTTGGCCTTTTTATTTTCTATTAATGTCCAGTCTTAATAGAATAATGACTACGAAAAATTTAGGAATAATACAACAACAACAATGATGCGTGTTGAATGCACCAAAAAATAAAACCTAACTTTGCATAACTAAATTTGTAGTATTGATGAGTAAGGATTGTATCCACAGGGAGTATACGTATAGCTTTTTTAATGAAAATAATTGATGTTTAGGATATAGGGGGTTTGGTTGGAATTAATGAAAAACAAAGTAAAATTGAACTAATGAAAGCAAATCTAATTAAACAATATAAATGTGAGAAAATTGATGAGTGAGTTTGGAATCTGGTTTTTAGTTCAATCTCAACCTATACAAAAACAAACATACTTCATCATCTTGTTGTTCTCACAACTCTCTTATAAAATATTAATTGTAAGTTAACAATATGCTCTGTAAATCCTAGTTTTTCCTTAGGTTTTGTTTAATCAAAATAAGCTCTTTAACTAAATCTAGCTATTAAACACCCTAAAATAAGCTCTCTAAATTTATTAAGATAGTCGTATTACAAATTAGGAAAATAGATTGATCTAGATAACAACCACACAAGCTCGGGTCATTTAACCTATGTTATGCTATCTCTAATGATTTAACACCACTAGTTTACCACAAATGAATTGAAAATGAAACTATTGCGTATTGTATTCCATATTCTGGTAATAGGTTCATACATAAACTATCTACTAAGAATGAGAATATTAATCATTCTTAAATGAATACCCATAACATTAAGCTAATAATAAACAATTTCTAGAAAGAGAGAGTATCAATAATACACAATGAAAAGATGCACATGTATTCTTTGGCTTTGATTTTCATTACGAACTAGAAGAAGGAAGATTAGCCCTCCATATATCTCATAGAATTAAGGTTTATACCTTCTTTCGTGTTCCAAAAATGATTTATACTTTCTTTGGCCACTCATACGTTTATTTATATGAAAAACTAGGTTTTGGGGAGATGTATAAGAAAATGAAGAATTAGCATGATATGCAAGATCCAAGGCTATGTATTTACTTGCACGATTGTGAATCTTGCATATCATACTAATTCTTCATTTTCTTATCCCAACTTTACCCTAATCCATCCCCTTCTTGTTCTATAAAGACAAATGAGTTTGAACATCAAGAGGATTGCTCAAGGATTATGCTTTTAACTCATTTTAGCTCTTATGCTTCCAACTTGTAATTAAAACCAAATGTGAACCAAAATGAGTATCTTAAGCATTTCATAATATTAATCGTTATCATAATGAAAATATAAACAATTAAGCACACATCAATATCCTCATGATTATTCAACAACCATTCCCTTTAGAAACTAAGCAACCAAGGGGTATACTTTGGCAAAATGTGTTTAAGAATAAGATAGATATATAGGTACACTTAAACACCATTCAGGATCAAGACATTCCATGATTTTACATATCATTTCAATTCTCCACCACTAGGATTCAGAAGCATAATCATGAATTAAAGGAATTTTTAAGGTTGTAATGTGGGAAAAGGTTAAGGTAAGATGTATTTGGATGGTGTAGTGCAAACTCCATCAAAGTTAGTGAAGCAAGAAAAATGCTCAATTTAACATCAAGCACAAAGACTAACATTCACTCAAAATTGGGCACAATAAGCTATAATGAACGTAAAAACTATGTTTCACAACTCATATTTAAGCTCTCACACCACAAATCTCATGAAGCATAAGGAATTTAAAGGAATCACTCACTAAAATTGATGATAAACTACACATTGCAACCATGAGGAGTGACCCTTCAAAACAAAATCTCCCTCATATGCATCGTACTCAAATCACTCATTCCATACAACTTTAGGAAGAAAGAGTAATCATGAATAAATTTGCAACATAATGCATTTCCTTGATGGTTTTATTTAAACATATTTTTTTATTTTATGAATTGATGTCGATCTTAAATTGAATTAATGAAGTCCATGATATAAAACATAGCATGAAAGAAACCATGATGAGATCATGATAATGAGATTCCTATCATGTGCAATTATGTTAGTATCTAAATAATCCCTAGTTATGGGATTAATAGGACATGACATTATTAATCCAAATAGACTAGCTCATGTTATACTCCTTGAATTTGATCAAGCAGTGGATCTCACAAACTGTAAGCATGAGATGTTTAGAGTTAACATGTGGCTGCTTACTAAGAGTAGTAAGTATATTAGATGACCCAAAATGAGATTATCATATGGATGATCTATCAAATGTCAATGATTAATCTCATCATAGCAATGATACAAATATCCTTAAACTTGAGGTACTCAAGGATATCTTAGATACCAACCCTTTGCTTTGACATCATTTCTTGTTACCTCAAGACAAGGTCGCTCTTAGGGTGGTGATTGGGTACAGCTATTAGTATTCGAAGGTAATTGGGTAGCTGATAAAGGATTCACCACTTCTGATAGAAGGAGATGATACCCATGGCCTCTTGTCGAGGTCATTACTTGGTATTCTCTAGCCAAAGCAGTTATGTGTCATGAAGAGAGTCTTCAATGACACATAGAGTAATGAGATCCCAAGACAAGAACTAACATCACTTGAACTAGATGTGATGTAGTCAGTCTAATGGAAGTTGACACATAACCCATACTCTGAACCAAGTGGGGTGTAGTATAGTGAAAGGACGAATTGCATGGTAATTGTCTATGGAAAGGTTCATAAGTCAGATAATTAACTATCGAAGAATTTGTATGTTAATCCACTTATATTATGGTAAATTGGCATCATGAAACCTTGCATGATTTGCTTGAATTAAGAGTTAATTCAAGTACATAAAATAACCAGGAACCTAAAGGTCACACACATAAAAGATCAGATGAAAAAAATAGTGTGTATGGCTATTTTTAGTAGGAGACGATCGTGATGTGATCGAAGGCGAGTCTATTTATAAGTATGACTTCTTCACTTATGTACAAAATTATAACTAGTTCTTGCAACTTAAGTGAGATGATAAGGGCTCTAGAAGAGTTCTAGATTGAGAGAGAGGTGTCTTGAGTCTTGTTCTTGCAATTTATGCAATTGTTGCATGAATCAAAGTGCATGCAATAAGAATCTTGATCTTTCTTTTCATTTTAAGCATCTACTTAAACTCATCTAGTTTAGTGCTCAAATCACCGTTACACATTGTTTCTTCTTCATCTTTATGTGATCTTGGGTGATCAAGGAAGGGTTTGGTGTTTGCAATAACCCAAATAAGGAGGAAAAACAAGAAAGGAGGAGAAACAAAAGGTAGAAAGGTTTTATATTTAATGTGTAATTCTGGCTTTTTGGGTTGTCATGTGGTCAGAATTAAGATCCCAACACTTCTGCTACATTTTCATACATGTGTTCATGGTAAACCCAACAGTGGTATCAGAGAAAGTTTATGCAAGTATTAGAGATGTATTGAACATGTGTAAAGTGTTTGCTAGGTTGTGGCTGACATATAAGTTGATTTGGAATAATTCATGTAAATTGTAGAAAAGTTTTTTGAGTTTGTTTCTTAGAAATGTTTATAAGATGCTATATCATGTTTCTGTTAAAGGAAATTGCAATTGAATGTTATTTGATATTTTATTTCGAATTAATATCCAGGCTGTTCATATGTTAGTTTCTGGGAATTTCTAAAAAACTGAATATATGTGTTGATTTTGAAATTTTCTTAATAATTCTAGAAATTTTTTTCTGCTTTTCTTTCACAAAAATGTTTATAAGGTGTTGTGTTATGTGTTTGTTAAAGGAAAATGCAATTGAATGTCATTTTCTATTTTATTACAAATTTAGTTTCAACTTGATGCATGTATGAAGTTCTGGGAAATTCTGATGGACGTGCATGCTTGTAAATTCCATATTAATTTTTATAAAATTTTTTTTATGAATTTTATGTATGCACATGGAAGATGAGATATTTCCACGCGTATGAAATGCATGACACTTGTTAAAGTGATTATCTTATTCATGCATGATGTAAAGTTTGACTAGTGTTAGAAGTAATATCACAAATGTCATACACATGTGATATGCTAGCTTGTTCCAATTAATTAACAAATAATTCCTAGGAATTAGTTTCTGGAATTTTTTATTAGACACATTATAATGTGTATAAGACTCTGGAATTTTTTCAGAATTAATTGAATTTGATTCAATTAATAAATCAAGTCAAAGTCAACATTGGTCAACTTTTTGAAAGCTGATGGAGTTGACTTACTTAATGACTTATAGTGTATGTATTTCGGTTATATGACCTTAATAAAGTTCTTATGTGATAAGAAATGTATTATTTTGATGGTAATAGCATGCTTAATGCATGTTCTTGAAATTAGGGTTCTGGAAATTTTCCAAACATCGAATCGGTCCTTTTAGTACCTAGTGGGTTAACTTATTTATCTTTATGATTTTGTCCGTCAAGATAATTTTGGCTTTTGCCGAAATTGTTTAGATAAATTTGAGATGACCTAGGGATATTATAGATGACTAATTGATGTATGAAAATTTTGGAAACCCTGGGGATTAATTTAGAATTAATCCAAGTAGAGCATAACATTTCTAGTGTGTCTAGAAAAAGACATATATACAAGGATTAAAGTGTTTAATTTGGACATCAAAATAATTAAATTTTGGGGTTCCTAATCTAATCACATTCATAAATTGAATTATCCGAGACTAACTCTAGTACCCGATTCGGTTCAAGAGTTGAATCGAATCACGAACTTTTGATACATAGTTAAGTCACAACCTCAATTAAACCTCTTTTGTGTGATATATGCATTAGATGCATTTTAAGGGTAGTTATGGACATAGGCTCAATTTAATTGAGTTGTCCATAATCTGAATATATATATGTGATATAAATATACAAAATCATCCAAGTATTGATGAGACCAAAGAATAAATCCCTCAATTGAAATATTAGGACTTATGCCTTCCATTGGTATGGTAAGGACCAAAATTCTTTTAGAGTTGAGTTGTTGGTCAAACCCAAGCCCGCTCTGCACTAATATGTTCAAACCATGGAAATTAAATTTCTAGATTAACGGGTTGGTTCTAACTGGAAGCTTTGATTTGCTAGGCAAACCTAAGGTCAACGTGGATAGAGGCGAAGTTGGGTAGTATACATAGGATGTATATAAATCAAGAGTTGATAACCCAATGAATGTGTTAAATCAACAGTTGATCGCACAAGTTGATAGTTGCATAACTGAATGCAATTGGTATGAATGATACCTACCAATTGACCTAAGATGGGTTGTTGGGCAAACCAAGGTCATTCTTGGTGATATTGGATATCGACCCATTAAGAAAACTATAAGTGGTACTGTTGTTGCCTGCAACCAAATTCAAAAAGAAACCAACTTCCTTCAATACAAATTAATGTAGTATTGGAAAGTGGGTATCGTTCCCACGAGAAATTTTAACGGCAAAGATTGTACGAGTTCAAAACCAAAATCAAGTGACAAAAAAGGGGGTTTTTTAATTCACGGCAATTTAAGAAAAAGATGATAAAAATTGAAAATGAATAAAAGTAATTAGATCTGAAATTTAATAAACAAACCTTGGTTTCAGATCACCGATGTTATCACACTAATATAAATCCTTGATATAAAATTCAGTTCATCAATAAACATTCATTGGGTGATGTTTTCTCTTAAGTGTAAATGAGTAGAAACATGTATTCTAAACATTTTTATCACTCAATAACCTAGATACGATTGTAAGTTCAATTGAGTAATAGCTTTAAGAACTAAGAAACCAATCAACAAGATAACATATGTACGACATGCATTCAATCAAGATGAGTTTCTTCTTGGAATTTCCAACTCTACCATAAAGATGGTTATTCTAATCGCTACTTGTGATTAGCAAAATTGAACGTCATATCTTACTAATCTAGCTATTAAACGAATCAATTCCTAGTTGCACACCTAGAAATCAATCAATTTAATTGTAAAAGGCAATTCGGAAGGCACTCAATATTCATCAACAAAACAAACTTTATTGAAACATCTCACACATAAAAGATGATAACATGGTTTCCCTCAACCAAGAAAAGAGATTTAGTTACTGATAACGGAAATAGAAATCAACAAAGAAATAGCCCAATGTAAAGTCTCCATCCCTGGTATTTCCCTAGAAAATCCAAAAACTCTTAGAGAAAATACTGCAGAAAATGAAAAACCTAACTAAGGCTGATAAAAAGAACGGAAAAAGACTCTAGAAAAAACATAAAACTATCCTAATGTTATGGCTTCCAAAAACAGCAAAAAAACTCAACAGAAAACGTGAACTCTACTCCTAAAGTGGCTGAAAAAAAACTAGAAGAAGAATACAAAAAAACCTCAAACTGGTCCTAGTGAAAAACCTACAGAAAAAGCTGCAAAAAAATGCAAAACTATCCTAAAACTATGCTGCGTGAACAGTACCAATTCCCTCCTTTTTATGCTTTTCGATCCCATCTTTTTCCATGATCTTTAGCAGATCACTCCTCCCGTGTATTCAAGTTGCAAATCTCCAACAATATGATCTTTCAAGATTAAGAAAAGCTCAAACGAATCAGATTTGAATTTGAAAACAGAATCTGCAGATGGTTTCCATCCTTAAACGTGCCCACGCTTAGTCATTGAATTTGTTGCCAATCTGGAAATTGTGAATTATCTTCACTTTCCTTGCATCTTTTCAGTGTTGAAAATCATCTGAGAACAATTAAGGGACAAATCCATCAATTTTGAATAATAATTTCAACACATAAGAGAGATTGATATACCAAATGAATGCAAAATGACAACTTAACATATTCTCCCAGACGAAACCTTTGCTCGCCCTCGAGCAAACATGCCAAACCACTACACTCTATCAATTAATCCTTTATAAGATTGAGTGCACACAATCCGTTAGCTTGAGCCAGCAAGACTTAGGTTTCAACATACATCATAATCACTTTTCACTGATGCAAATAAACAAAGTCAAAATAAGACATCTTTGTTCAAAAAGCAAGTATGAAACCAAAGTGAATTCTTCTTACAGATTTCTCTCTTACACTCAAATGTTTGAGGTCAAAGTGTTTCTCTCAAATCTCTCTCTAACAGATTGCACTACCATAGGCTTGCAAATTCACCAGTTATCATTTATTCGAATTACATGAGTTTGTAGATCATAAGGGCTTTATTATGGGTTGTAATGGGACTAGGTTCAAAGGTAAGGTCAAAAAAATGGCAAAGGGTTAATCACAAGCATTCACAAAGTACCAAGTAAAAGGGACACTCACATTCAAATTTTGAGACAAACATATGAATACAAAGGACTACAACTACTCACTACTAACTAATATTACTATGCTTTATTCTTTTTCTTTTTCTTCTCTTCTTTTTCCTTTTTTAATTCATATATGGACTATTTGGAATAGATTTAGATTCCTTAGAATCTATAAATGAGATAATTACATCCCTTTTTTAAGAAGTGATTAATATCATAGCAAATAATGATAAATTAAAGGATGAAGATTTGCTTTGAATCTCTTTGATTTTTGATATTATTAATGGCTTAGATATGATAACAACTTTTATTTTCACATGTAATCATATTTTTTTTGATCATATTTGATTTACATTTTGATTTTTGATTTGACCTATAAATTTTGAAAAGTTGATAAAATGTAAATTTTGTTAAAGTTAGAATCCAGACTTCAAGTCCGTTTGTATAAATAAGACCCCTAAGGTAGTAAAAGGGGCATCAAAAATCATCTATGTAGTCTCCTATACTATGAAATAAAAATTTCCTTTCTGTAGATGCAGTTAACAATTTCCATTTAAAACCTTACTCTTCTCCTAAATCTTTAGTATATGCCTAAAACTAGGAAACAAATTAAAGATGTGATAGACTTTGTTGAAGGGCGTCAAGGGTAGTTACTAATTTAGAGGCCAAATCAAAAATCAAAATGTAAATCAAATATGATCTAACGTAAATATGATAATGCTCGAAAATAGAAGCTTTTATGATATCTAATCCATTAATAATATTAAAAATTAAAGAGATTTGTAGCAAATCTTCATCCTCTAATTTATCATTATTTTCTGTAATATTAATGACTACTTTAAAGAGGGGTGTAATTATCTCATTTATAGATTCTAAAGAATCTAAATCTATTACAAATAACTCATATATGAAATTTTCTAGAAAATAAGACGTCATGATATAATAATATGTAGAACAGTTTCAATATTTTCAAATTAAAGGGTCCATTACGCTTTCGTACCTATATCCTTAGTTTTTTTATACCATAGCTTTAATAAGTTTCTGTCGAGTCTTTTAACGAGCCTTCCAATTCCAACCTTTGAGTAAGGTAACTACCCTTGACACCCCTTTAACAAAGTTTAGCACAAGCTTAATTTGTTTCCTACTTTAAGCCATATACTAAAGATTTAAGAGAATAGTAAGGTTTTAAATAGAATTCGTGAACTGTATCTGCAAAAAGGAAATTTTAATTTCATAGTAGAGGAGATTACAAAGATGAGATATTTAAAAGATGCGTGATGCCCCCTTTACTATCTTAAAGGTCTTATTTGTAAAAGCAAACTTGAAGTCTAGATTCTAAATTGAATAAAAATTACAACAGTCATCCATATTCTAAATTGAATAAAAATTACATCATATTAACTTTTCAGAAAAGTAGATTTTATTTTGACCTATAGTGTATTCTCTTTTATCTGTGTGGTTGGAGAGATTTCCACGTTATCATTTTATCTTTCTGATTCAGAATCATCATTGTATATAGATACACTTAATGCTTGAGCTTTATCTTTTCCTTTAAGAGTCTTTTAGCCACTTGTATAAGAAGGACATATATTTTCTATATGTTTTTGGAGATGATAAAATTTTTTTTGTGCTTTAAGACTAGATCTTATTTTTCCTATTTCAATCATGTTTATCTCATTTTCAGCAACTAATGTTATCTTTTTGGCTGGAGCAATCATTAACGAAGAAAATTTGTTTTTTTGGTATAGGTTCGAAATCCCTTCTTGAATGCTACCTCCATGCCTGAAATAATATTTCTCATCTTGATTCTTCTTTTGTAATGGATATCATTTTTAGTGTATTTAGAGAATTCTTTTCTTAACTTATTATCCATAGTCATAGGAAAATGTTCTGCCTTTTCCAAGGTAATAAAATGATAAGCATAATATTGTTCTTCTTCATGAAAATTTTGTCCAGCAAATAATATCTTTAATACCAATATATCTTTTGGGGTCATTGTAAGGTTATTTAGATAACAATCCTTAACACCTTCTTGAATCCATCTTGGAAGTAATAATATCTTAGGAAACTTTGGATTAGTTAAGCATATAACATTTATCGTTCCAAAATCATGCCAATCTCTAATAGCTTGTGAATGAGCTCCTTGTAAACTATGTTGTAGAGTGTATAAGTCTCTCATTACCTTACAATGAACATGAAAAGCAGGATGACTTTTTAGAAGACTGTAAATTATGATATTTCTTTGTATCGCCAATTTAAGTGTAGTATTAGGCCTTAGAGGAATATTATCAAGAGTAACCTTTTTTGGCTTAATCTGGTGACTAGTAAATACCTTTATTAGGAAAGAAGAGCTTGTAGATGATGAATCTTTAACTATCTTAGCCTTGTTGATTAGGCTATAAAGTTTTTCTTTTGAATAATTATAATAATTTATCTTGGCTTGTCATATATGGCAAAATAGAAGAAGTAGTTTTGCAACTTCTTTTGGTATTGAGTTAAAGCTAGCAATATCTAATAAATCTTTGATTTTTGTTTGGAAAGTATTGATATCTTTGGACATTTGTTCCAATAAGTAAAATATCTCTTCTTTGAGGTTGACCATCTCTAGTTAAAAAATATACAAGAACACTATTATTGGATTTGATAATCTCAATATCAAAGACACATTTAGGTAATAAAGTTTGTCATTTAATATATATTTTATATTTTGGATTAGAGGGTAAATTATTTTGAATAAAAACCTTAACTTGAGCATTATCAATTCTTAATAAAAAAATTTTGGCAATAAAAAATAATAAAAGTTTTACAATTTTTGACTACCGCCAATAATTCATTTTCATTAATGTGATATCTTTGTTGAGTATCTGTAAAAAAAATCCAAAAGCATACCTATAAAGAGACTCATTTATCTTAATATTAGAATTCTCATAATCTATCTTTTGTAATAATCCACTCTATATATGATCAGAAGCATTAGTTTTAAAAATTGGGTCATCATCATTAGATGGTAAAGAAAGTTTTGGCAATGTAGTACACAAAATCTTAATTTTCTTTTCCTGTTTAATTAAATAGGGTGAAACTTCAAATCTTTGATTTTTCTTTAAAAGCATTAGAAAAGATTTTCTTATATCGGCTATATTTTATATAAAATCTTAAGCGCAATTTAATACTCCTAAAAGCTTCAGACTTGTTTTTTTATCTATTAAGTTATTAGCAACTTGTGAGAGGTTTTCGACGATACGAGGTTGAAATTTAACTCCTTTACCATCTATCTCCATACCAAGGAATTGTATTTCAGTCTGACATATCTCATCTTTTTTCTCAGAGAGAACTAAACTATGTTATTGACATAAATTCACAAATTTATTGAGAAGTATATTATGTTGTGCAATATTATCGCTACCTATTAAAATATCATCCACTTAAATATAAATGAAATTATGATATTTGAAGATATATCCATTTTCCTTTGAAATATTTATAGGGGCATTTTTAAGCCAAAAGGCATTATTAACCATTAGTAATGACCTTGTTAAGTGTGGAATACTATTTTTATTCATTTTTATATACCAAAATCCACTCTTATAATCAAATTTAAAGAAGATTTATTTTCCTCTTATCAAGTTTATACTTTCTTTGTGGGGTAAGAAGTATACATCAAATACTATAATATCATTTATTTTTTATAATTTATTACCATTTTAGCTTTATTTCTAATTAGTTTTGCATGATATATAACCATAAAAGCTATTGAAGAATGAGGGGATATACCAGGCCTAATTATTTTTAGATTTTCTAATTTATGAAGTTGTTTTCTAAATTCTTCTTGATCTTCTAAATTATATCTCACAATAGTAACTATAATAATTTTTTGTTTATCTATCATTTCTAAGTTTGCTTTTTCTTTGTTTTTATCACGAAATTGTAATAGGTTATTAAAGTAATTTTTAATCTTTTTTTATTACTAATACTAGTCCATCCTTGATGGTTTTTATATGATGATACTTATTTTCTATACTGTTTTCTATTTTTAATAAAGTTTTTCCTTTTGGAAGGATTGATGTTTTTTATACCCTACACCACGCTAGGTTGTGCGAGATTTAAATATGAATGGTGTAGATTAAGCATAAGCATTTTTAATTCTATTAACTATGACCCAATGACCACAAGGAGTTTTGAAAAGTATTTGTTGTTAATTTTACAAATAAGATTTTATGAAATTGAATAAAATTATTTCCTAAAAAGAACCAGTCCTGATATCATTAAAGCAAAATGGTGGACATTTTATTAGAAATGATCCAAATAGTATTTGGGGTTGATTAATACCTGTTGATAAATGTATCCTACTATTAGAAATATATAATCCTATTATATTTTTTAAAGTTTCATGATATTGTAAAGGAAAATAACTTGCTTTACATAAATAAGAACCAACTCCACTGTCTATATAGGCAACAAAGTATTCTTCTCTATAATCTTTATAAGTTATTCTGATTAGAATATAAATACTTATGGGACTAGTTATTATCTTGTAATATATATAGGCAACAAAGTGTTCTACTCTATAATCTTTATAAGTTATTCCGATTAGAATATAAATACTTGTGGGACTAGTTATTATCTTAGAATATATATTATATGGTTATTATAGGTTTTTTTATTCCATATTGAGTTATCTTATATCGTTGGACTTGTTCAAGAAAACTATTTCCTAGCATTACCTCCAAATTAAATCCTTCATTTTTAACTAATAATCTTATAGGTATTTTATTGTCTCTTATATCTTAAGAGTGGTTTATATGGAGGTATCTATCTGATGTATTTCACCATTGAAATTTATATACTGATAAGGTTCACTTAGTTGGAAACTTATCAAATTATGTATTAGATTATGATTAATGTAACTTTCACTAGCTCCAGTATCAACTAAGATATTATAGGGAACAAAAATTGTACCAACAAAATATTCTCCTTTAATTTTGTAATTAAAACTTATCTTTCTATCTGCTTTTATCAAAGTATTAGTGTATCTTTGACTACTTGAAACACAAGTTTCTAAATAAGATAATCTAGGCAATAATTTATTGTGAGAAGTTATTAAGGGGTTTTTCTATAAATATAATGAAAAATAATCTTCTATCTCTTTTAAATTTTGCTATATAAGGAGGATATATTCTTTCAACTTCATAAAATAATTTTGGAAATTCAATAATATCATTGTTTGCAAAACATTATGTATGACGAGTATTAGATAAAGCATAAGATATCTTATAAGTAATATAATATGGTTTATTTCCATCTTTAATTAAATCTTTTCATTTAAAGTCTTGGATTAAAGAGAGTTTCCTATCAAAATCTTTATCTTGTATATTATAAGCCACCTTAGGATAGATACTAAACAAAAGTTATGGATACCAAAGATTGCCTCTCAAGATTCCTATAGGCTTCTTTTCTATTACCAATTCAATCATCTAATATCGCTCTATCTATTCCTTCTCTAAAAGTATATCTAACTATCATTTGTATGGATTGATATGCACCCATTCTATTTTGTCCTTAATTTTTTTTGGGAATATAATTAAGTTTTTGAGAAATTTCTCTTTTAGATGGCAGAGGAATCATTACTTTATTAGAAGTTAAACTAATATCTAAGGCTTTTTCCTTAAGATTAATACCATAAAAGATATGATGTTTTCTGGGGTTTTAATCTTATTTTTCTAATAATGTGATATCAAATATTCTATAAGAATTTATAGAATATATAGTATTCTTTTTAAGCATTTTTCTATTGATAAGAGTTTCTTGACAGTAATGTCTATATTGTTCAAATGTTTCTACTATAGTATCTATTATTTAAGTACCAATCGGAGCATTAGAAGATTCTACTATTTCACTCATTTATTTTAGAATTTGAAGTTTCTTTATATTTGTATCTATTATTATAAGAATATTTTCTTTAGAAAAGCAATCTTCAAAAGTATCCATTCTAATAATCCTTTAAATGCCCCAGTGGATAGTCCAACACAATGGGTGAGTTATTTAGGTGTGACAAGAAGTTTAAAAAAATTATCTGCTTATGAATAGCTATATTAAGTCGTTAATTTCCCTTCTAGCCTCTACATCAACTAGAGGGATTGCTCGAAGAGCTCATGGCAATAGCTGTAAGTTGTGGAATCTAGTGTGTATATATGAAATATATGACTTGAATGACTAGTATAGGGTTTGGCATTTTGGGAAATGGTGTTGATAATTTGTAGAGGGTGAGCAAAGGGAAGACACGTAAGAATATTGATCTATCTCCATTTCGCGATTAGAAAGTGAATTCTTATTTTATTGGGATAATAATGAATGTAAGCAGTTCATTGTTATACTCTGTACATCCATTTTTTTTTTTGCTATTATTAAAAGTATTTCTTGTAATTATGAACAAGTTAAACCTTGTTTTAGATGAAGAAGCAACCATATGGTTCTGGTAGCTGGCGGTTGAGCATGTAGTAATTATGGTTTATGAGTTGCCTACAGTGGAGACTGTTCTTTCTTTGTGAAACAGAAAGATACATCCTATTTGTTTTTATTAAATCAAATCATTTGTTAAGGGTAAGGATGGTGTCTGTTTTTATCACTTTTTCTCTTTTTATCACTATACATTACATATAAGAAAAGAAGACTCTTTGGCTCTTCCGCGCCACATCCTACATGTTTCCTTTTTAAGTTTCTCTGCATAAGCATAACTGATTATCATTTTTTAAAAGAATATTTCAATTAATATATATTATCCAAATAAATAATTAAATTTATTTCCAATTATTTACTTTTGTAAATTTAATTGAATAACCCAAATGACAAAATAATGGCTTGGCTTGGCTTGGCTTGGCTTGGCTTAGCTTGGCTATGATGTATATGGATAAAAAGGCGCTTCTGTTCTGAGAAACCATAAGATACCCATTTATTTGGCAGTCGTCATATCTACCTCTAACCTTTTCCTTAGTCCCGCCAGAAGAAAGAACCGATATAATATCTTTCTTCCTCATTAACCAGAAACTTCTCTCTTTTCGTGCCACCAATAAGTCTCTTGTCGACGCTCTTTAGTTCGTGCTTGCATTTTAGTCTCTTTATTTCCTAAACCCTAGTGGCCGCTACGTAAGGTTTAGTCTTCTTTGTGTCTTAGCTTGTCTCTTCGTCTTTGTTATCCGGTCTATTTTGGGTCTTATCAAATGAGATTGATTGCTTATTAGTTTTCATGTTGTTAATAACATCATGTTTTTCTTTTTTTCCAGTTCATTTCATTAAGTTTAGAGTTTTATTAGTATGATTAGGATACTAAAACCTAAAACAATTAGGTTCTATTGTCCATGTAGGAAGTTTTATTAAATTTGGTTTTTCATATTGTCCCTCGTGGACAAGAATAAACAGTGAAACATGCAAGTTTGTTTATGTTTCTTGTCTAAACAAGTTGAAATTATTAGCTCTATTCGCTTTTCCATTTTATGTATTTATGTATTGGTGATCTATTTGGGTGAAATATGATATGTTATCATCATGTGGTTGAGTGTGGAAACTAGTATTAAGACATTGGACTATTATAATATAGTTTTGATGATAGTGAAATTTGCTTTTAACTGTATGTTTTTGGTCTTATATTAAAAGAGAGGTTTTTTTTTAACGTTAAATTACTATGTTTATTGTTTTATTGCTATGAAGTTTTTATTTTGGAGCATCATTCTCATCATATTAAGCTGATCAAAGCTCTGACCTTTTCTTCTAATACGAAATTGAAACAGAGTTTCGGATTACATTTCTGAAATAGGTGTAATGATATTACCTTACTTCATATCATTAATTAATTAATAATAAAGCTTCTAGAAAAATTCCTGTTAACATATCCCTTTAGAATACAATATATTGAAAAAAGATATGGGAGGCAATGCAAATAACAATAAATTGAAATTAATTTCCAATTCTTATTATATAATAGGAAATAGCAGTGATATATCCCAACCGTATTAAACATCTATTTTATCCGGTGGGTGAACCTGGTCTTAATGAAATCCTTTCATCTCCTCCACATCATCTGTCTGTCTCGATGCCAATGCAGCTAATGGCTTCCATATAAATGCCTCTTACTAACCATATTTTTGTTACTTTTTCTACGGTACTATCAGACTCGGTCATTTCAATTTCAAATCAAATTATCAAAACATGTTTCTTTTTGTGATATATTACTTCAAAAGTACCGAGGCTTTTTTAAATTTTAAATGTCTTGGAATTTTCAACGAGTTATTTTGTTTACGACACTCTTAGTATGCAAAGCAAATTTGGTTTTAATCATGATCATAAAACCGATAAAAACTAAAGAGAGTGGATTGAATTGCCAGATTACGTATTGATTTTCTCCCTGGCTTAGGTTCCGGAATAATTATGGAGAACTATGTATGAGTCGACGATCTTGATTTGAACAAGTGGGAATGTCACTTGTGATCAAAGAGCAAACCCATTAATTCCCAAATACATAAATCCTTGAATAAATCTACAGTTTCAAATAGATCGCCAGATACATCTCAAAATACATCTGGAACGATATAAAAACAAACATGTGAAAAACCTACAGAGCCAGAAAAACTCAACAAACGGGTATATACATATACCTGGATTTTTTGTGGTTGGAGCGAGGACCAGCTACGAACCTTTCATAGCCAACTACCAGGACAAGAATGTGTCTCAAATAAACAATACTACAAATGAAAGTCTCCGTCAATCACACTTGTCTCAGAGATTGAGCTCATTCCTTACTTGATGTCCTCGTCGTTGGGAATAATAGAATGTTGGACATGGAATGAATAAAATGGAGCGTTTTGCCGTTTTAAGAATGATAAAAAGAAAGTCAAAATGTAATGAAAAAAAAAAGGGACTAAAAATAAACCCAGGATTTTGGGATTAAGAAAAGAAAGGGATCATCATGGAAGAATTCTACGTCTACGCCGTAGGGTTTCTCGTTTTACATACATTTTCTCCGCTTCGTTGAGTGGTCGACTGGAACCATCAGGCATGCTCACAAATTTCCACCCACCACCACCTCCGCGCTTACCCCTCGCTCCCAATTTCTCCACCGTCATGTTCCACCCCTCGTTGGGACGTCGCCTGCTATATTTATGGCATTTTACTTTCCCTGCAAACTGTTCAAGAGGAAATATGATATCATTTATCCATCCAATTCCAAGCTTGACCCACTTTTTCCCCCACTCACTCCAGTTGGACTCGTCAATCCAAATTGAGTCCACAACAATTGCCCCTACTAATTCAAATTAAAATGTCCATGTACATGACTCCTCATTGAATGCATGGTATGAAAACTAGGATAGGTAAAATCTCTAATAGCATTCAGGACTCTCATCAAAACATCAATTATACAATATACAAAAAATCAAATGAAAAATAAAGTTTCCCCATTAGGAAATCAAATAAGATACACCTGGAACGTTAAGTCATCATAATCTTATACTACCACCATTCTAATACTATGATCTGAAGAGGACAAAAGAACTTGTACAAATGTCGTAGTTGGATTTTCATCAACAAACCGAGCTCCCATTTCATTTAGACATAATTTTTGCCAACTAAAATTACACGATAATATTCAATTAGATGGAACGCTCAATGACATGTTGACATAATACTCCTAGTGCACATAATTTTTTTTAAAATAGTCACTAGCTATAAATTATATTTACTCTTTATTATTAATCTAATAGTAAGATTAATATTATTAACTTAATAGTAAAATTAATAACATCACTCGTTGAGATTTAACCCCCACTGATCCAACTTTCCGAATCCAACAGGTGGTAGCATGGAAACAAGGAAGAGGCTAATACTTCTCTTTCATGGCATGAATAATCAATTAGCATCCACAAACAAAGAATTTAAGGGCATCTAGGACAGGAGTTATTTATGTAGAAGTGGCAAAAAGTCATCATTACCTTAGTTTTAGTTCTTCCTAGGCAAATTAAAGGGATGAAGAACATGAACTTACTTTCATTTTGTTGAAGTTAAGCCTATGGACAAACTCTTCATAAAGCATGTCATCCTCTTTCTTAGAAATCTCATAGTGCACTTCATCAGGATCTCTTGTGGTGCCATCCCAATCCTCAGGCATGACCTTGAAATCAGGCCTATATCGGAGGGATGCTACATGGAATTCTCGGTCATGGGAATTGAAAAATCTGCAACAGTAGAAAAGAAAGATAATATGAGAAGTAAAACTCTACTCCAATGTAGACACTGATATATGTAAGCTGATACTGTTTCCAATGGTAACACACAGCATCCTCTACAGTGCAAGCCTTATATTTATAGAAAAAACTATTGCATAATGTAAACAATACAGAGAACATGTATTATCCACTAAATAGCTCATTCATCACAGATAAAGTTCAACCACAACTGCAAGAAATTTCCATAAGGCCAAGCAAGTCTCAATATTAGAAATTGGTACTAGTTTCAGATCATAAAATCTTACTCGGGGCAGGTATCAAGTAAGAGCTCAACAGAGTCATCTAAGGGATGTCCGAGCTTTTTCTCCTCTTCCTCCTCCATCTCTTTCAACCAAAGAATAGCATGAACCCTCTGCCTCATAATCCTGTAGTCCTTGGCAAGCCTCTCAACTGTGTACACTTCCGGATTCTCCTTGTGCAGCCGGTACATCTCAGACTTTTCTGAGTCCTTCAGGTAAGATCCTCTTGCACCAGGCTCTCTTACTTGCTTCATTAGGACACTAATCTCTCGTAGCCTACCACCCCACCCATCCACAAAAGCTTTGCCTCTCTTGTTCTCAGCCTCGAGTTCTTTTACCTTGTCTTCTATCTCATCTAAGCCAGAAAAGGTCGCCGACATATGTTTTCTGTTATCACTATGACTAACCTTGTGAACCACCGATTCTCCATCAAAATGATCCTTGGTCACTCCAGTTGACCAAGATGAAACAGAGTCCCAATCCAAATCATTAGAGCCACTCCCAACAAAGGAACTACCCACTGCATTCTCCCACTCATCTCTGTCTGCATTTCCACCATCACCACTGCTACCAGACTTTTCTGAAAAATTACGAGTGCCTACAATCCAATACACTCCCTTTCTATTAGCTGATGGGTTTCTTATACTCTTTTGAAATATTCGATTGTTTCTCAGTCCTAGAAACCTTGAGACAGATGGGCTGGTTTTTAGTGAGGACAGACGGGATACAATATGGTGGATATTCTGCATGTTTCACTGTTTATTCCAGCCTGTGTCAAGAATATCACAAGGCACAATACAGAAAACCAGAATTAATATAATATCCTACATGGACAATAGAACCCAGTTGTTTAGGTTTCGATATCCTAATCATACTAATAAAACTCTGAGCTTTATGAAATGAACTGAAAAAAACTTGATTAGTAATCTGAAAACTAATAAGCAATCAATCTCATTTGATAAGTTTAATTCAATAAGTTTAAAATTGAGGCAGCAAGTGCATGAGCCAAAATAGACCGGGCAACATAGAAGAAAGAGATCAGCTAAGACACAAAGAAGCAACCAAGCGACAGAATCAACCTGTGGTCATCAGGGGTGAGGAGATAAAGAGACTGAAACACAAGCACGGACAAGAGAACGTCGGCAAGAGTCTTGTTGGCGGCACGAAAAGCGAGAAAAACAAGCATGAACCGTCACTCGCGGTCGGTATTACAGAAGATGACGGCTGCGTCGGTTGAGTTGCGGAGAAGAAGAAGAAGGTTCTGGTTAATGAGGTAGAAAGAAGAAGGTCAGGTAGGTTCTTTCTCCTGGCGGAACAAAGGGAAAGGTTAAAGGTGGGTATGGCGACCGCCAAAGAAATGGGTGTCTTTAGGGTTTCCAATTTTTTTGAAAAATTAAATTTTGGATCAATAGAAATAACAGTTGAGGGCGACAAATCGTTTGGATAGTATAAATGCTCTCCTACAACAAGATAGCCAAAACAACGAGAAGACACCCATCATTGTGGCAGAATTATTATTGGCTATAATGTGTATTTTGTCACAATGGAAGAGAAGTTCTCAAATGAGCAGATGGTGCAAACAATCATAATCATTTAAGTGCAGTATTTGGTTGCTGTCTTATGGGTGGAAATAGATGATAGGGACACAAAAATTATGTGCCTCAATCTGTTTGCTTATTGTCTCTATTCAATTTTATCCTGACTCTAGAGACAAGGACAATAATTTTTTGTGACTTTCATGACTGTGGTATAAAAATGCAGAATCGGAAACAGAACCAAAAGACATAGGTGAAATGTCAGAAATAGTCTCCCTTCAAAACGTAAAACAGAACATAATTTAATTAAATATAATGTAATGTAATTAAATAATCATAATAATTTAATTAATTATATTGTAATTAATAATTAATAATTAATAAATAATAACATTTTAATTAATTACAATATTTTAATTAATAAATAATAATATTTTAATTAATGAATAATAATATTTTAATTAAATATAATGTAATGTAATTAAATAATCATAATAATTTAAT
>JAOQMS010000008.1:20946106-20962589 GCA_027563885.1 Erythroxylum longipes
AGCATCTTTTGTATTTTGTTTTAAGTTTTGATGTGTATATTGACTTGTAACAAACTCTGACTATGTTTAAAAATGAGAAAGTGAGATTGAATTCCTTTCTATACATGATTTTGTTATATTTGAAGATTGGAATTATGAAACGTACATGTGCGTGTTCTTCTCTGTTAAAAATGCCAAGGTTGTTTGTATTAGAATAGCAGGTTAGAATTTGAGAGATTGTGTTCTGAACATAAGGAAAAATATAAAGGAAAAAGTATCGTCTGTGATGACGTCACACACAGACGCAGAGGGAAATATAAAGGAAAAGTATCGTCTGTGTTGACGTCAGTACACAGACAACGCGTCAACACACAGACGTTATGTCAGAACACAGAAGCAAGAATTTGTCTATGATGACACGTCATAAGGCAGACGATAGAACCCAGATGATAAAGACACAAACCATAGTCAAACACAGACAATAGGCCAATCATAGAAGAAGGAGTTAAGAATTTATGCAAATTGTCCCGAAGCGTGTACAAACGCAAATTTGGGACTCACCCATGCTATTCCTTGATATATTTAGGCTGGAATGGAGACGAGCCTAGAAAGGTTAGATTGGAATGCAAGTGTTTGTGCAAAATGTCTAGTATCTGAATGCAATCGTCGGGCTCCGGAAACGGGGTCTGGCAGAATATCATGGTCATAGCATGGCAATAACAAATAGTGGAGTTTGCATACAGGGAGAATTGATGGATTACTATGGTAAAATTATTGCGATACTCCAAATTGAGTACCTTGTATTTCCAATAAAGCAAAGTGTGATATTTAAGTGTGACTGGTTTGATCCAAATCCAAATGTTGGTATAAAAGTGTATAACCGATACAATCTAGTTAAAATCAACAAACGAAGAAGATTTAGATAATTTGAACCTTTTATGTTGGCAATGCAAGTGATCCAGGTGTATTATGTCCCTTTTCCCAACTTATGACGAGATAAGTCAGATTGGTTGGTCTTTTGCAAAGTTAAACCTAGAGGTGTTTTTGAATCACATGGAAAAGGAGAATAAAGAATTGAAAGTGAAGCGTTTCAGGAAGATGTTTATGAAATAAATGCATCTGTTACATATGACGAGAATGAACCTTTGAACGATCCAAATAATGAATATGTTTAAATTTCATCTAGAGAGGATGAGGAGGGAAATAGATCTGAAGAGGAGCTTGAGTTTGATTCTAATTCTTCAAAAAAAGAAGATGATGATTTTGATTTATAATTAAATGTTGATGGCCATCAATTTATGTTTGTAATAGAATATTATATTCAATAAACCAATTATTGAATCAACAATATATTGTTATATATTGAATTGAAATTATTATATTTCTAGAATATTCAATAAAATATGAATTTCAAGTTAAAATATGCCACCAAAGAGAAAATAGGATATAATACGACCAAGGTTCAGACCATGATTTGGAGCCAATTACTTTCTAAGTGAAGCCATATTCTGTAGCTGTAATAGAATCAGATGTTGTACCTCTAGCTACTACACATGTAGATGAGGCATCACCTTCCATACTTGCTGCTACACCATCTAACAACTTTACACCATCCACAATCCCAATACCGATAGAGATATCAGGGGTAAACATTGCGAATGAAGGAGGCAACCTCTAGTTTGGAGCTGAGGGAGTTGATAGAAGAACTTAAATCACAATTGTCAATAATCTGTGAGTGAAAATACATGAAACATCATATGTTTATAATTAAGTTATAGGTTTAAATTTAAATTTGTTTTTATATTAGGTTGCTCCCGTCTGGACCGTGCTTAAGAAACATAACATCAAAGTTTAAAAAGAAGATTGATCTTGAGGGTTATATATGGAAGAATATCTCTCAGGCGACAAAGGATTTTTATTATCAGGAGTTTGATGTACAAAATATATATTTTTGTAATTAATTTTTATACATTAATTAGATAAATATTGTAGGTTATAGTACTTATTGTATGTTTTCCTTTTTTTAGAAAGATTTTTTTAGGATTCTAAATTTGATGTGGTTATTTATAAAGAAACGAGCTCGTACACGTTATAGAGACTTTAGTGATGTGATACATATGACTAGTGTATGACCTCCTTATATTTCTAAATAAATATGGAATTGTTGGCAGTAGTATTAGACATCACACAAGGCAATGTCCATTTTAGAGCGTAATTCTACTAACAGACGTGGAGGACCAGGGGGGAGAGAGTCTCCCCATCCACACTAGAGAATCTATTACTCACCATGAGCATGTAGAGAGACTTGAAAGTATCTACAATTTACACTTATATTTTGATTTTCTTACTTTGATGTATTTCAATTTAATTTGATGTGTGAATTTTGGATGAAAATATATTTATTATGTAGAATGATAATGTTATAAATGTTTGGTGCCATATATGGCTGTGTTGTTGAGTTACTTTGTTCAATAGGGGGTAAATATCATAAAAATAGAGAAAATTCAGTTGAAATTTTTATAAATTTTAGTTCACTTATAACATTTTATTCTGATGTAGAAAAAGTCTATGGGTAGGAAGCCTACACCTCATTAGCTCTTTTTGCACACTCACACTAAAAAGCATAAAGGTGTGACCTTTGTCAACACCAGATGTAGAGAACCAAATGTATGTGAAATTTATGCTTTAATATTAATGCTTAATAATTATCACTTATTAACATAAACATTGCCTTCTAATATGACCAAATACAAGAAAGCATTCAACCATAGTCTCATGCAATGGGTGGTAGTGACCGTCATAGAAGGATCTTGGGCTTAGGTTCATTTATGAACACGTTATTTGCAATCCTCCACATTTAGTACAGAAGCATCCAATAGGCAATCCACATACAATGAAGTCCATGAGCTTCAAAGCACAGTACAGGCACTAGCAACTCAATTGTAATAAACGATGGAGTATACAGCCCAACTTCGTAATGAGATGGATGAGTTGAAACGGAAGGGGAAGGGCATCATCTCATTGCAACTTTTAAAGCATCCGCATTTACTAAATGAATAGCATAGTTGTAGTCATTTTGTATGAATTAAATATTTATTGTTGTAGATAATAATTTTTATTATCAATTAAGATAATTTTTACTTTATATCATTAATCAACTTTCTGTTATAATAAATTAAATGTAGAAACAAATCAAAATATTATCAATAGACAATTGATAACTATATAAATTATACATCAATCATAAGATTATAAAAAAAATTAAATGCAAGGAAAATATTAAAAAACAATATCAGTAAATTTATCAACAGAAAAACAAAATCCGTCGGTAAAATTACAGTGAACTTACCAACGGACGACAAAAATTCGTCAGTAAAATTTAGTGAATTTACCGACGAACAACTAAGATCCATCAGTAAAATTAGTCATGAATTTACCGACGAATTTGGGAAATTTGTTGATAAGTTTGTCGACAGAGGAGCCTTGTCCGTCACTAAATTTCTCGACAGCATAAAAATTATCATCGTTAAATATAGCGACGAAACAAAAAATATTCGTTAGTAACTTAGCGATGAAAAATTTGTACTCCATCACCAATTATTACTTACGGTCGTTTCTCCGACGACTCATTCTGTCGCTAACTTAGCTTGCCGTTGGAAAACCTTCACATTCCGTCGGTATTTTTTGTCGCTAAACCCTATTTTTCTTATAGTGTAACCATATTTTTTGTGAGAATTTAAGCCTAAGAACAAATTTTCAAAACATTTTATGCTCTTTGATGCTTTTATATGTGTTATTATGTAGTTGAATAATTCTAAAACTTGCTTTTATTATACATACTCATATTTGTTAAATTAAAAGCATTGAAATGATAAAGGAATTAGATTCAACACTTGTTTAAGCCTATTTCTTTGATAATTACATTACCAAGTTGAGTCGTAGCCTTTTTCATTGATTATAACCACATTATTAACATTTATCCTATTTTTCTTTGAATCCTTTTTATTGTTTTGAACCCAAAAGGCCATTTACATTACTTGAATGTTTGAAACTTGAAAATTTGAAAGGTCCAATATTTATTTAATTGTGGTATATGATGAATGCTCAAGAAAAAAATTGTGAGCATAGAAAAAAAAGAAAAATAGTAGTACCAATCGATTTATAATGAAAGGACTTCTACATTGTGAACAAGTTATAATGTTTCCTTTGTAAATTTCCTTCAAATTTATGACACTTTTACTATCCCAATCATACCTTTCATAAGCTCCATTACAACCTTATAAAGACCTTTTGATTTTTGTCTTTTAGTTTACATATAAGTGGTGGAGATTTGATAATATTACAATATTGTGCTTAAGGGTTCTACTATGCCTTGATTTGAGAGTTTGATACTTTTCACCCTAAACACTTAAGTGCATTGAGTGAAACCTTAGTGAGAGTGTAAAGATTTATACTTTTTATTTCAATAAGATTATTGAAATGATTATTATTATTGACTAATAAAGTAAGTTTTAGGATAAATTGATCCTACTTGTATGTTAATTTCATTCATATAACATGAAGATTTATAGTATGGATTGACAAGTTAGGATTAATAAAGGATGGATGTTGTATAGTTGATAATTTAGATTATGGTTTGCTTGAGGACAAGTAAAATTTAAAGTGTGGGTATATTTGATAGATGCATATTTAACTATAATTATACACCCATATTTAACATGTTTAGCTTGATATTTCATAGTTTTGTTGTATATTTGGTACTTAATTCTCTCTAAGTGCATTTATATGATATAATTGTCTTCATGGACCAAAATGAGAAGAATTCGGATGAAAACGTGGTATGGAACGAAGATTTGAAGCAACTAAGGACCTACACAATCATGTACAGTGACGATGTAAGTCTTTGTAATTGTATGAAGGTTGAAGAATTTGTGTTCTGGTCGTTTAGAGTTTTATGACCGTGTATCTTGATATAAACGGCAGTGTAGGTTGCCTGTGTAAATCTCTATGCCCATGTGAAAATAGAAATTCAAGTGTTTTTTAACATACATAGTCTCCTACACGCCCATTTAAGTGACCATGTATATCTCAAAAATCTTAAATTTTACTATAAAAGGATGTGAATGGAGGAAAATTGAGGAGAGTCAAATTATTAAGCAATTTTAGATTGTAGCAATATTCAAAGGCTGAAATTTTGATTAATGTACGAGGAACAGACGAAGTTAACATCAAAAGATCTGATAGAAAGCACATCCAATCTAAACTTGCAAGAGGATTTATTAGAAGAGAAAAGGAGATTTAGAATTATGATTGCTTTATTTTCTACATTCTCTTCTACATGTTTGTTATTGAATTCATTTTCTATTATTAGTAACTAAACATTTTTAGTGTCTAGGTGTGATGCTAGTATGTGATAACAATATGTTTTAATCTTTTATTCAATCTAATTAAATTGACTGATTTATTGCGATTCAATTATGTGTTTTATTCTTATTCTAATATATCGAAATATTAGTGCATGATTTGATTTCAATAATTAAGATTGAGAAATCCTCTTGTATAAATAGACCTATCATAATTGGAAGGAGTTACATGTAAAACTATAGATAGCTTGATATAAATCCTCTAGATTAGGGTTAAACTAAATAGCAGAATTCACAAATTGATAATGTAACCCCAGTGGTTTTAACTAGAGAGATTTCTGTTAATCAACTATTAACATAAGATAGGAATTTCCATAGTCCAATAATCAATAATATAATTACGTGATAAATGGGATAATATTTAATGATTTATAAAGGAATTCATCACCTAAACACTATTATTTGATATTGATTTTTCTAAATAATTTACTCCTTCTTGTGTGCATTATTGTTTAATCTTAGTTTATTTGTTTATTTAGTTTAATTTTTAATTAAAAAGAAAAAAAGATCTGATTCATAGGTTAGATAATAGAAAAAGGGTAATTATTATTACTTACTGTCTTCATGGGATCGACCAGTACTTGCCTATGCTAGCTATGGCTATATCATGCACTTCCAATAATTTTAATATTGACCTTAACTTTATGGAATAACTTTAAGAACATCCATTTCACTATATTTAGCCCTTAGATGATAATGGGAGATTTTAGCAGCACTATATTTAACTCATAAGCTTATGATAATCTTAGCTTAAGGAAATATAATAGGGATCTAAAAGAAGTGATGCTAATATAATAGGGAAATATATTTGAAGTATAATGGACACATCTACAATTGGAGTAATAAAAAAATATGGTAAATGGAATATAAGGAAGATGTGAGATAGAGTTATAATCAACGAGGAGTGGTAAAATGCTTTCCTTTTAAGTTTATTTTCCTTTAGTAATCTAAGATTTTCGAACGATAGTCCTATTATTGTCTAGAACTTGTTCTCCTCTCAACTAAGAAAAACATAATTTTTCTTCAACAATTTTTGTATAAAAGTTGAAGAATTCGAAGAAAAAAGTAGGAAAGGAATGTCATCAGAGTTCGTGGGAATTAAATCTCAGATATGCATGAGAAAGTTAGTATGGTGTAAAGACAGCTAAAGCTACTCAATTTTGTAAGATATAGTGGAACTTAAAAGAATGTTGAGGAATCTAAAGCATCTTTAGCATCTAGGATTAATTCAATAAGAACCTTAATGAAGATAGACTTCTTACTACAAAAACTAAGTATTATATATTATTATAAAGCCTTGGAGATCCATAGGTCAATTTTAAAACAAAAAGCAAGGATTTTTGGTTTAAAGAAGGAGATAAAAAGAATAAAAATTTCTTCTATGGATCAATCAAAAAAAGGAAGAATACCAATAAAATTGCCTTTCTTCCAAAACAGGATGGTGGTTCAATTAAATGAAAAAAAGAGAGAATAGTGATAAAATTTTCAATTACTTCAAAAGTAAATTAGGATCCCAAGCTATTTGTGCATCCTCTACTCAACTACTCAAAAGCTTAATCAACCACCAATTCATAGAGAATGAACCTTTCCACTTGAGCAAACCTGTAATTAGTGAAGAATAAGAGATTGCCTTATTTCAATTAAATCTTAGTAGATCTTCGAATCCAGATAGGCTGATCACTTTATTTTTTCAAATAATCTTGTCCATTGATTAAAGATATGGTTATTAAGCAATCCTTGAATTCTTTGGCAATGGGAAAATGGTTAATAAATAAACAAAACCTTTATAACACTTTTCCAAAAAATCTACAATCCTACTTCTATCATGGATTGTAGATTTATATCATATTGTAACATATTGAATAATGTCTTCTCTAAAATCCAAGATATAAGGATGAAATATGTTATATGTAGTCTTATAAATTGAGCTTAAGTAGCTTTTTTCCAAAACAAGTTGAATATCTCCTTGTAAAGGAATTTTTTAGTCAGATAGCAAGAAATTAAAGTAAACTTTCACAAGTCATTTAACTCTATTCAATGGAACTTTATCATTTTTATAATAGAGGCTTTTGGATTCCTTAAAAAGTGTTTATCAACTGGATCTATTAATGTGTTATAACAACATCCCATTATGTTCCTATCAATGGAACTCCCATAAGGACATTTTGAGGTGATATGGGGTTGAGATAGACCCTTTTATCCCTTTATATTTTCATTTTATGTATGGAATCTCTTTCAGGATTAATTATGACAAAAGGTCCAATTTTCCCCTTAATGTTTGGTAAAAAGTCTAAGATGACCCTTAATATTATCTCTAATACCATTATACCCTTTAATGTTTCTAAAATGGATCAATTTCCTAAAAATTGTTAACTTCATCAAATTGACATTATGTATCTGTTAAATTTTTCTACCTAGGCATGCCACATAAAATTAGCTGTCAATATGGAAGCATATCTATATTTAAATAATATTTTTAATCTTAATCGTAATTAATAAAATATTTATTATTTACATATAATCAAAATTATTAAAAAAATAAGTCAAATTTACCCGTAAATTTGAATGAATCCCTAATCTATTTGGCATTGAAGGGAAACTGAAACTACATCTAAGTACCCATTTCCTTCTCTATAGCAGCTTTATCCTTTAATGCAAGCTCCTCAACAAAAGTTAGTGACTCAACAAAGATATTTGCATTTTTAAGATCTTTGCAGAAAGCTTTATAAGTGGATTCATCTCACAACTCCTCAACTAACCAACAATAAGGGATATTGTATACAAGATATGATATGTGTTGATTTCAGGAATAACTTGAAGAGATACCTTAGTACTCAGCTTATTGGTTCAAGATGTTCCTTCTTCACTAGCTCTAGTCTTAAGTCCTTTCCACTGTTTTTTCTATATAGGATGACAACGACTTTGCTTTCTTTTCAGTATCTAATAAATTTTTAGTTTCCTTACTTACGCCTCAAACATAACATTTAACATTTTCTAACCACACCATCACTAAAACTTTTCTATATATATCTCTATATTTATTGACTTCCTTTTAGACTACTTCTTAAAGATCTACAATGCAATTAATCTTTAGCAGGTATATTACGTTTGATCTTTTCCTTGGTATGTCGGGTTTGACTCTAAAATTAATCTCATCACATATGTAACGGCTATATTGTATGAATCTGAAACTTTAGCTTAATTTTGTTTTCACAAAACGAAAATTTTAATATATAATACCACTCGTAGGATCCATAGGAATCCATGAGCAAATGCTTTTTCCTATTATAATAAAACAAAAGTAGCTGAGGTTGGTATAAGGGAGAGGAAAAGATGAAGAAGCTAAAATGGAAGTTCATCCTATTCTTAAACAACTAAATCTTAACATAGTAACATAGTCTTCTTGATCATCTTCCTCTTAGCCTTCAATGCTAGACAGATTAGGGATTCAATGAGGTTTCAGGGTAAATTAAAACAATTTTCTTAATTTTAATTATATGTAAATAATAAGTATTTTATTAATTAATATTAAAATAAAAAACTATTATTTAAATACACGTGAACTATTATACTAACAACTGATCTTATGTGACGTGCCTAGGTGAAAATTTTTAATAGAGACAAAACTTTAATTTGATGGAATTGATAATTTTGGGGGAAATTGCTCTATTTTGAAAATGTTAAGGGGTATAATGATATTAAAGATAATGGTAAGGGCCATCATAGGCTTTTGGATTCCTTAAGATGTTTATCAACTAGATTTGTCAATATGTTATAACATAATCCTTTTGTGTTCCTATCAATGGAACTCCCACAAAGGCATTTTAAGATGGTATGGGGTTAAGACCCCTTATCCCGTCATATTTTCATTTTATGTATGGAATCTCTTTCAAGACTAATTACTTATAACATTAGCAAGGATTAATTATTTGCTTTGCATATGATCATTTTATCTTTTATTAGGCTAAGGACAAATCCTTAAGCTTATTAATATAATTTATAAATGTTTTTTAGGAAATGTCAAGGCTATCCATCAATAAGAGAAGAGTCATTTGACAATCGCAGAGAGTGTGAAAAATTTATCCAAATGGTTATCCTCCATCACTAGTTTAAGTTACAAAGACCCTTATTCACATACTTAAAGACTACTTATCTACGCTAAAAGACTGTTATATAGAAAATGAACCCCATTGTTGGAGAAGCAAAAGAGGATCTTCAATAGGTGCACTAAAAGTCTTTCATTAACAGGGAGACTACTTTTAATCAACTTTTTCCTTAATTTCTTGCATACTTACTAGTCGTTGCATATTTTTCTTTCAAAAGGAGAAATTAAGGATGTTGAAAGGATGTTTAAAAGTTCCTTCAAATTAAAGTTTATACCTTGCACACTTTTTATAAAGTAAGTTAGTATGAAGTATGTAAGTCTAAATTTGTTAGTGAATCAAGAATTCAATCCTTAAGGATTACCAACAAGTTGCTATTGATTAAGAGGCTTTGGAGAATTCTTTCCAAAAATGAAGCTTTATAGGTGCAGTGGATTCATACTTATTTTTTAAATGCAAACACTTCTAACACTTCTTATTTCATGAATCAGTTGTCGAATTTAACGAACCTCCTTTATACTAGTATCCAGTGCAAAATTGGCAAGGGTAACTTAGCTTCTTTGTGGTTTGATAACTAGTTTTTTATCAGTCCCTTAGCAAACTACAACTAGTTGTAGCATTTAAGTCACTAATTTTCTTTACCTGCGAAGGTGAGTTCATTTTTAATTAATGATGAATGGAAACCCAACTTCTTAAGAAGCTTTAAGAACCCTATACCATCTAGAATGAGAGAAACTCTAGGATCTTTAAGAGCATAAAGAAAATAAGTGTTGAAGCTATGACTGAATTGTTAGCTTGGATAAGAGAACAATTGATAATTCATATCCTCACCTCCTAATGCATTACAATTGTTGGGTAGAGATGAAACCTGAGTTTATAATCAAAACTAGTCGGGAAGATTAATCATTCATCAATTTTTTACTGCCCAATAGATGATGGATTATATCGAGTGCTTGGTTACTCTAGAACCATAATTATACTGCTTAGAATTTAATATTACTTTGAATGGTTAGAGCATGTGCTACTTTTTTATTGAAAGAGTTATATAGCTATACTGAATTTACTTAGCCATTTTCTTAATTCAATATTTTTATTTTCTTAAAAAATATTTTATTTTAAACCTATATCAAATGACAAACTTTTTACATTTATTCATACTTTTTAAATGTCATTCCGTGTTTTAAATATTAATTTAAGCATTTTATTTTAAGTTTTATGTTATATCACACACTCTTAAAAATTTAACTATATGTTTTATTTTTTTATTAAGCCTATTTTTATTCAGTTCATGCCTAAATTCATTTTGCTTTCAAAAATTTCCAAATTTATAAATCTTTTTCAGATCTAGGCAATTACTTAGGTAGATAAATAAGACAACTAACAAAAATAATATAATCTCGAACTCAATTTTTTAGTTCCTTTCATTTAAGTATTTTTATTTTTCTTTAACAAGGTAAAGCAATGACTCCATTCAACTTTTATTTGGTTTCTTGTCCTATTCATGTTTTAGGGATTCTCAAAAAAGGTTAGAGAAAACCATAAATTCAGTTTACAATCTCTCTTTTCTACTCTCTTTACCTTATACCGTAAATTCAGTTTACAATCTCTCTTTTCTACTCTCTTTACTTTATTGGCTTGTGTAATTATTTCATATTTGCTTAAGTTTTAAATTACTTTTTTAGGGACAAATATTTTATTAAAATCATAAGTACTCAATTCATTCCTCTTTTAGGTGCCATGTAAACCAATATAAACGTTTATAAACAGTCAATTGAACGTAATAATAAAAAAGCCTCCGAACAATTGACTAAAAGGGTATGGTATACTAAATAGAGTGAAATGCATGAGACTGGTCCTCTCTAAATGATCAACCTAACATGATTGGGTATCAAACCTCCTATAATATTTCTATAAAAAAATTTAAATAAGTTTACAATGTTTTAATGCTTATAAATTAATCTTTAATGTTAATATATGTGCATGAAACAACTCTTATTTTGATAGAACTTATAGTATATTATAGTCAATGAATTTTCATATGGAAATAAAATTTTATTTATATATATTGTCAAAAGTATAGAGATGCACTCTAAGTTTTAATAAATTTAGGAGGTGTGTTACTAAATTTTAATATGAGAAGGACTAATTTTTGAGTAAATAAAAAATGCTTAGAACTTATATGTTAAAAATAAGAAAATTATCAAAGATTACGGGGTGTTTGGAAACCTTCGAATTAAATTTATTTCCGAATTGGATTCAATTATATTAATGAGATTGAATTGAATTCAATTTATACTGGTTGGAACAAACCTAGTGATATTAGAATTGAATTCAATTACACTGTTTAGAATACAATCAAAATGAATTCAATTATTTCATATTACACATTTACCCTTGACTAAAAAATAATCTTATTAAATAATAAACATTCACACTTATATAGAGCAACTTATAAACATCAATTTCATTATAAATAATATCATCAAAAAAGTTCATTATTAAAATGAAAAGAAAAACAGAAAATCAAAATATAAACATAAATATAAATAAATAGACCCATAATTATTGAATTCGACCTAAACTAATTAAACTCAATTTAAATTAAAGTAAAGTTAAATTGTTACGTAAAGTAGACTAAAAAATTTAGAAATTAAAATTTTTAAGAAATTGTTGAAGAAGAGGAATTTCATGTTCTTGCTAAAAAAACTTCTAATAGTATAATTATTTTTTTAGTAAAGTGTCACGCTGTCAACGAAGAGGAGGCAAATGTTTCAGTTCCTTGACGTTGAACAGTAGATGAAAGCAAAGAATCAGTTTCAACAGGGCAATCGCATGGAAAAGTCATGGGTATTATTGGGTTTCAACGTTAAAAAAGAAGAGATGTAGCCTTTGGGTTTGAATTCACGTGAATTATACCGTGAATTGAGTTTACAAAGAGAGTGGGTTTTAAACCCACATGTGAATTCAATTCATGGCTTTTTTTTGGTTCCAAATAGGTAATTGAATTCAATTCACCATCTTCCAAATAGCCTCTTTTTTTCCAATGCTCGGGTCGATTTAAAGCTTGTGAGTAGTGTTTCCCTTCATTTGATAGTTGGTTTATTTGAATTGTGTTGCAAACCCTTCTAGCGACACGTGTAGGCCAACTTTTCTCAACATTTAAGACCTCGCTTACTCACTCAGTCTTATTCATTTAATGCGAAACAATATAAGAGAATGTAAACCGAAAGTGGAAATCAAAGAGAGAAAGCTCATAGTTACTGGAAAACTAAGAGGAAAACTAGAAGGTTTTAGTTGAAATTTGAATAATTAAGTGTAAGCGTATATCATTTTACTATCTAATGTTGTGCTATAATTTGTAATTTATGTTATTTTCTACTATTTGACATTTGGTATGATCTTGGAATTGTATTTAAGAGTGTTTTCAAGTTGTTTTAATATTAGCAACACTACAAAAAAAGTGACATATAGTGACGCCTACTATTAATGACACATAGAAAGATTGTTACTAAATGAAGTTATAGCAACGGTTGAGGAAAGTGTCAGTAGCAATAGGGACGACTATTGAAATTCATCCTTAAATTCAAGTGTATAGTGACAAATCACAGGTTTCATCCCCAAATTTGGGTGACTAGTGACAGTTTAGTAATAGGGATGTTAGTAGCAATAGGAACGAACAAGATTATCTGTCATTGAATTAAAGTGACTAGAAACAATAATTAATTTTGCAAATAACATTTGTATATATATTTCCAAAATAATAACTATATATATAAGTAATTAATAACTTAAAAATATAAATTAAAAAAATATATAGAAATTTAAGTTTAATTGTAATTTCACTTTAAAATAGGAATTATGTAATTTAAATTTTATAATTTTGATAAAGATAATGTTAATAGAATTAGTTACATTCATATCAATTTTAATCCTTTATCGGTAGAGGAAAATTCAGCTTTGAGTGCCGTGTGAGGTGATAAAAGACATGTATGATATATATGTTCTTAGCATCTTTACTTGAAATATAAAAGCACTATTAATTTTTTAACTATAATTTTTTATTATTTATGTAAGTTGTTAACAAGGAAAGGTGTTGAAGTGACCTAAATCATACGTAAACAAAGCTAGGACTTGAAAAGAAAGAAATGTTAAGCTATAAAGGGAAAAACACATGTCCTCCTTGCACATGTATATATTTCTCTTTTGTACTTTTATTACATTGTTATTCAAAAATTAATATATTTTTGCGATTGGTATGGTGTTGTCTGAAGTAATTTCCAGGTTGCCTAAATCATGTCCCAACAAGGTTAGGTGTCACGAAGCAGGAGAATTGAGATTTTAAGCTATAGTAGGGGAAAGGGGAGATTTAATCCTCTATAATTTTAGGCAAATAAATACTGCAAGCTGTACAATTTTTGAGCCGAGAAAGATTCAGGTGAAGTTGATTCAATCGGTGAAGCAAAGAAGCTTGAAGATGAGCTCTGTGGTGAGAGATTGAACTTACCAGGCAATCGACTCCTCTGTCGTGGGTAACCAAGAAACCTAAATCGTTTTTGATTTGTAGGTAAACAAGAAACCTAAATCTTTGTTTTCAAAAGGGAACAAAATTCTTCTTTCTTGATCATGCTTACTACTTTCATTGAATTTCTTGAATGTAGTTGTTCTATGAAGAGTAAAAGGTTTTCTTTGCTTAATTCAATTGCTAATTACCCGAAGCCTTTTTCTTTTGCAATTGATGAAGACAATTGGTTTAAATTCTTTCTACAGTGACTTACTAAAGTGATATTTTACAGGTTATATTGTCGGATGTTCCTCTTAAATTCGGTCTTCACTTCTTTGGCTAACATATTACTAGAAGTTTTTAAACAAGAGTTTCTTATAGGGTTTGTTTACAGGTTAGTTCACTGTCCAATTCTTTGTTACAGCTTTGTTTATGTTTAACATGTTCTTTTGCTTCGTTTAAAACTATCAATTTATGGAATCATTTGATTTAAATCCTTTTGCTTAGTCACCTATAAAGAGGGAAATCTTATACAGAACATATATGAAATACTAATGGAATTAAATCCTTTTCCATTTGAGTCAGAGAATTGTTTCTACATTGAATATTTGAACATATAAAGTTAACTACATCGAAAATTTGTAGTTGAAGAGATATAATTTCTAGGAAGCAATAAAATTATAAAAAAGTAACACAATCATACCACAACTTTACTCCAAATAGTCTTATAAGCAACTAACAAGCTCATAATCATCAAGTGGATTTGCACATAAGAAATATTTCTTCTATTCATGATGATTAAAATATTTCTTCTATTTCACTTTCATATCCTTCTAAATTCCTATACATTTTCTCATCTGGAGTAACTTCATCTCCTTCTTCAATACTTGTATCAGTTCTGGCTAAAGGATAGTCATCATATGTGGCACCATTAACATCTTTAACCCCAATCTGTTCAGTTGGTTGTACTGTCCCATTTCCTAATGCATCTTCTATATCATAGACATCTCTAGTGGTCACATGCTTCACAACTAACCAATATTCATGCAATGGATGTCTGACATAATTTTTTTTTCATCTGATGCAAAAACAAATGGTTCGTTATGCACATTTGCACCTTTATGACTTAGGTTTGAAAATTTAGCTAGTGTATATCCAAACTTGTTTGTTTTTGGCCTTTATTTATGTCAAACCAGTCATACATAAACAAAACAATTTTATAACTTCCATGATATTTAATTGGATGATACCGGTCAACTAGCCATAATACGAAACTTCCCCTATAATGGGATGAGTATCTCTTGTAGTTGAAAAACTACTTATCTCAGCCTTCACCATCACTTCACTGTTTTATGTTTTCAACTTCGTTTCACGTGATTTTGTGTGAAACCTGTATCCATTAATAATATAACTAGAGTACTTTCTAACACATGGTAATGGACCCCTTGAAAGTTTCCGAATCTGATCCATGACTAATGCACTTCCTTGCTGATCCAAAATCTCAACCTGCAAAACTTAATTTTTATTATAATAATTCATAAAATATTAAGAAGGTATATTATTTAAGGCTCACATGTTATTTAAACCATATAGCATAAGTCACAACTTTGAGTTTTTTGAATATCGTAACTACTTAAATGCGTTGAATGTGCTTTTCTCCTTATAACCTATTCATGCCCTCTGCATATGTATGTAATGAACTCTTAGTGTTACAAAAGTCTAAAATTGTTAATGTATATTTAATCTTTAAGAGAAAAGAAGTGGCAAGTGCTTACTTTAGAAATGAGGCAACCGCATCACAATTGTATAAGACATATCTATATGCTTGTAACAATGTTTGTTCGTCTAAGGCTTCTCGATATACTCTCTTTCTTTTCTTAGCATCATTGCCAACAATATTCTTCCTTTCTAATGGCTCTCTTTCTTTTCTTAGAATCAGTGCCAACAGCATTCTTCCTTTCTAATGGTTGGCCCATATTGTACAAGTCAACCTCTTCTGAACATAGATTCTCATCTTCAGCATTTCGTCTAGTTCTGTTAAATCGAGTCTCAACATCTGATAAGTACCTCAAACAAAAAGTCAAACATTCACTTGTAATATACCCTTCAGCAATTGATGCTTCTGGATAGGTTCTGTTATTCACATATGATTTGAGTCTCCCTAAATACCTAACATTTAGGAAAAAAATAGTATATGAAAATTAAATTTAGTTTTTAGTGAAGTAAATGCAAACCCTAAATGGTTTCATATCATTAGTGATTCTCAATATGGTTGACTTTAGTCCTTTGACCTGAAGTCATCATAGTTTCCTACATGAGAAATTTAGTGTTTTGACATTAGACTAAGTTATCTTTAACCGGATAACAAGTAGTCTTATGTTGGACATTAAATGAACCATACAAAGGGATGTGAATGATGTAGATGGGATTTGTACCTCTCTTAAATGAGAGAGATATCATTTGGGCCTCTTGACAAG
>JAOQMS010000008.1:20962689-20978812 GCA_027563885.1 Erythroxylum longipes
TGAGTTGTTAAAGGAATGAAGATGTTCTTATGAATGCAAATAATATTTAAAGGATATGTGTAATGTGTATTAGATATAAATGAATGAACATTGGAGAACATGAAGTATTTGTGAGTGAGAATTGGATAATTATATGAATGTATGTGATTGATGAATAAATCAAGCTTACTTTAGGCATAAACCTAACTGTAAAATGGTAGTATACAAGCTATAAAATTTCAATGATCTAAAAGCGTATAATTACAATCAAGATCTTTTTATATTAATAAATACTTGGAAAGTCAATTGAGCATGCATTGAAACATGATATATATATACATGTGAATGATTGAACAAGCATATGATTGACAACTTAATGATGTGTGAAATATGTGTGTATTGCATGAAGATAAATACACAAGTTGATCATCAACATCCAGACATTGCCGGATCGTTAAGGCAATAGCGTATCTGGAGCGTACTGTGAGTTAACTTAGATGTTTTCTCACTATGACTGAATTGTTTTCTATTAACTTTTAGATATTGAATTGTTATTGATATGATTATGATAATTCCGGATATTGATGATCCGAGGAGTTCAATATTTAGGATTATATTGGAAGTAAGTGAATATGAAAAATGTGTAAACTCTATTATATGTGTTTTTGTCTAATATGTATGTTGAATATGAAATGTGACAACAATTGAATGTGAAATGCCGGAAGGAATATGAAATGTGAGAGCAATTGAATGTGAATTGTCAGACTTAGATCCGATGAACTTGATAATGTGACAGAAGCACACAGGAATGAAAGGTAATGAAATATGGCATATGGAACGATGCATCACATTGAAATGCATAATCAAATAAAGGAGTTGTGATCGGAGTGACCACTGTGAAAAAGAGCTCAAAGCTCGGAAATGTGCACAAAGAGCCATAGGCTTAGTTATTAATGAGTTTGGTATCCACAATAGGTACGGGACAAAATATGAAATGAGCCTGGTATCCACAATAGATACAAGACAGTAAATAGGTGCTCGGTTATAACAAAGTAAAAATGAATGGAGTCACATGTGCATTTACATATACAACTTGATATGTATCATATGGATGATTAAAATGAATTATTGAATTGTTCTGAAATAGTGATGTGAAATGTTGTACACAAGTTGTACTTGTTGAAGCATGATAAAATGTGATGTAATATTCAATATTGGATGATATGATTTGTTTGTGAATTGGATTATGAATTGTCCTTGTGTTTTGATATGAGTGAGCACATCGATGATAGTTCACTCATTTAGTTTGCAAACTTATCAAAACTGCAGCATTGTATTTCAAGCTCAAAAGAGGTCTAGCTAGTCTAGTTGAAGTAGCTACTGCATTTAGACATGAGCTAGTGGTCAGGATAAGTTGTACCTGAAATTGTCTTCAGTTATTTTGTGTCAAGAATTGTATTTCTCAACTGTTGTACAATGTATGTGTGGTGAATATTGGTTTGCTTAAGATGTGCTTGATGCCTAAAAATTTGTAATGAGTTGATTTGATCGTCTTAACGTGCCTTCCTCATAGAGTATGTTCTCGAATATTCGTCGGTACGTTCGAGCATATGCTTTATGAAAGTGGTGTGTTACATTAATAACACCCATTACGAGTTTGCAACTGAAAGCCGAAATGTTAGGTTGGGATTGTCAACGGATGGATTCCAACCTTTTAGTCAATCCGGCCAACAATATTCATAATGACCAATCATAATTACTCCTTATAATTTGCCTTCATAGATGTGTATGAATAAGGTATATATGTTCTTAACAGTGATTGTGCCAAGGCCTACAAATCCAAAGCATAAAATTGATGTATTCTATAACTATTGGTATTTGAGTTGCAGCATCTTTGGGAATATGGTGTAAAGACATATGGTATGTCTCCGAAATAAAACTTTGTAATGAGAGTACCTTTGATGTGAACAATTAGTGATTTTTCAATGTATGCTATGTTGTTTGGATAGAGCACAGTAAGGAAATTGGCTTGTCCTTATTGTGGCAATGATTCTGATGTATTTTATCTTCTAAATGGGGACAAAACATGTTGGTTTGACAACCACAAGAAATTTCTTCCTCCAGATCATCCAATTAGACTCAATAAACAAAAGTTCATTAAGAATATGATAATACAAACACCTCCTCCTCCTCACAAAGCTAGTGAAGAGATATTGCAGGAGATTGATGAATTAGGGTTGTTGAAAGTTACAGAACTTGAAACTGATAAAGTTAATACAAGTATTAGTAAAAACTTTGGTTGGACAAAACGAAACATCTTTTGGGATTTGCCATATTGGAAAACTAATTTGATACATCATAATCTAGATGTGATGCATATTGAAAAAATATTTTTAACAATTTGTTCAATACCATAACGAACATTGAAGGGAGGACAAAAGACAATGCAAAATCATGAGCTGATTTAAAACTTTTTTGTAAAAGAAATGAGTTAGATAAAGATCTTTGCACCGGTAAATATTTGAAAGGATGTTACACTTTGGACAAAAAAACAAAAGGAAATATTGTGTAAATGGTTGAAAAGTATAAAGTTTTTCGATGATTATATTTCAAACTTGGCAAGGTGTGAGGACACGAGGAAGTACAAATTATTTGGGATGAAAAGTTATGATTGTCATGTGTTTATGCAAAGGTTAGTTCCAATTGCATTTTGAAAGTTGCTTTCGAATAAGGTTTGGGAAGTTATAATAGAATTAAGTTTGTTTTTCAAAAGCTTAACATCATTTGAAATAAAGTTGGCTGAAGTGGAAAAAATAGAAAGAAAAATTCTAGTAATTTTGTGCAAATTAGAAGGGATTTTCTCTCTAAACTTCTTTGACTATATGGAGCATCTACCTATGCATTTAGCACACGAAGCTAAACTTACTGGTCCAATTCAATATCGATGGATGCATCTGTTTAAGAGGTAATTATAGTAAATATTTAAATTGCAGTAATAATATATTTTACTAATAGAATTGTAATAACCTTATTTGCTAATGTAGATATTTGTACCACTTGAAGAAAAATATCAAAAATAAGGCTAGAGTTTAAGGTTTGATATGTGATGTTTATTTAGTGGAGGAAGCAAGTACATTTTGTTCACATTATTTTGAACCATACGTGCACACAAGAGAAAGAAAAGTTCCTCATAATGACGATGGCGGAGGAACGGGTAATGCTGATGGTAACTTATCCATTTTCATATATCCTGGACTAACATATGGATGTCCAACAAGGAGAATGTTAATAGAGGAAGAAATAGAGGCTGCCTATAGTTACATTTTATTGAACTGTTAAAAGGTTCAACTTTTCATGCAATAAGTTGAAGCTGATTTTGAAATTGATTATTTGGTTTTTGAAATTTAGTGTTATTCACAACTGAAATACATAATAATGTTTTTAGAATATAAGAAAAATGGTTACGCGAGCTAATGCCCCAAAAATATAGGATCATATCAATAAATAAATCAGAAGATACTTTTCTCGATGGTTTGAGAAATATGTAAGTTTTCACTTACAATTATCAAAATAATTGAATTATAAGATTAAAGTGTTCAAATGACATTATACCATTTAATATGATACTTTTTTGCGTAGGCTTTGGAAAATTCAATAGAGAACAAGTTCATATATGATCTTGCGAAAGGATCTTTGCGAACTGTTCAATCGTATCTGATGTATTTCGTTAATGGATACAACTATCATACAGAATATCATGGTCATAGTATGGCAACAGTAAATGGTGGGGTTTGCATATAGGAAAAATTGATGGATTACTATGGTAAAATTATTGAGATACTTGAAAGTGAGTACCCTATATTGCCAATAAAGTGGAGTGTGATATTTAAGTGTGACTGGTTTGATCAAACTCCTAATGTTGGTACAAAAGCATATAGCTGATAAAATTTAGTTAAAATCAACCAGCGAAGAAGATTTAGACAATTTAAACCTTTCGTGTTGGCAATGCAAGCGATCCAGATGTATTATATCCCTTTTCCTAGCTTATGACAAGATAAGTCAGATTGGTTGGCTGTTTGCAAAGTTAAACCTATAGGTGTTTTTGAATCACATGGAAAAGGAGAATAGAGAATTGAAAGTAAAACGTTTTAGGAAGATGTTTATTAAATAAATGCATCTATTATCTATGATGAGAATGTACCTTTGAACGATCCAAATAATGAATATGTTAAAATTTCATCTGGAGAGGATGAGGAGGGCAAGAGATTTGAAGAGGAGCCTAAGTTTGATTCTAATTTTTCATAAAAAGAAGATGATGATTTTGATTTACAATTAAGTACTAATAGCGATTAATTTGTGTTTGTAATATAATATTATATTCAATAAATCAATTATTGAATCAACAATATATTGTTATATATTGAATTGAAATTGTTATATTTCTGGAATGTTCAATAAAATATGAATTTTAAGTTAAAATATTCCACCAAAGAGAAATCAGGATATAATACGACCAAGGTTCAGACCATGATTTGGAGCCAGTTACTTTCCAGGTGAAGAATCGCATTCTACAGCTGTAACAAAATCAGATATTGTACCTCCAGCTACTGCACATGTAGATGAGGCATCACCCTCCATACTTGCTGCTACACCACCCAATAGCTTTACACCATCCACGACCCCTATACCGATAGAGATATCAAGGGTAAACGTTGCAGATGAAGGAGGCGACCTCCAGGCTAGAGCTGAGGGAGTTAGTGGAAGAACTTATATCATAATTGTTAACAATCTATAAGTGAATATACATGAAACACAATATGTTTATAATTAAGTTATAGGTTTAAATTTAAAATTGATATAAATTTTTTTATATCAGGTTGTTCTTGTCTAGACTATGTTCAAGAAACATGACATTAAAGTTCAAGAATAAGATTGATCTTGTGGGTTATATATGGAAGAATATCTCTCAGGTGACAAATGATTTTTATTATCAGGAGTTTGAGGTATAAAAAATATATTTTTTGTAATTAATTTTTACGCATTAATTAGATAAATATTATAGGTTATAAGTACTTATCGTATGTTTTTCCTTTTTTTCAGAAAGAATTTAGGATTCTAAATTTGACACGATTATTTATAAAGTATAAGAAAAACAAGCTCGTACACGTTATAGATACTTTGTTGGTGCGATGCACAAGATTAGTGTACAACCTCTTTATATTTATGAAGAAATATGGAGTCGTTGGCAGCAGTATTAGACATCACCGAAGCAATGTCCATTTCAGAATGTAATTCTACCAACAAACGTGGAGGACCGGGGGTAGAGAGTCTTCTCATACACAATAGAGGATCTATTACCCACCACTAGCATATAGAGAGACTTGTAAGTATCTACACTTTACACTTATATTCTAATTTTTTTACTTTGATTTATTTCAATTTAATTTGATGTGTGAATTTTGGATGAAAACATGGAGAATGATAATGTTATAAATGTTTGGTACCATATATGACTGTGTTGTTGAGTTACTTTTTTTGTTCAACAGAGGGTAAATATCATAAAGATAAAGAAAATTACGCCAAAATTTTTGTAAATTCTAGTTCACTTATAATATTTTATTCTAATGTAGAAAAAGTCTGTAGGCAGGAAGCCTACACCCCCGTTAGCTCTTTTTGCACATTCACACTAAGAAGCATGACGGTGTAACCTTTGTCAACACAGATGTAGAGAACTAAATGTATGTAAAATTTATGCTTTAATATTAATGCTTAATAATTATCACTTATTAACATAAACATTGCCTTCTAACAGGACCAAATATAAGAAAGCATTCAATGATAGTCTTAGCAGTCTGAAGTGTTAATGAGAGTCAAACATATCTTCATGCAGTGGGTGGTAAGGACCGTCGTGGAAGGATCTTCAACTTAGGTTCATTTCTGAACACATGTTATTTGCAATCCTCCACATCCAATACAACAACATCTAGTAGGTGGTCTGCATCCAATGAAATCCATGAGTTTCAGAACATAGTACAGGCATTGGCAACTCATTTGTAATAGACGATGGAGTACATAGCCCATCTCCTTAATGAGATGGATGAGTTGAAGGGGAGGGCAGTACCTCATTGCAACATTTAAAACATCCACAGTCACTAAATGAATAACGTAGTTGTAGTCATTTTGTATGAATTAAATACTTATAGTTGAAGATAATAATTTTTTATTATCAATTAAGATAATTTTTACTTTATATAATTAATCAACTTTCTGTTTTAAGAAATTAAATGTAAAAACAAATCAAAATATTATCAACAGATAACTAAAAACTGTATAAATTATACATCAATCATAAGATTATCAAATAAAATTAAATGCAGGGAAAATATTAAAAAACAATATCAGTAAATTTACAGATAGAAAAACAAAATCCATGGGTAAAATATAGTGAACTTACCGATGGATGACAAAAATCTGTTGGTAAAATGCAGTGAATTTATCCACGGATAACTAAGATCCATCGGTCAAATTAGTCGTGAATTTATCGACGGATTTGGGAAATTTGTCAGTAAGTTTATCGACAGAGGAGCCTTGTCTATCGCTAAATTTGTCAATCGAAACAAACCTTCCATCGCTAAATTTCTCCACAACACAAAAATTACCGTCGCTAAATATAGCGATGGAACAAAAAATATCCATCGGTAACTTAGCGATGAAAAATCTGTACCCTGTCACCAATTATTACCTACGACCCTTTCTCTGACGACTTATTCTGTCGGTAAATTCTGTCGCTAACTTAGCTTGTCGATGGAAAACCTTCACATTCTATCGGTAATTTCTGTCACTAAATCACATTTTTCTTATAGTGTAACCATATTTTTTTCATGAGATTTTAAGCCTAAAAGCAAATTTTCAAAAAATTTTAAGCTCTTTGATGCTTTTATGTGTATTATTATGTATAGTTGAATAATTCTAAAACTTGCTTTTATTATATATACTGAGATCATATTTGTTAAATTAGAAGCATTGAAATAATAAAGGCAATTAGATTTAACACTTGTTTAAGCCTATTTCTTTGATAATTACCTTACCATATTTTATTTTTAGGAATAACTAAGTTGAGCCGTAGCCTTTTTCATTAATTATAACCACATTATTAACCTTTATCCTATTTTTTAAAATCCTTTTTATTGTTTTGAACCCTCAAGGCTATTTACATTACTTGAATGTTTGAAACTTGAAAATTTGAAAGGTCCAATATTTCTTTAATTATGGTATGTGATGAACGCTCGAGAAAAAAATTGTGAGCATAGAAAAAAAAAGAAAAACAGTAGTACCAATCGATTTATAATGAAAGGACCTGTATATTGTGAACAACTTATAATGTTTCCTTTGTAAATTTCCTTCGAATTTATGACACTTTTACTATCCCAATCATACCTTACCTAAGCCCCATTACAACCTTATAAAGGCCTTTTGATTTTTGTCTTTTGGTTTACATATAAGTAGTGGAGAGGTGATAATATTGCAATATTGTGCTTAAGAGTTCTACTATGCCTTGATTTAAGGGTTTGATACTTTTCACCCTAAACACTTGAGTGCATTGAGTGAAACCTTGGTGAGGGTGTAAAGATTTAAGCTTTTGATTTTTATAAGATTATTGAAATGATTATTATTATTGACTAATAAAGTAAGTTTTAGGATAACTTGATCCTACTTGTAAGTTAATTTCATTCATATGACATGATGATTTATAGTATGGATGGACAAGTTAGGATTAATAAAGGATGGATGTTGTAAAGTTGATAATTTAGATTATGGTTTGCTTGAGAACAAGCAAAAGTTTAAGTGTGGGTACGTTTGATATTCAAACGCATATTTGACTATAATTATACACCCATATTTAACATGTTTAGCTTGATATTTCATAGTTTTGTTTTATATTTGATCCTTAATTCTCTCTAAGTGCATTTATATGATATAATTGTCTTCATAGACCAAAAGGAGAAGAATTCAGATGAAAACGTGGTAAGGAACAAAGATTTGAAGCAACTAAGGACCTACACGATTATGTACAGTGACGATGTAAGTCTTTGTAAACGTATAAAGGTTGAAGAATTTGATTTTTAGTCATTTGGAGTTTTATTACTGTGTATTTTGATATACATGGCAGTGTAAGTTGCCTGTGTAAATCTCTATGCCCATGTGAAAATACAAATTCAAGTGTTTTTAATATACATGATCTCCTACATGCCCATTTAAGTGACCCTGTATATCCCAAAACTCTTAAATTTTACTATAAAAGGACGTGAGTGGAGGCAAATTGAGGAGAGTCGAATTATTAATCAATTTTAATCTTAAATTTTACTATAAAAGGATGTGAGCGGAGGCAAATTGAGGAGAGGCGAATTATTAATCAATTTTAGGTTGTAGCAATATTCAAAGGCTGCAATTTTGATTAATGTACGAGGAACAAACGAAGTTAACATTAAGAGATCTAATAGAAAGCTACATCTGATCTAAACTTGCAAGAGGATTTATTAGAAGAAAAAGGGAGATTTAGAATTATGATTTCTTTATTTTCTACGTTCTCTTCTACATGTTTGTTATTGAGTTCGTTTTTTATGATTAGTGGCTAAACATATTTAGTGTCTAGGTGTGATGCTAGTATGTGATAACAATATGTTTTAATCTTTTATTCAATCTAATTAAATTGACTAATTTATTGTAATTCAATTATACGTTTCATTCTTGTTCTAATATATCAAAATATTAGTGCATGATTTGATTTCATATAATTAAGATTGAGAAATCCTCTTGTATGAATAGATCTACCTTAATTGGAAGGAGTTACATGTAAAACTATAGATAGGTTGATATAAATCCTCTAGATTAGGGTCAAACCAAATAGCAGAATGCACAAATTGATAATGCAACCCAAGGGGGTTTTAACTAGAGAGATTTCTGTTAATAAACTAATGGATTAGTTGTTAATAGTCTCGAGAGAGTTATTAACACAAGATAAGAATTTTCATAGTCTGATAATCAATAATATAATTACGTGATAAAGGGATAACATTTAATGATTCTTAGAGGAATTCATCACCTAAACACTATTATTTGATATTGATTTTTCTAAATAATTTCCTCTGTCTTGTGTTCATTATTGTTTAATCTTGGTTTATTTGTTTATTTAGTTTAATTTTTAATTAAAAAAATCTAATTCATAGGTTAGACAATAGAAAAAGGGTAATTACTATTACTTACTGTCTTCGTGGGATCGACTGGTACTTACCTATGCTAGCTCCAGCTATATTGTACAGTTGCAATAAGTTTAATATTGACCTTAACCCTCAATTAGCATATAGATCAAACTAACCCTTTCAAAGAAAAGCTTTATGGAATAACTTTTGGAACATCCATTCCACTATATTTAGCCCTTGGATGATAATGGGAGATTTTAACAGTACTATATTCAACTAAGAAGTTTATGATAATCTTAGCTTGAGGAAATATAATGGGGATCTAAAAGAAGTGATGTTGATATAGAGGTAATATACTTGAAGTATAAGGACGCACCTACACTTGGAGTAATAAAAAAAAATGGTAAATGGAATATAAGGAAGATGTTAAATAGAGCTATAGTCAACGAGGAGTGGTTAAATGCTTTCCCTTTAAGTTCATCTTCCTTTAGTAATCTAAGATTTTTGAACAATAGTCTTATTATTGTCTTCTCCTCTCAACTAAGAAAAGCGCCATTTTTCTTCAACAATTTTTGTATAGAAGTTGAAGGATTCGAAGAAGAAAGTAGGAAAGGAATGTCATCAAAGTTCATGGTAATTAAATCTCAGATATGCTTGAGGAAGTTAGTATGGTGTAAAGAGAGCTAAAGCTACTCAATTTTACAAGATATAGTAGAACTTAAAAGAATGTTGAGGAGTCTAAAGCATCTTTAGCATCCAGGATTAATTCATTAAGAACCTTGACGAAGATAGACTTCTTACTACAAAAAAGTAAGTATTATCTAATTATTATAAAGCCTTGGAGATCCACAGTTCAATTTTAAAACAAAGAGCAACGATTTTTGGTTTAAAGAAGGAGATAAAAAGAACAAAAATTTCTTCTATAGATCAATTAAAAAAAGGAAGAACACCAGTAAAATTGTCTTTCTTCTAAAACATGATGGTGGGTTAATTAAATGGAAAAAAGAGATTAGTGATAAAGTTTTCAATTACTTCAAGAGTAAATTAGGATCCCAAGCTATTTGTGCATCCTCTACTCAACTACTCAAAAGCTTCATCAACCACCAATTCACAAAGAATGAACCTTTCAACCTGAGCAAACCTGTAATTAGTGAAGAATAGGAAATTGTCTTATTTCAGTTGAATCTTAGTAGATCTTCTAATCCAGATAGGCTGATCACTTTATTTTTCAAAAAATCTTGTCCATTGATTAAAGATATGGTTATTAAGCAATCCTTGAATTCTTTGGCAATGGGAAAATGCTTAGTAAATAAACAAAACCTTTATAACACTTTCCAAAAAATCTACAATCTTACTTCTATCATGGATTATAGATTTATATCATATTGTAACATATTGAATAATGTCTTCTCTAAGATCCTAGCTATAAGGATGAAATATGTTATAAGTAGTCTTATAAATTGAGCTCAAGAAGCTTTTTTCCAAAACAAGTTGAATATCTTCTTGTAAAGGAACTTTTTGGTCATATAGTAAGAAGAACTCCCCTAGGAATTGTGCAATTAAAGTAGACTTTCACCAGTCATTTAACTCTGTTCAAAGGAACTTTATCATTTTTATAATAGAGGCTTTTGGATTCCTTAAAAAGTGTTTATCAACTGGATCTATTGATGTGTTATAACAACATCTCGCTATGTTCCCATCAATGGAACTCCCATAAAGACATTTTGAGGTGTTGTGGGGTTGAGATAGACCGTTTTATCCCCTTATATTTTCATTTTATGTATGGAGTCTCTTTCAAGATTAATTATGACAAAAGGTCCAATTTTCCCTTTAATGTTTGGAAAAAAAGTCTAAGATGACCCTTATCGTTATCTCTAATACCATTATGCCCTTTAACGTTTCTAAAATGGATCAATTTTCCCAAAAAATTGTTAATTTCATCAAATTGACATTATGTCTCTGTTAAAATTTTCTACCTAAGCATGCCACATAAAATTAACTATCAATATGGAAGCATACCTATATTTAAATAATATTTTTGATCTTAATATTAATTAATAAAATATTTATTATTTACATATAATCAAAATTAATAAAAAATTAGTATAATTTATGCCTTAAATTTGAATGAATCCCTAATATATTTGTCATTGAAGGGAAACTGAAACTACATCCAACTTATCCCTTTCCTTCTCTATAGCAGCTTTAACCTTTAATGCAAGCTCCTTAACAAAACTAAGTGACTTAACAAAGATATTTGCAAATTCAAGGTCTTTGCAGAAAGTTTTATAAGTGGATTCATCTCACAACTCCTCAAATAACCAACAATAAGGGATCTTGTATACAAGATATGATACGTGTTGATTTCAAGAATAACTTGAAGAGATACCTAAGTACTCAAGCTTATTGGTTCAAGATGTTCGTTCTTCACTAGCTTTAGTCTTCAGTCCTTTCTACTGCTCTTTTCTATGTGGGATGACAATGACTTTACTTTTCTTTTCAGTATCTAATAAATTTTAGTTTCCTTACTTACGCCTCAAACATAACATTTACTTGTTCTAACCACACCACCACTAAAACTTTCCTATATCTATCTATATTTATTGACTTCCCTTTAGATTACTTCTTAGAGATGGACAATGCAATTCATCTTTAGCAGGTATATTGCGTCTGATCTTTTTTTTGGTATGTCAGTTTTGACTCTAAAATTAATCTCATCACATGTGTAATGGCTATATATATTGTATGAATCTGAAACTTTTGCCTAATTTTGTTTTCATAAAACGAAAATTTTAATATATAATACCACTTGTAGGATCCATAGGAATCCATGAGCAAATGCTTTTTCCTATCATAATAAAAGAAAAGTAGCAGAGGTTGGTATAAGGGAGAGGAAAACATGAAGAAGCTAAAATGGAAGTTCATCTTAATCTTAAACAACTACATCTTAACATAGTAACATAGTCTTCTTAATCATCTTCCTCTTAGCATTCAATGTCAGACGGATTAGGGATTCAATCAAGTTTTAGGGTAAATTAAAATTTTTTTCTTAATTTTAATTATACGTAAATAGTAAGTATTTTATTAATTAATATTAAAATAAAAACTATTATTTAAATGCACGTGAACTATCATACTAACAACTGATCTTATGTGACATGCCTAGGTGAAAATTTTTAATAGATACATAACTTTAATTTGATGGAATTGATAATTTGGGAGAAATTGCTGTATTTTGAAAATGTTAAGGGGAATAATGATATTAAAGATAATGGTAAGGACCATCGTAGGCTTTTGGATTCCTTACGATGTTTATCAGCTAGATCTGTCAATATGTTATAACATCATCCTTTTGTGTTCCTATCAATGGAACTCCCACAAAGACAAGTATGTAAGCCTAAATTTGTTGGTGAATCAAGAATTCAACCCTTAAGGATTACCAACAAGTTGCTATTGATTCAGAGGCTTTGGATCTTCTTTCCAACAATGAAGCTTATATAGGTGCAGTGGATTCATACTTATTTTTTTAATGCAAACACTTCTAACACTTCTTATTTCATGAATCAGTTGTCAAAGTTAAGGGGCCTCCTTTATACCAGTATCCAGTGCAAAATTGACAAGGGTAACTTAGCTTCTCTATGGTCTGATAACTAGTCTTTTATCAGTCCCTTAGCAAACTACAACCAGTTGTAGCATTTAAGTCACTAATTTTCTTTCCGTGCTAAGGTGATTTCATTTTTAATTAATGATGAATGGCAACCTAACTTCTTAAGAAGCTTTGAGAACCCTATACCATCTAGAATGAGAGAAGCTCTAGGACCTTTAAGAGCATAAAGAAAATAAGTATTGAAGTTATGACTGAACTGTTAGCTTAGATAAAAGAACAATTGATAATTCACATCCTCACCTCCTAATGCATTACAATTTGTTGAGTAGAGATGAAACCTGGGTTTATGGCCAAAAATAGTCGGGAAGATTAATCATTCATCAATTTTTTACCGCCCAGTATGGATTATGTCAAGTACTTGGTTCCTCTAGAACCACAATTATACCGCTTAGAATTTAATATTACTTTGAATGGTTGGAGCATATGGTCCTTTTTTATTGAAAGAGTTGTATAGCTATATTGAATTTACTTAGCCATTTTCCTAATTCAATATTTTTATTTTCTTAAAAAATATTTTATTTTAAACCTATATCAAATAACAAACTCTTTACATTTATTCATACTTTTTAAATGTCATTTCGTGTTTTAAATATTAATTTAAGTATTTTATTTTAAGTTTTATGTTATATCACAAACTCTTAAAAATTTAACTATATGTTTTAATTTTTTTATTCAACCTATTTTTATTCAGTTCACACCTAAATTCATTTTGCTTTCAAAAATTTCCAAATTTATAAATCTTTTTTCAGATCTAGGCAATTACTTAGGCAGATAAATAAGACAACTAACAAAAATAATTTAATCTCGAACTCAATTTTTTAGTTCCTTTCATTTAGGTATTTTTAGTTTTCCTTAACAAGGTAAAGCAATGACTCCATTCAACTTTTATGGTTTCTTGTCCTATTCATGTTTTAGGGATTCTCAGAAAGGGTTAAAGAAAACCATAAATTCAGTTTACAATCTCGCTTTTCTGCTCTCCTTACTTTATTGGCTTGTGTAATTATTACATATTTGCTTAAGTTTTAAATTACTTTTTTGGGGACAAATATTTTATTAAAATCATAAGTACTCAATTCATTCCTCTTTTAGGTGCCATGTAAACCAATATAAACATTTATAAACAGTCAATTGAACATAATAATAAAAAAGGCTCCGAATAATTGACTAAAAGGGTGTGGTATACTAAATAAAGTGAAATGCATGAGGCTGATCCCCTCTAAACGATCAACCTAACATGATTGGGTATCAAAGTTACGAACCCCCTATAACATATCTATAAAAAATTTGAATAAGTTTTCAATGTTTTAATGCTTATAAATTAATCTTTAATGTTAATATATGTCCATGAAACAACTCTTATTTTGATAGAACTTATAGTATATTATAGTCAATGAATTTTCATATGGAAATAAAATTTTACTTATATATATTGTAAAAAATATAGAGATGCACTCTAAGTTTTAATAAATTTAGGAGGTGGATTACTAAATTTTAATATGAGAAGGAGTAATTTTTGAGTAAATAAAAAATGTTTAGAACTTATATGTTAAAAATAAGAAAATTATCAAAGACTTACTGACGCTTTTTTCCAATGTTCAGGTCGATTTAAAGCTTGTGAGTAGTGTTTGCCTTCATTTGATAGTTGGTTTATTTGGATTGCGTGGCGAACCCTTCTAGCGACATGTGTAGGCCAACTCTTCTCAACCTTTAAGACCATGTTGTGCTATAATTTGTAATTTATGTTATTTTCTACGATTTGACATTTGGTATGATCTTGGAATTGTATTTAAGAGTGTTTTCAAGTTGTTTTAATGTTAGCGAACATGATGATTAATGTTTGAAGAAGAGTTTGAAGTGTAATTACGATTTCTAGAGTGTTTACTAGGAATGTTGTGAAATATGTGTACCTAGAATGATATGAATAAGGATCTAATTCCTTGGTTATTTCGAGTTGATTAGTGGATTGACGTAGTTACCTTCTGTTAGGAAAGCTTTCATATATAGGGAGTTAAATTTATTGGAGCTCTTTGTCCCAGGAAGGAGTCGAGTCCAATGACTTTGAAATTCGAATTTTCGCTTGGAGACTTGTGAATTCGGAATTTAAAGACATCTTACATGGTTTGAGCTTATTGATTGTTGATTTGCAAGTAGAAGCATACATAGTGGTATATGTGTGGTAAGTACAAAGAATTATACATGCAAATATATATATGTCAAGCCACGACTGTTTACTGGATGAATTTGTTTCGGGTTGAATACACTCTAGACACCAAACTGAGGGAGACAGTTAAGCTCTTCCAAACAATATTTGTTGGCATTGCGGATGAAGATATTTTCTATGAAACTCGGTCCATATGACGTGGAAGGAGTAGCACCAACTAAGCCAGGATCATTTAAGTGATGAGATAATTATTCGAGTCCTCAATCATCCTCTTACTTTCTAACCACTTTAAAAGGTCAAAAAGTACCATGTATAGGATAGTACCTTTGAGTATAAATTCTAATATACAAGTGCTTCTCTCAGTAGAATAATTCAAATTATTATCGATTAATTTAGGTAAGCACAAGTTGCAATACACTCTTATATATATATATTTACATGCATTTACTTCAATAGATTCGTCACCACCCAACTGATGAATGTCAACAGGCAGCTGATATGGGATAAAATCTATGCATTTATGTCTCAGGCCATTTCTATTTTCGAACCCAAACAACATTATCCTCTGCTAGGAAATGGCATATAGGGACAGTTGCTGGCTTCACTTTCAACAACTGGAAAGCCAAATGCTTGGGGTTCCACCCACCTGTATTCGCATGGCACACTGCTGCTGCTTTGGTCTTAATTCCATCAACACCAACTAACCGAACCATGTAAAGCCTTGTTCTTTCCGTTGCATGACAGTGGTAGTTCTGCTTGTGACATGCTACAGCTTTCTTGCCATCTCCGATCTTCTTCACTCCAGTAATCGTGAACTTCTCCTTCTGATTCTCTTTCCCCACTTCCGTGGAGATTGCCTGAACGTTCTTCCCGAGCATGGATGTGCTGAAGTCGATCATCGACTCCAAGGACGTTGCACAGAACTTCTCCTTTCCTTCAATCCAGGATCTTCACATTCCTTCACTGTGCTATTCATCAACTCAGCCTACAGTGATCCGGGTTTCACTGAAAAATCATCAAACACCTCTGACAAGTTGCCGGAAGAGAATGGTATAGAGTTAGCTTCATCGCGAGGCAAGAAAGTTGCAGCGTTCGTGCTTTTGGTGAAGTGCAAGT
>JAOQMS010000008.1:20994328-21006647 GCA_027563885.1 Erythroxylum longipes
CACTTTGTAAGAAAGGCAAAGGGATTTCAAAATTTGGGCACAAAGATGAAATTATGATAATATTACGAGAAAACACATCTTTCTTTTAAATCTTAAATAAGTTATCTGAACCATGTTTATGACAGTATCCACTTTGTAAGAAAGGCAAAGGGATTTCAAAATTTGGGCACAAAGATGAAATTATGATAATATTACGAGAAAACACAACTTTCTTTTAAATCTTAAGTCAAAACTAACATTTGTTAAGCTCTTTAACCAAGTCATCAAGCTTTATTTACATTCTTTTAACATATGATTTCTATTTTATTACAAATAAAAGTAAATTAGTTGGGTACTATTGCGAGTGATCCAGTAAATGCAGTTAGTTTTTCAGCAAATAAGTTTGCAACAGGTCCTCAACTTGTACTCTTGAACTAAGATTTGCATCTGGTAAGCATTTTTAGTTTGCATTTTGATGAAAATTAGAAGTTAGAACTAAAAAGCATGAAAATTTTTGAACTAATTTCTTACAAAATAAATTGCATTTATATAAACATATATACTTTCTTTTGATATTTGGATGGTTGAATTGTCACTATGAAATTATAATAATCGTCAAGTAATTAATTATATTGAGTTTTATGAAATTTAATTATTTTTCTTCAACAGATTAGTAAGGAAAGGAAAGGAAAAGGAACAAAGGAGATAGAGTCATCCTCAAATTTGCCTCAGGTGGTATTATGTACTAAATTTGGAAAGAAACATTAAGATTTTTTCATGGTAAAGAAAGGAATAAAAGAGTAAGGGCTGTTTGTTTTTATTTATGTTTTTAGTTTTTAATTATTGTTTTTAATTTTAGTTAAATAAAAATATTCGTTTGAATTTTTTATTTTTATTTTGTGTTTTGGTTTCTTCCAATTTTTAAATTTGTTTATTTATACCAAACGATCCTTAAGTAATTAAAGAGCTGCCTTCCTAAATTATAGAACAATTAGTGATTAACTAGGTTCAAACAATCTGCAGCTTTAATCATAAATATCCCTCTGGAGGAACCTTGAATGCACCTTAATTTTAAAGATTCAGCAGTAAGTGGACTCTTTTAGCTGGATGTTTTTATCATCAATGTTCTATTATTATCATCTTTTAGCAGTAGGCAGTCTTTTCTAATGTAGGATTTCCTGGGCTTTTGTAGTTTTTGGAATTCCTATTTTTCGTGCATTTTTTTTTATAGATATTAGCTTCTTTATATGATTTAAAGTTGAATTCTTTCTTAATTTTATTATTTTGATCTCTTTGTATTTGATATTGTTGGGTTTATGTCAAGATTGAATTTTTATACCTAATGATCTTATAGTTTCGTTTCGGGAGATCTTCTCTTATTCTTTCACTTCAACATATCTTATTTTTATGTTCTGCCGTCATGACTCCAGTGAAGCTTAGATTTGTACAATCTTATGAATGGTTATTTGGTTATTTGTAGAATCTACTTGTTGCAATGAACTATTGCACTTTTTTTTTACGATAGATTGATGCATACAACCGAATACTCGATAATTTGGTGATTTTAAAAACTCTTCGCATTCGTATCTTCTTGATAATCTTTCTTTTTGTTAAGTTCTAATTTTTGCTACCTAGATTGTTGTGGTTCCTTTGATATAAATTTTTTGTAAAGATTGTATTGTATTCTATTGTATTTATTTTAGTTTTATTTATGTACTCTTTTTAACATTCATCACTTGTTTGTAGTTTTTTGTTGTATTATTATTATACTACGTTTTTTTGTCGCATTTTAATGTAGATCTACAGGAAACAGTTTCTATAGTTTGTAAGGATAAGACTGGGCATGGTAATTATGGCCCTACTTGCCTGGCCCAACCAGGCCCATTTTTGGCCTTAGTTAGCCTGTCACGGCCAGGTCACAGGCCGACCATGGTCCATCCGAATCGAGCCACGGGCCTGCCCGACCTGACCCATGGCCTGCCTATTTTTTTCAGAACAACACAATTTTGTCCAAAACAACATCGTTTTGAATTTAAAAAAAATAATGGGCGAATCGAACCGGGCCAGTCTGCCAATGACTCGGCAGGCCATGACCTTAATCATGAGCCAATCAACCTACCGCCGAGCCGAGCCGTGAGCTAACCCATCATGGCCCACCACACCAAGGGCCAACTACGGGCTATCATGACTCATTGACATGCCTAAATAAATTTGCGTAGAGTCGGATTTTTTTTAAATAAGAGGGAAAAAGAAACCGATTACACGACGTGTCTCGGGAAGCGAACTCCCGATATATCCTCTAGGAGGAGTACATGACACCCAATGGGTGGAAGATCAAAATAAGTAGTGTTAATCGCAAAATGCTCAGCATATCTCGCTAGCCAGTCCGCGCAGCGGTTCCTTTCACGGTAGATGTGACGATGGACCACCGTCCAGTTCCGCGTGAACAGTTCGTGAATCCCTTTATCAATGGGGTTATGGATCGAGGATCGGCTGGCCGAGAAAGAGAGGAGTTGGAAGGTCACAGCTGAGTCGACTTCCAGTTCAATTCAGCGATACCCTAGAGTCCACGCAAGCGTGAGCCCTGTAAACACTCCCCAGAGTTCCGCATACACCGAAAAACACCAGCCAAGATTTTGGATAAACCCGCCAAGCCAATTGCCGGAACTGTTTCTAAGGAGGCCGCCAGCTGTAGAGTCAGATTTTCTTAAACCTCACGTTGACGTGAGATTCAGACTAATCGTGATGATAACGAGTTGCTGCGTGCATCAAGGTCACTAAAGCCCGCTGGTATATGCACACAAGGGTAAGTCTAGCTCCTCCGAGCCCTGCTAGTTTCTTCTCTTGATTTCACATGGTCTTTGTCTTTTGATCATATGGAAGGCTATGCTTTCACTTGGAATCAAATATACTCTTTACTTTCTAAAAAATATTAAAATTAAAATATGAATAATAACTACTCCAAATTTTTATAGGCTTCCATAATAAATTAAAATTTTAATTACATATGATAAATAAATGTAGCATTGGAATTTGATTATCCAATTTCAACCGTAGCATTATAGGGATGAAATAAATCATGATTTCTTGAACACTTATTTTTCTTTCTTGAGTCCATCACTGAATATTTTTCTTTACCTTTTGTTAATAGTTGCCAGATAAGGCTAATAGTAAATGATCATTGCATTGTCTCGACTGTGGGTTTTCGAAAAAAACTAAAGCTGTTCCTTTCTCTTTCATATCGACTTACATAACTTCCTAATATATTTGAGGCCCAGTTTTAGTTTTGGGTTAGGTTTCATCCACATTATGGTTTTCTTATATATTTAAAGGGCTCTAATGGACCTAAGAAGCAATTACCATGCAACTTAATAAAAGATTTTACTTTAATTCATGACTGTGTAATCTAATTATAGCCAAGTGAAAAAGTAAGACGACATAACTCCATTATATTACCTTTCAGGACGATAGGATTATCGTTTGAGTGCACATTATTGCAAACGCACTCAATCAAGCACGAGTATGTTACAAATCTAGTGGATTGTTTAATACTTTTCCGATTTATCTGAGAAAAGGTATAGGAATAAAAGAAGATGGGTTGGAAAACAGCGTCTGGTTGCTTAAACCACCGTCGACCGACATTTAATTAAAACCTCGGGACTTGGGAGAGAAAGCTTGCTGTTGTTGTTTTGTTTTATTTTTTTTTTATATACTTTTCCACCACCCGTATAGCCTACTTTTGAAGCTCTTCTTTAATACAACACCCCCTTGCCTCTTAATTCTTTTCTTACTTGTAAACTTTTGATGGGAATAGTGTCATACACTCATTAAAGAACATGTATTTCTTTTTCTTCTTCTTTTTTTAATTTTAACTTTATCTCTTTTTTCAACTAATTAAATGTTCCTATAATGTGTTTGGCAAACAAATATTGGTAGGGCGGTTCACAATGTCAATCCTAACATGAAAGGGGAAATGATTGAACCAACATACATGTCATCCAAAATCACAAAATGGGCGCAGTTTCCTCCATTAGTTTGCCCAATTCTTGTATTCAAACCATTCATTATTTGAGTTAAGACCCATTGTCTTCACATATGATCTCAGAATCAGTTCACTCCGAGTAAAAAGATTATATAAACAATCAAAAAAAGAGCTAAAAAAACTTAATGTGAACTCCAGCAGCATTTTTGTGAAGGAATGTGAATCCAATTCCTTGCATAGACAAGATAGCAATCATTTTAAAAGGAGTTATTTAAGTTGGGGTGTGGTCATGTGTTATAGGAGGATGGCCTAATTTTTGTCCAAAAGAGTGGTGATATTTTAGTATATAAAGAGAATCCAATTGGCCTAAACCTGTCAACAAGGTCACGCTCACGAGCATTCATTGCGCAGGTTGTGCGAAAAGCAGTACATTTGATTATTCAACTGCAGGTCCAGGCCTGAACCTTCTATAGTGCACATTTTAAGTACATGTCAAGACATAGGATTTTAGTATTGCAAGAAGGCGATGTTTAACTGTAGTTTTTCTCCCATTACATGTGTTTATATAACTCCACTCGCTCTTATTAGAGCCAAAATGAAAATTTTAATATCATATAAACCTCTAACTTTGACGCGTTCACCAGTTAAAATATTTGCATATTTACTCCCAAAGTAAAGAACCATCCTCGAGAAAAGGTTTCATGTAAAATTCATAAAAGGCTTTGTTTCGAGTCGGAGCCATATCTTCTTTAGTTTAAAACACAACTTCCAATACAAATAAATAATTGAAGGCAAACTTCAAACCACTGTTTGCTAGTAATTAGTAATCATCTACTCTCCATTGTTATTTAATTTCACACAATCTCTTTAACTATTATTCTTATTTTTGATCTTTTAACTAACTTGTTGAGTTGGTGATAAATGATTATCTAAATAAATATTGCTTTCAGCATATCATGGTTGAATCTTCATTAACTGGTTTATGCGTCTATATAAATACATTCTTTTTCTAAAAGCTTTTTGCATTAACTCCGATCTTATTCATCAAGAAGTTAAAATAAGTATTTATTAGGTGACACAATAAGATATCTGGAGAAAAGTAAATTTAAGAATCAAACTGTATACTTACTTGATATAAAATTTATGTGCACATGTGCGGGGATTAAACAACATTATTCTTATACCGTAGAATCTAGAATGGGTGCAGGCACAAATGCACTTTAAACCGTGGAAAACCTTTAGTCCCACGAAGGTCTTGTCAAGCTTTAGACGTGAGCGATGACAACATAATTTAACCGTATCTGAAACAAAATCAAAGTATAAAGTGGTGGTGGATGGTGACCCACATTGCTTCTACTCTTATGTTTATAATCTCTCTCTCTCTCTCTCTCTCTCTCTATATATATATATATATATATATATTTATACGGAGGGAGTGGAAGAAATGATTCTAATCTTAAAGCTGCAAATTTTGCTTCTTTCCCTTTTCTTTGTATCTAAGCGAATGTCGTTTCATTTCTAGTAAGCATTTGCTTGATTTGATTTTATAGTCTTTTGTTTTTTAATATTATCAGTTCTCATATCAAGATGTCGTAATCAATTAAATACATCAAAGTGCGCTCAATGATACCAGAAGGATTATATTGTGCAGCCAAAAAGTTCTTACTTAACTCTTTTCATATGAGGCTTTGCAATCATATGGGGTATGGGAAGAACCCATCAAGCTTTTTCGTGTAAGCGACACCACAAGGAGACTGGCGTCATCAAAACTATGTTCGCCTATACTTAAACTTGATAGGGCAGAGCGCCTAGTCATCTGTTTCTCTTTAACACCATTGATAATACAAGTGACAGCTACACGTTGAATTGAATTAGACATGATTCCATAAGCATTTTTGATAAGAGGCGGATTCAAAGAAATTTGCTTGAGCATTTCAATCAACTAACACACATCCAAATTCCAATACGTGCGTTGGGGGTTGAGAAGTTGAGATGGGTTTTACCTAAAAGAGGCTAAAAGAATATATATTTTAATTAAGTTATTCACAATCTAATAAAAGATATATTCAAATTAATAATGAGATTATCCTTAAATTTAACTTTACTCCAAGCTCTCCCTTAATTTATTCCTTGGAAGAGAAATATTAACGAGATTTTGTGAAACTATTGAAAAAGATTGTTGTGTTCTTTTTTTTGCTCTTGAATTTAAAGAAATAAAAGGAAATAATTTAATTACTGAGTGAATGAGAAGTAGAAGAAGAGGACATCTATATGCTTTCCGCATTACTTTATGATACCCACAAGTCAACCACAAGAAATTATATAACACAATAGCTTTCGGTTAGATTAAAGTATTCCATCTACTTTGAGTAGATTATGATTGTACTTTCAGAAAGGAAAAAAAGACAAAATGAATGGTAAAAGCTAACATATATTATCAAACAAAAACTAGTACTCGATCTACTCTCCTTCCTTTTGCTGTTTTAACTGGCTTGCTTTTTTTTTTAAAAAAAAAGATATTTTAAATGGGTCTAATTAAACTTCACAATGAAGGTAAGCTTCTTTTTAGTTCAACTATTGTTGGCCTTTATCATGCTAGAGCTAGACCCTACCCCTTTTTATTAGTAACAACATTTTAATACTGTCAGTGGTTTAGTGCCTGTGGGGTTTTTTTTTTTTTTAAAAAGTACTTCCATGTCATTCTGTTTTCTTCCTCTTTATTTCTTCACATTCGATTCGACCCCAACTTGCTTGGTAATGATTCGCCCAATTTAATTGTTACTTAATTACATCTTTCATGTACTCACTGAGTTTAATAATGATCATCCATTCTTAAGTATCATCCTAAAGTAGTGCTTTAGATTTCATTTATGTCTAATCAAAATGATAATTAGGAGAGATGTATTCATATTTAATGGGAAAATCTTATTAATTTTGGATTATTTTTTTACTGCTAATTAATCTTTTGTAAAACATTATAAAGTATTATTAATTCAAAATACTGTCAATTTCAGTTGTTATACAGGATTAAGCATACATGCCCGCATGTCCTTCTATATATACTTTAGTACTATTGGTAATAATGGGATGCTAATATTTCTTTATAGACATAATTTCAGTTATTAGCTAGGAATCAAATTAATTTCCATTTTAATAACATTCTAAATTAGAGTACGCGGGTGAAGTTACAAACTAAAGAGTAAGGCCACTAAATCATGCCTAGTTTGAAAAGCAACGATCTCGTGTAAGATGCTTTTGACAAAAAATATTATCAACTTAATGAAAATTTAAGCAGTTTATGCGCCACTAACACGTGAAAATTTAATTTGCAAGAAGAGGGAAAAAGGTGGTGGAAACCAGTTATAATCTTATTTTAATACATAAAAAACAAAGGGAATAATATATATATATAGTATCTATTGTCATCATATTCTGAGTCGTCCATATATATTGAAGGGCGAAAGCTGCTTTCATGAATCTATAATTCATTATTAAACTTTAAATTAGCTGATTATTGGATTAGAAATCACACTTGACTTGAGTTGGACAAAAAGAACATTTATAGGGTAAATAAAATCTTCCATGATCCTGTTATATTGTTGCCTAATGAAAAACAAACTAGGTGAGGCCTCCTGTTTCTATCAACATCACAACTTAATTAATGTTTTTCTTGCATGTAGTCTTTTCTCGCCCTAAAACTTGTAGTTTCATCATCTGTTGTCTTCTAATCCTTCTAAGTAATAAACCGAAGCGGTAAGTCCCAACCTGCTTGGAGAGAAGAGAATAAATTCTCTAATTAGATTAACTAGTTTTTACCTGTTTTATTATTTGTAAACAAAATTAAATAATAAAATTCAGGTTTTAGACTTACCAAAGTCCCTTTCTTAACGAAAATCATTAAATACTGTTTAATGCTGCTACTGATCTTTCGATATGGGTTAACTATTGGTTAACTGACATTCTACAAAGCGATTATATATATATTAGCGCAACAAAGATTTATGCTCAATCTTTTCAAAGAAATCCTTGCATTTAAGTATAGTTGCTGTAACATAAGCCACCAAAAACAATCTAATAATTGCTTACGTAAAGGGCCTAAGGGAATCTCCACCCATTTCACTTTCTCTTTCTTTATGTTTATAAGTGAATAGGGCAGTAATGGGCCAATTTAGGATCTATAACTTGATTTCCAGGTGAAGTGGAACTATGACATGTTGTCATATATGGTAACAACTTTCTGAATCCTTTTTTCTTTCCGGCTAAAGCTATGGTAGCAACCCTAGACCTCTTCCCCCTATATTGGAGAATAGGCTTTCCATCCTCCCTTACAGACATTTCCCACCACAATAAATTTCATGTGATTCTCCCTTTAAACTTTCCACTTAATCATCATAATGACTTTATATGCTTCACTAATTCTAGATTGTTGCTTCTTGTACCATTTTGAGGTTTTTTTTGGGTTGCCCTTTAGTTACTCTTGTCTACACGATTCACCTGCAATCAACAATCTTTCGTTATTATCGTAAAGCTTCTTTATTCAGATAAACTACGCCAATATAATTAATATAACATTTCCCACAATAAAATTTAAACAGTTATCTTTTGAGAGGCTGCTTCTAAATTCCTATATTTGAGTTAAGATAGGAACAAGACATAGTTTTTATTCTAACCTCTGATAAAAGGAACTATTCTAACCTTTGATAAAAGGAACTCCCAATGTATGTTTAATATGTACTTATGAACTACAAAAGGTGACTTTTTTTTAATAAACTAAATAGTTTATTAAAGGTTACTTGGTAGTGCTATCATGTCGATCTAAAAATTTTGAATAACCCTTCCATTGTTTTTATATTGCAAACCAAATTCTCAATCGTGTAACTAAGGTAATTAGGAGTGAATCTTTTTTTTTTTTGGCGTATAAAATCAAGTCCATTAAGTGGATTGAGAATTTTTGCGAGGACAATAACAATTTAAAAAATCTTAAGTTTGAGGTATAAAATCTACCTATTAACAAATTAGGTTCGAATAAAACTCAAAAAAACTTCTAACAAAATGTCTAACTCTCCTTTTATATATTCATTAAACCATGAAAAACATCAAAATGTCTTTATAAATCTGAATTAAGCATAATGAAATACGTTCCTTTTACAAAATTTCTAAGAAAAAGCTAGAATTAAGAGGCTTCCTTCTTATATATTTGTAAACATTTAATCTAATAAATGATTATCAATACTTTAAAACCTCCCTTCACAAATGGTTATCCCTAGTGATGGAGAACATTTATTAAGCTGAACAATTGCTAATTATAAGTTAGTTATCTGAATTTAATAATGGCTACAGGACGTTGTCAACTACCGCCAAACCACATTTGTCCTTGGTGGATTGGTGGCTGACAACAATTTGGATAAATACTAGTGGATATTGAAGACGGGTTCCAGTCTAATTAAGTTACCAAAATGTATTCACTTAATGTTAGCTACTAACTCACGCAAAATTATGTAAATGGGCATATGTGTCCGAACTTAATTACAATTGGGAAGCAGATTCCTGTCAGTAGTTCACTATGTAGATGCATACACATATAATCTCAAAAAATGGTTTGCCATTGACTTGTCCACAGTCGCCTTTGTTCATGGTTATCTTAGGCGTGCTTCTCGGAGGGCTGTAGTTAAAAAGTTTGGTAGGTCAATCTTTTATATGGCTAAGCTTCAACCTCTTTCCATCCCTGCATAAAGAATATTCGTTGGTTTTTTTTGTTATTAGAATTTATATAATTCTTTGTACATTTTTTCTCTCTCTACTTTGCTTTTTCTTCAACCTCTCTCTAAATCTCCTTCCTCCGACCATGGAAGTTTCCTCCTATAGGTTGGATCCTTGACAGCGCGTCGTAACGCTAGTCAAAATAAAATAACTAGACTACTACTGTAACAGTGGTGAGTCTAGGTCGATCTCATAGGGAGTGTTCAGTTAGCCTATGAAATAAAATTAATCGGTATTTAAAAAAAATAGGGAGGGGTTTGGATTTTTGGAATAAGAAAATAAAATGAAACTAACTAATAAAAACAAATTAAAGAAAATATACAAAAATGGTAAAATTGGGGAATTTGGTAGGGATCCAATTTTTTGTTCAATCTCAGCCTACATCTTAATTAAGCATATTTCATTGATTTGTTGTTCTCAAACCTCTCCTAGAAACCATTAATTGTGGGCTAATAATTAACCCGAGTTTTACCTTAGGTTTTGTTTAATCAAGATACGATCGTTAATTAAACATAACCACCAAATAACCTAGGATACGATCTCTATATTTAATCAGGCAGCAGCATTACAAATTCGAAAAACCGATTAATCAAGGCAACAATTACATACGATGAGTCATTTAACCTAGGTCATGTCATCCCTAATGATTACGAATCATTAGTCGCTACACATGAATTTCAACATAACAATTACATATTATATTGAAATTCTAGCAATGGGTATGCATTCAAACGATTCAATGAATGCATTAAAATCATCCTTTCACAATACTCTATGGGTTCATACACAAACAATCGAACAATAATGAAAATCCGAATATCCATATACAAAACTCAAATCAATTAATATAAGATAACACAATCAATTTAATGAGAGAAAGAAATAACAAAAACTGAAAAATACATTTAACCCGGGTCGTCGGCGTTAATGTTACCTCTGAACCAATGTCGGGACGTTTAGCCTTCCATGGGTTTCCCAAGAAAATGCTTCAGCCCCCACACTTATAACCCTACCAAAATCCTTAGTTACTCTCTTCTCAATGCCACAACCTTCTTCTCTTATCTACTGTTTATGATGGGACAAATAAACATTTGTCCCACCCCATTATTCACGTAGCTCTACTTTTCTTCTCTGCCGCCTCCACTCCTCACTGTAGCTTCTATACTGTTGCATTCTTCCCTTTCCACTGTAGCGTTGGTCGTCCTTGGGCAAAACATCCACATTAAGTTCAAAGACCCGAAACATTTACTCATTTCCTATATATTCCAAGAATACATAATCATAAACAAAAATGAATGACTTTTAAAAATCATAGCAAGAGTTCAACATTCCAAGCTTTTACTCATGATCAATCAATATTCAATACCTTTTAAAACTGAGCAATCTAATGATAGACTCAGAAAATGTGTTTAAGTAAAATACATCAACGAGTACACTCAACACCATTCATGATCATGACAATCCACAATTTTTCATATCACTTCGTTTCTCCACTGCTGATATTCACATGCAAAATCATGAATCAAAGAACTTTTTAGGGTTGTAATGTGAGAAAAGGTAAGGTGAGATTTAGGTCAAGTGGCATGAAAGTCATTAAACTAGTAAAACAAAGTAACACTCATAAAAAAATGGGTACCGTCAACTATCACAAATGCAACATTTGTATTTCACTACCCCCTTCAACTCTCACACACCAACCACATGAAACATATACCAATCCGAAAGAATCACTTATACAATTTATGCCAACAACATATTGAAACCACAAGAGTGAACCTTCCACGTCAGCATCTACCTCATATCTAATATACTCAAATAACTCATTCATCACAACTTTAGGAGAATGCATTAATCATAAATAACTTTTCAACACATATGCACATGCTCCTAAATATATTTATTTTTTCATTTTTTCTTTCTTTTTCTTTTTTTCTTTTGTTTTTGTTTTCTTTTTCATTTTCTTTTCTCCTTTTTTTTTTAACATAAAAAACTATATTAACATGGAAATTTCAATGATAAGATATAAAATAACATCTCAATCATTATAGCCAATCCACACTTATGTATACCCTCATACTTACACTTTTGTACATCCACAAACTCACCAATCACATATGTTCCACTAGATTTGTGGCTTGGGTAGGACATTTGATTAAGTATAAATCATGTAATATGATTAGTACACAAAGAAAAAGTATAAAGCTCAAAGAGGGTTAACGAGGGAAAAATCATGTCAATAAGTTAGGTTATTTGGCTAACGTAGTTTATGAAAAACAAAGAATTCCTAATCATATCCATGTTAATGCATGTGATAAAAATGTGGTCTCGAATAGAAATTCAACGCAAAGTAAGGATGTATATGTCATAAAGGTCACTCATAATAAACAAAATAGTGAGACTAATATGAATGTATTTGTCGTACCCCGTTTTCGGAGCCCGACGATCGTAAATATCAAAGATGTAAACGTATTATCCTATAAGGTTGTTTCCATAGGATCTCTCTAGCTCAAAACCAATTCCTGCAGCGGAATCACAAATTGACTTCTTTAGAACAATTGAAGCTCCATATCTCCAGTTCCTTATGAAATGATTAGCATA
>JAOQMS010000008.1:21006747-21021710 GCA_027563885.1 Erythroxylum longipes
TTTCATGTGCAGAAATCACTGTTCACAAATGCATGAGCATGAGATGTGTTTTCCTAATTTCTCGATTGATCGCCCGTGTACCCGTTTCTATGGTGCAACAAGTTATATGGAAACGGGATGTTACAGATGTTGTAAAAAAACTAAGAATAAGTAAAAAATTTTATTTTATTAACAAAATATAAAAAACATAAAATAAGAAAATAATATAAAGGATAGAATTTACTTGAATGTTAGATACCTTAGATACCTCCCAGGAGATGGAAGGATAGTTATTTACCATGTTCCTTATAAAATATTTTAATAAAATTAAAGTATAATTATTAAATGATAAAATGTATAATTAAGCAAAAAAAGTCTAATAATATAATTAAATTTTAATAAAAGACAAATTGTGGAAAGAACAAAATTAAAAGATAAAAAAAGAATATTCCTAATTTTATAACAAAAAGATCCAACAAAATTTAAAGAACTTGTGTCGATAAGTTAATTGACTTGCCAATTCGTCAAAAAAATACTGCTGATTAAATCTAATATTTATTTAATGTTTAATTCTTGTTACATCCCCTAAGTTACCCTTCTGAATTGGTAAGTTGGTTATTCATTAAAAACCCCTCGTGGAATGTATGAAAGAGTTATTACAACCATTTGTGAAAAAAAAAATAATTTGTTGAGACGGAAATAAAGATATCTATTTCTTTAAGATAAATATAAATTTCAATCAATAAAAATCTCAATAAATGTTAAAATATATATATATATAAAGGCAAATAGAAACTACTTATTTTTCAAGAATCCATTTCAAACTAGCATAAATAAATATAAATTGGATGCTTTTTGACCTTTTATAATGAAGTAGTTTTCATCATGACTTTGAGGTTGTTAGAAAAATATGGTCAAAAAAGAAATTTAGTTAGTCATATATAAAATAAAACAACTATTTGATAAATAATGTGAGATAGATTTTCTAAAGATTTCAAATTTTATTTTTCATTGTTATTTCTAAGAAATCACTAGATTTGAGTTTGGTGATTACCCAACCTTATTAATTAGATTTGCTATATTAGTTAATTAGCATAGATATGCTTGTTTCAGTTCTTTGAAATCATATTGACTTCAGCCCAAATTTTCAGGCAGGCACGTATAAATTGGTAATTCTACTTATCCGCTCCAGTTTGTTTGTTGCTGGTGAACTAAATATTTTGAGAATTTGGGCTTGGAATGACTATGAATATCATTTTCTATATGCCACGAGCTTGACTTCTAATTTCTAACTAACTAGATGATCGAGTGCGAATTTTGGACCCCCCCCCAAAAAAAGAAAAAGAAAAAAGAGATCATGTAGAGTTATCTTCTAAAATAAAGCCGTAACTTTTGAACCGCATGTCCATCTTCATGACTCTAAATATTTCCCACTGGTGGACCGAGTAGACCAATTGAAAATTTCTGGGATCTAGTTGTTCAAACGGTGTGAGTGAACTAATATCAACCAATAAAGCCATGATTAATTTGAGTAATGCTAGCTCACTTGTTAAATTGATTGGAGTGGTCAACTAAGGTAAGCAATCATATCAGTCAATATTGAATTGATACCACTGACAAATCTAGTTAAAAAACACATTACTTTCTGTTTGATCAGGTTCCTGGTCAATCCCATTCCTTATATAATCCAATTCGACTGTAGAAGCACCAGTTGGTGTTACTATTTGTACTTGGTAATGAAATGAGATAGATTTTTGTGGTGGAAACGGGCAGTGTTATGCGTGACATAAAGGTGATGATTGGGAGAAAACAAAACACGCCGCTTAACAGTCCCACCGTCCCCATGAATCATGATCTTGTCTTGATACCAAAAGCGCCTGGCTCTCTCCGTACCACAACTTAAGGAACTAAAAAGAAGCCAAAGTAATGTGGATCTCCAAATCCATTATTGCGCTCTCTCTAAAGGGAGCAAGCATGAGAAAATTTGGATGGAGAGTCAACTTCCTCTTGTGAAGTGAAAAGTATATGTTATTGCTAAATAGAACTTCCTCTTCCTCTTCCTCTTCCTCTTGTGAAGTGAAAAGTATATGTTATTGCTAAATAGAACTTCCTCTTCCTCTTCCTCTTGTGAAGTGAAAAGTATATGTTATTGCTAAATAGAACTTCCTCTTGTCAAGTGAAAACTATCTGTTATTGCTAAATAGATTTCAGGTCAATTTTGGTAAATCAAAGGAAAGTAAAAAGAAAACATGTACAAGGATCATTATGATTTCAATTTAAGTCTAATTGATACATATATACTTGCATGTGTCAAGAAATGAAACTTATAGTATATTAATTTGAATACCATAAATGCGCCTTCATCGTATCATCTAATTAATTATCCGGGTAGAATTAGAAAATGAGATTGAGGCAGTAGAGTAGTCGTAGAAACCCAATATCAATAGGTCTTGAATTGAAATTCTTACTTAGTGAGCTAAGATCTAGAGTAAAAGGACGATTGTTTCCATATTTAACCTAAGGTAGGATAAGATTTGTTGCATAACTTAAAAAATTAAATTGTAACGGAAAGAAAAGAACCAAATAATGTTAAAATTAGAAAAACAAATCGAGGGCAATCCTTTACATAAGCCAAGGCCGGACAATATCTGTATCTGGAAAAGAGATGGTTAACCTCGATTAACAATGTTGCAGTATAGGAAAAAAGAAAAGAAGAGAGGTATAGGAAAAGAAAGGGTTGCCCTTAATTCAGATTGGCATGGATAAAGTAGAATAAAACAATATTAAGATTTAGAACAAATAGAAAAGGTTATCCTATTGTACAACAGGGTAGGAGAATATTTAGGAAAACAGAGGGGTTACCACTTACCATTCTTGTATAACTTAATATATATAGTCCAGTCTCCAGTGGCTGAGTGATTTAAGAGTTTTAGTTGTCAAAACCAATTAATAACTTGACTCTAATATTATATTTAGACAATATCTTACTAGCTAGTCTTTGGGATTTTAATTATCTAATTCCTGAAAATTAAAAGAAGAAATAGAAAGAAAAAAAAAGCAGATTAGATGTGTGTATGGTAATGATTAAAAATGCATACAGTAGATATGCGACTGGCCCCAATGAGATTAGTTGCAAAGAATTTTTGCCGACGATTTAAGAACAGCCACAAAGGATAAAGTGGATTAATTTGAAAAAGTCTTGTTATTAGTCCTTTCCACCTTTAATTAACATTAAACAAATTGGATTAAGTAATGAACATTCACTATGGCGGTGCTTTAACTCATTTTATTTACTGTTGTTTTGCATCACCTTTGCATCACATCAACGTGTCCGCAGTGACCCCTCCGGCTCCGGAGGATTTCATCTTCGGTTGTTTAATTGAAATTGGAGTTAGTAGTTTACATATACATTGGATAAAGTTAATTAGGTTTTTGAATTATACATATTAAAAGTGAGTCAAAATCAAGGGTCCATGATAGCTTATTACTTGAAACCCATTCCATGTTGCTATTAATGGATGTGCATATGACAAGCTATGATTTCACAAGGGAAGCAGCCTCACCAATGAATGAGGAAATCATTAGCTTGCAGAAAGGTGGGTTAAATAACCCCTCTCTCATTCAATTCTTTGTGTCCCCATTGGGGCTTTTTCTTATTGCCTAACCATTCATCTGGTACGTAACCCATTCCATTTTATGTGCTTTGAAAATTGTACGTTAAAACTAGATTATCAACTCGTCAGAGTCCATTCAGATGGAATCTGAGTTTTAGGTGTATTTAATAATTTAATTATGTCTGTTATAAACAACTAAAATACTTGTTCATTCGCTTTAGATGCTAAGGTCAACATGTTATTTCCAGTGTACAAGGAAGGAAATTAAGGGTTCACCCCTGATTACCTTGACCATCAAATCTTGCCCCGGGGGGGCTTGGCTTCAATTTGAACTTTGAAGTCAACTTAAAGTTCATGGCGTTGAATATGTGGGGATTGACTTTTGTTACCTGTTTTGGATACTACTGAGTATGCCCAATTGAAATGAGGGAAACATCATAATTGTCCAAATCAAAACCACATGAATGGGAATCTCCCACATAATTTCACTCCATGCATTTTTTTTACTTTTCATCATTACATGTTCTGCTGGCTACAAGTCATCACACGGCCCAACTTAAACTAGACTAGTCCAACTCCTTCCATCCCATTGCCAACCTGAACTATCACTTTTATGTTAAAATATAGGGAATAGAGAGTCATTAATAATTTTTTATATTAAGAAAAAAACACACGTTGCAGCGTGATTGAAGCTAATGGAGACAAAAATACCTCCAAGATATACTTTTAATTGTTTGTATCAATTATAAATATATATTTATTAGAATGATTATGTATGTAAATAAATCAATTGTTATTGTTTTTTCTTTCTTGTCTCTTTTGATTAACAACTAGCGCTTTAAAATCTCAGAAGAAGTGAAGTCCCTTAAGGATCTTTGGATGTTGAATCTCTCTTATGACAAGTAGTGACGTTCTTTGTATGGCTTCAAGCATGGCCACAGGCTGTTGGTTAGTTAATACGAATATTAATAATCTTATAACATATGGTACGCAATCTACTTATATGTGTCCCACTTCTCCCAGTCCCATATAAGTTTGCCTGTGAACAAAAGGAATATATACAGATATCACCATCCCTCTCGCTCTCACTCTCGCTCTCACTCTCTCTCTCTCTCTCTCTGTTTCGTGGTTGAATGCTGATTTAGCCCGTAGTTCTTGCTCATCTTCCGGTTTACCCTCCATTGAACAAACACACGCAGAGAGATTAAAAATAATACCCATTCCCATAAATGGACAAGACCTTATCCCCCTCTCCTCAAATCCTGTTTAGATAAGAGTGAAATCTATTACAAAATCTCCGCCTAATCTTTCAAACTTAGTCCCCCAACTTAGTTTGTTATACACAAACAACACGTTTTTTTCCCTTAATGGGTTCTCATGAATTTCGCTCTTTCTCCTTAATCCAATAGGGTTTAAATTCTGCAACTTTGCTTGCTTCAACTCACTATTCTTCCTTTTTAACCAGATCAGATAGTCCCTATTACGGAGATCATCATCATCCGTTCTTGTTCCTAGTTCACGTTGATGGACTGCTTGAGGGAGATAGAAGGAAAACAAGCTCATGATCCTATTTTTACTGAAAGAATGAGCAAATCCTCACGTTGTGTGTGCGTTCCTGGTCCTGTAATCGTTGGAGCCGGCCCTTCAGGGCTCGCTGTAGCTGCTTGTCTAAAGCAAAAGTGTGTCCCAAGTACAGTTCTTGAGAGATCTAACTGTATTGCCTCTTTGTGGCAACTTAAGACTTACGACCGTCTTCGTCTTCATTTACCTAAGCAGTTCTGCGAGCTTCCTCTTATGGGATTTCCCGCCGAATTTCCAACTTATCCTACTAAACAGCAATTCATTGAGTACTTAGAGGCATATGCTGAAACTTTTGATATTCGGCCAAGGTTCAATGAGACAGTATCGTACGCAGAGTATGATCACGCTCTTGGGTTTTGGCGTGTCAGGAGTGTGGGGCTAAAGGGAAAGGAGATAGAGTACGTAAGCAGGTGGTTGGTGGTAGCCACTGGAGAAAATGCGGAGGCTGTTCTGCCGGACATTGAAGGTATAGGAGAATTTGGAGGAGATATAAGGCATACAAGTTTGTACAAGAGTGGAGAGGAGTTTAGAGGGAAAAGGGTTTTGGTCGTTGGATGTGGGAATTCAGGCATGGAGGTTTGCTTGGATCTGTGCAATCATGACGCTAATCCGTCGCTTGTGGTCAGAGACACAGTAAGTTGTTGTACTACTACTACTACGCTTCAATCCTCCTTCACTCTAGTCTCTCTACTGTCTCTCTACAGAAGAAACCAAAAAAAAAACCTCGGAAAGTTTTTGCAACTTTTTGTCAATTCAAGAGTCGAATTTCTGGATTTTCTTTCTATCAGTTTATAGATCAAAACTTATCTCTTCTTTTTTTCCCTTGTTTCCTCAAAGTTTTTTTTTTTTTCTTCAAAGTTCCAAGTCCAAGCAGTGCAACAGTAGTCTTCTCCGCAACTGCTAAAAATTCCATGAAAGCTGAGAACTGCTGCTCTTCTAGAAAAGTTGGCCCTAAAGGAGAAAATTATATTTATATTACATACATGTAATTACATATGTTTAGAGTTCCAAATGCTTTTTCAAATTGAGAAACAATCTATATATTATATTGCGAGTAGAGGAGTAAAAATCCTTTTCGTCTTTAACTTTCTTGGGATTCCCAAGCATGCGTAACATGGGTCAGAATGGTAGTATCTTACAAATATGTTGATAATAATTATAATACATCAGAACCCACTTTCATGTTCCTCTGATTAATCTTCTCTGTAAAAGAGTCAATACGCGCGCACGACCTCTAGCTCTAGGCATGATGAGGAGGATTAAGCGGAAAGCCCGTCACCTCTTTCAATAGTCTTGTTTTTTGGGGCACTTATGAGTTTAATTTTGAATTTAGGTGCATGTTCTACCACAAGAGATGCTATGGAATTCAACTTTCGGGTTGTCCATGTGGTTGCTAAAGTGCCTGCCCATACGGCTTGTCGATCGGCTGCTGCTGGGAGCGTCTTGGTTTATACTGGGTGATACGGCTAGATTCGGATTGGACCGGCCGCAATTGGGTCCCCTACAACTCAAGAACCTGTCCGGTAAAACCCCAGTTTTAGATGTTGGAACACTTGCCAAGATCAAAAGTGGAGACATTCAGGTACTTTCCTAATTATTATCAGGTTATCTTTTTCACATATTCCATATCGCATTCAACCTTTTACCCTTCAAATTGCTCTTTGGCAGCTATTTCCTTGATGATGGATCCTTTTTATCTACTGTTTCATCTTATTACTTTTTTTGCTCCCCTTCATTCACACTCGCTTATTTGTCTCTTTTCTTCTGCTCTTTCTTTTCAAATTCCTTTACTTCCTCTTTTCCTTTCCATTATCAAAGTTACTTTAACAATTCTCGTATTATCAATTTCTCATCAACTATTTATCATGTCCTTGCCTAAGTTCATACAAGTCATAATTTGTTGAATTTACTTATTTTTTTCTTTAAAGTTTTTTAAATTAGAAATTGATAATTTAATCAAAAATTCATAATAAAAGAGAATACTTATTTATTAGAATTCAATACCAGATTTTGTGCGAATTGTAAAAAATATATTTTTTTTGCAACACTTTCTTAAAATTTTTTTAATTGAACTAAGCAAAAAGGGAAAAGGAAGAAAGCGAATTCTCAAATCAGTCATTCTCGTAGATTATTGTTCTAATAAAAAAAGATAGAAAAAAATATCGTAAAAGTGAAATCTTGATATAATTCGAAACAAGAAAGTAGCAAATCTAGTATAAAAAAAACCATAATTAAGTCTGATAACATATATTCGATTCCTATTATGAATGCCTAGATTCAAGCATCTCTTTTACATCTTTTTTTTTAAAAGTCGGATCCTAAATTTGACCGCTATTAGTGTAGGTATGTCCTGGTATCAAGAGGTTAAAACGTCGTGCTGTGGAGTTTGTTAATGGGAAAACCGAGAACTTCGAAGCAATTATTTTGGCCACAGGTTATAAAAGCAATGTACCCTCTTGGCTAAAGGTGCTTTTATCTAGCTTTATTCTAGTTATTATATGTATATTTCCCTTCTTTTTGTCAAGTTTCTTGATTCTTAAGTGTCTGTTAATTACTATAGAAACCAAAGTTTCAAAAAGGCTAACAAAAAAGAGAACATTGGCATGAATTGAACTTTGTCAGGAGGAAGACATGTTCTCGGAGAAAGATGGATTGCCTAGAAAGCCATTTCCACATGGATGGAAAGGAGAGTGTGGGCTATACGCAGTGGGGTTCACTAAACGTGGAATACTAGGTGCTTCCATGGATGCCAAGAGAATAGCTGAAGACATCGATCGATGTTGGACAGCAGAAGCCAAACATAGCATGCCCTGTGCTAGACCACTTCTGTCTCGACCATCTCAGTGATTATGGGGAATTTAACTGGAAAAACATATAGAGTTGACGAAAAGCACTGAAAGGGTTTTCTATGAATGAGGGTGACGAAAGACGCATTATTTAGGGTGGGTACTTGTTCTCATCCTCGATCGTGAAAGGAGAAAAAAAAGAGTTGGGCTTGGACCAAAAAGGGTTATATATAAAGATGAATGTACCCTTATCTCTTTTATCAGGATCTGAAACCGGCCAAGGAGTTTGGGAATTAAAGAAAAGTTCAGAGCAAAAAGAAAAGGTTGTTTATGGCGTGGGGGACCTCAGAGATCGACAAGCTACCTGTACATCATCTTGTACATTTGCCAAATTTTCTCTAATTAGGTAATGACTTTTCTAGAGAGGAAAAAGAAGATGGTGGTAGGTTGTTTGGTATTTGTTTGCCCGGTGATGATTAGATATGATTTTGTGGTTTTTTTTTTTCATTTTCCCAATAGGGTTTTGGATATGAGATCATGAGACTATTAACATGTAATCTAATTCTGGTCTGCTAGCTGCCTAAAATTATATGCTTCACATCATCTTCCTTGTAGCTATCTAGGTTTGAGAAGTGCTCAAGAGAAATTGCCATTTCTATTGGCAAAATTCTTACGGATCATATAAATGGTACAATTCCTCCTTTCTTTGTTTCTTTTTTTTGCTTTTTTTTTCTTTCAAGTGGCGTCCTTTCTGCAAATTTGATATAATTCAATCGCAGGAGAGGTCAGGACCACCGACTTCTCATGATAAGCTTCATATGGGCATTTAAAATCGACGGAATCACATTAAATGAAACCAGAAATGTTAGTGATTCTTCTTGTTATTTACATTTTATTCTTACTCTCTCAGACTCAGTTACGTCCGTGGGTTTGTAAGTTGCAATTAAATCCCCCTCGTCGATCTTAACATGTTCAAACACCAATCTGCTGTTATTATTAGCTAGCTACCAGCTGTTTAAAAACCTTACCTGATAGGTATCTTCGGAAGCTCCATACCAATCCCAATATGCAATTTAATGCCCACGAGGGCCATGACACTAGTACGTAGAAAGTGCTTCAGTTTAGAGAATGGCCATTAGTGAAGATGATTAATGCCATCTTTTCATACTTTAGTAAAAGGATTATACAGCCAGCAATATCTCGATCTTCTACTGACCTCTTCAGGCAAATGATCCATCATATATGCAGGAAATCGTCGTCCTTAGCTCATCCATAATAAATCAATTACTTCAAACATACCTTATGAGCTTGCAATTTTCTATATGCCACAACTGATCCTACTAATTGAACCCTAGAGCTATTTGGTTGGCAGCCAGTTTTGTCTGGACAATGCAATCCGAAATGTCAACCTAAAGGTTGAAGATCATTTCAGAAAAAGTTCAACTTACTAATCATTTGTTACGGAAATATGTAATAAAAATCAGTTTGGTTGTGATTTTATAGAGCACTTAGTCACCTGAATGAACCAAAAATATAAACCATGCATGCATCGCTACATTAGTTAGACTAACATAAATTGAAAATGTTGAAATAGATGGAGTATTTTTATTAATAAAAACCTGTTATGAAATAGCTAGTTCTCAGATGAGGGAAAGATGAGCTGTGAACAAGTGTTTGAAGAAAGGAAAATTTAGGCATGCAATCCTATTGCTAAAGTTCCAAATTTAGCAGCTTATTCATTTGATGATTATACACCTTTAAGTTTTGATTTTCGTATGGATTCCAAATTAAATCTTTCTGGATAATGTTTATTATAAAGAAAAAGCGTTTTTTTTTTAATAAACTATTCAAGGCCCGTTTAAGTCTTGAACCTAAACCATATCAAAGAAGCCTAATTAATTGTGAGACAATCTTATATAGTTTAAGACAAGGTGAAGATCAAAACCCGATTGCTACTATTTTTTTTACTTTGATTTGAATACAATATTTTTCTCTTGCAGAAGAATAAGGCAATATGTTTACATCATAAAACGAACGATCTAATTATTACATAAAGTTCCTCATAACTATGATCTATAATTGATTTACCTCCTTCATGAGTGGCTAAATTAGTAGAAGAGAGTTCCCGAGAACCCCCTTCGTTAGAGGCAATGTGTTCAAACTGTTGAAACTTCTTAAGACCTGGTAGAAAGGGACAGACACATTATATCAATGGCTCTCTATCCATTACTTAACTTGATCTCTTCTCTTAAATTTTAATCATTAATTGGTCAAGTGACTTTTTTTACTTCTTATATTTGTAAAAACTTAAGGATATATGAGAATTTATTTAAAATATATTTATAGAATAGTGGCTGCAAATTCTCCTTTTAAAAAGAAAAAAGATGTCTAATAATGAATTTCTCATTCTTAATTACATTTTATGTAGAATATAACATATTGTACTAAATTTAACTAACTATGAGTCAAATAGCTGATCGATTTCACTAGTCCATATCTCCCTTTTCTTTTGTTGAAAATATGTCACTGTAATCTAATACGCTCTGAAGTTATAATCTTAAATCCAAGATAATCACAAAATCATTGGTCAAAGAATTTTTTTTTGTTGAAATTTTGATCAAGAAATTTAAAATTTGCAATTAAATGCACTTTAGTTTAAGGAGGACATATTATAGAGTAGTAAATATTTTCTACCTTCTACTAAAAGTGCAATTTGTCTACAAAATTGGAAGTAATAAGCAAAATCGTTGTAAGTTTGACTTGTTCCAGACTATGATATCTATCCTATAATTATTGATTAACGACGACCATGATTATAAATATTTATGATTTATTAACAATTTTTTTTCTTAATATTAAACTTACCAAGAAAAATAAATTCAAATTTGTTAGGGAATGGAACTTCAAATAATTTTGCATCTTTTTAAATGAATAATAAAAATTATAATGATCTCAGAGTTTAATTTTGTTATAAATTTACTTAACTTATTCCATTTTATAGTTAATTACTCAATGATATTTCTCGTTTACAACTAAATGGAAGCTCACACTTTTTTATTTGTCAAAACGGAGCATACGTGTCTCAAGTGAATGGAAGACATCTAAAATTGATATAGTATAAAATAACTAAGAGCTCACAATATTTACTAGGACGTCCCTTAATTATGATTTTTTACTTTTTCTATGATGTAGCAAAAATAATTGTGTTTGATAGGTTCCCAATTTGCATTTATATGTGCATGAAATATATATTATATTGCAGCAAAAATATGCTCTATATTTTCTAGAATAAGTATAAATGAAAATACATATAATCCCAAGGGAGGTTTGGTTAAGGGTTTTAAGAAACGTAGGTGGTGATGCTTATTTAGGCGACATAAAATTAGTTTGATACTTAAAACAAAGAGAAGGCACGCATAATAATAAATCAAATTTTTGATTAAGTATGAATAAGGATGTGACACGCAACCACAATCATAAGAGACACAATGGGAAGATAATCATACATATTGAAAAAACATAAAGAGATATACAAAATTTAGGATACGGATGTATCAGAGTTTGGCACATCCATATCCATCTCCTTAAGAGTTACAAAAAGACAAGTGCCCTAGGACATGGGCATGCTAGATTCATATTTGACACTTATTTCAATAAAAGTTATAGAAATATACACAACTTAAGACATGAAAGTATCAAAGCTTGTATCCCTTTCTAGAAAGAAATATAAGGACATAATGTCTAGGAGATGACCAGTTCCCAATCGATAACTTATTTAAAAAGAGGCCAATCTAAGAAAAAAAAAGTATTATTCGATTCTCAATATGGTTAACAATTTCCTATCAAAAGAGAGCTATAGAACACTTAAAGTAGTCATTTTCAGTAGGGGGAGAGAGAGACATTGAAAGTTAATGAAGAGAAAAAAATAACATTAAAGATTCAAGACCATTATCATGGGATACCTTAACATAAGTTTTTCTATTCTTTCAACTGTATTTATGTTATTTCAATGATGATTATAAGCTAATTGCTATATTCTTGATTGTGTACATCCCTAATGTATTGCCATCAACTGTCCTCTTTTAGCTTCTCTGTTAATTATGGGTTAATACAGTGAAATCTCCTATGATTTGAATTTTTCCTATCTTAATTTTTATATTTAAAATTATTACTTAACCTTTGTAACGTATTGTGTAGTTATTACACCAAACCTCTCTCATATTAAGTTAAGCTTTCATATTTTTATATTAAAAAGACACATTTTTGAAGTTCTTGAGTTCTAATATAATATCCTTTTTAAAGCTATGAATAAACATCAAAACTATAGAACATGGCAAAGGATGGGTTCCAGAGAGAGTAAAATAGCTTCTAGAGAGAGAATCTCTAAATTCCCTTAATGACCTTCATTCTCAAACCTTCCTTCCTTCTATTCCCAATATTGCCACTTTGTCCTTTTCTACTAAAACTCATAACATTGTTCTAGCTAGCTTGTTGGTCAATCCCAGCAGCCAACGGCATTTTGGTCTTTACACTATCCTCTAAACTCTTCCTACCTTAGAACTTACCATTTTAAAAATAAAATTTTAAACTACACTCGACACCTTGGTTAAATTTTCCTCCTTTACTTCTTATTTAGCGAATGACCACTAAAATTTTAAGCATTGGATTGTCCCAATTTTCACTGCTATGTTCATGAGAGCTATGTTCATTCTCATCCCTCCAATCTCCAAAACAAGTAACAGAACCCTACACTACAAGGGTTATGAAATTTAGTGACAATCTTTTTGTGACTGACTATTGATTTGTGACAAATACGAGATTTTTTGGAAAAAGATAATTGATTGACACAATTGTTTAGATTATCCGTGATGCTTTATATTTTTGTCACTTATATAATGGAAATTGTGGCAATTTAGTTTCTTTCACAATTAAATTGTCACTATTAATATATTAATAGTGTTAAAACTTATTTTATCACTAAGTTTTGCCACTCAAAGCCTATGAAATTTGGTGTCAAAATAATTTTGGCAGGAGTTAATTGTAATTGTGACAAAACATATGTTGGTAACTAATATTTATTGTTTTATTGTGACAAAACATAGTTTGGTCACTAATATTGTTTTCTTGTTATGAAGAAATGGTTTATCATCGCACAATATTTTATTTGTTGTAACAAAAAATTTTGCCAATAAATATTCAATTAATTAGTGTCTACTTCATATTATTACAATAACTGAACTATAACTATGGTCACAACTATTTGTCATTTAGTGACAAAGTTGTTGTGACTAACTATTGTTTCGTCACAAGACAATTGATTGAAACTATGGTTTAGATTACTTGTGATGATTTATATTTTTGTCACTAATAAAATAGTAATCGTGGCAATTTAGTTTGTTTTACAATTAAATTATCACTATTAAGATATTAATAGTGTTATAATTTATTTTATCACTAAGTTTTGTCACTAAAAAGTTTAAGAAATGGACTCATTTAGTCCATTGTGTAAACTTCAGTTTCTTTATTTCGATCCATGGGACTCTCTCCAGCCATTATGTTTGTGCATTTCATTTTGATTTGTTTTGCATGATACATAATTGAGTGTTATATTTTGATGGTTAAATATGCATGATATGCTTTATGTGATAAAATTCTTACTATGAGTTCTCTGAGCTAGAATTGTAGAAAATTTAATTGCTAGATTATATCATATATATATATATGTGTGTGTGTGTGTGTGTGTGTGTGTCTTTACCAATGGTTAAAATTGTTGTTGGGAATAAAATTGTATATTGTTAGATGGCCCTGGATAGTTTTAAAATGAATTGTTATGCTAAGAGTCAAGTATGTATAATTAGTTTGTTGGATCCGGGTCTTCTCTTTGGATTGTGTAAATGCTCATAATAGGCAAAAGACAAAAAGGGGGATATAGCTACAGCGTAGCACTACCTTGTACATAATTAGTGGCTCTAACTTCAACGAATGAACTGTATTAATCTAGATAAAATTGGACAAAGTGGTCTTTAGAAAAATTGTAGTTTGTCCATTTATTAGCTTTCCAACGATATATCACATGAAAGTTTTGGACTCCGGGTGAAAGAGATATGGCCTTTATACCATAACATCACTGGTGCTGACAGAGGCTGCAACACTATCCCCAATCAGAAATTATGTCTAGATTTCAATGATTAAATTGTATTGATATAAGCTAAATCAGACAAAGTTGTCTTCATAAAAGTTATAGCTTATCCTCTTAACTTTCTAATGGTATAAAGTTTGTAATTTTTGGACATCAGAATTAAGAGATATGATTTTTACAAGTTTGAGTACACATCAGGGGTGCACAATCGTGCTATACTTATAGGAGTGCACGATCGTGCACTAGCCCTTCACTTGTGGGAGTGCAAGATCGTGCTTGTGCACGATGGTGATGGGTTGACTTGCCAAAATTTTGGTTAAATACAAGCTTTTAAGTTTCTCATTACATCTTTGAGCTTCCAACCTTCTTCTCACTTGACCTTTACCCAAATCATCTCGTAATGTGACTATAAAATAAGTACCAAGACCCAGGGCCAACAACATCATTTCTAATCATAGGTTACAATGTTATCTTTTTCGTCTATCTTACTTCTATACACTAACATTTTTCCTTTTCTGCTACATAATCTACATTTTCTTAAACAGAACCAATAGTCCTCACTCTATGCAATGACTTTGAAGAACAACATGGCCTGCAATTGTCGCTGCACAATCTTCGTTTCTTGTAATAGAACGTTATTTTAATTTCTAAAATAAAAATATATTTAATCAAGCCTTACTTAAACACATAATTTCAAGTCAGGTTTGGATCTAGGCAAGCGCAAATTCTACTCATCTTATTATCAACCTTAACCAACATTCATAAAAGGATGCATAGGCTCAAGATTTTCAATTTATTATTTAATGAGAAACCATTTATTTTAATTTTTTAAAGAAAATTTATTAACTTTACTTTTCGATTTTT
>JAOQMS010000008.1:21021810-21034430 GCA_027563885.1 Erythroxylum longipes
GGGTTAGACTCCGAACTCGGGGTCCGACAGACATGGTATCAGAGCATGAATGGAAGCATGAATAGGAGTTAGACTCCGAAAACGGGGTCTAACGGAGTTGGTATCATAGCAAGCAAGTAGTCATGAACAGGAGTTAGACTCCGGGAAACGGGGCCTAACAGCTGTGGTATCAGAGCAAGCAAGTAGTCATGAACAAGAGTCGAACTCCGGGAAATAGGGCCTAACATGTTGTCACTTGATCATCAAGTTTTTCTTACAAAGGTTATTATCAATATAGACTTAACAAATTAATAATAACTATTTCTTGTTATAATAATATATTAAGGTTAACCACTCTAATGATTAATTTTGTCATTATTGTACGAATTTTAGGGACTAGAAAATACTTGTCACGTTTTTTTCTTTTATATTCTTATTTGCAAAAAATTAAATATTTTCTTATAAAATATTCAAACTACATATATTGATAATCCAAAATTAATATTTTACATATAAATAGATATTTGCTAAACATAACTTTGAAATTTCATCAAAATAAATGAATCTTTAAATATAATGAAAATCTTGTTCCAAAATATTAAGCAAAACTCTTAACCTATTCAAAATTTAAAAACAAAGTTTTTGCCAATGCTCAATCATTATCATCGTCACCTTCCTCACCTTCACTTACTGAATTTGTATCATCATCACTCATGAAAATAACTAATTAAAATAATATTAATTTAATTATATCAAAATTAGACTATCAAGTCAAGCCCTGATCATCTTTTAGTTAGCCATGATTTTAAATTTGCCATATCACGTTTAAGTTTAAGTTACATTATATTGTGAATGTAGTTTCTTTATCATAAATATAATCGTAATTATATTTGTATTGTTCATAATAGTAATTACTATTATTTGCAATTGGAATATTTTTTAAAATTTAAAATTTATTTAATTTTAATATTTTTTATTTTGTAATATTTAAAATTACAGTACGATGTCATTTAAAAATAAAACGTAAAAGATTGCTTTAAGTAATATCACAAAAATTAAATCATAAAGAGAATATAACGTAATTAATTTTATAATATCTTTTCTTGTATGTTGGGCCTTTACACAAAGTCAAAACGGCGTGAAAGTGGAGAATTAAACTATAATGTTGAGTCAGTTCATCTTCAATCTTCAATCCCTATTCAACGAAGTGCTATGTTTACCCAGCCAAAAATAACAATGAATAGCTGTGAGTTCTGAATCTAAATAATCTTGGATTGTCCATGTGTTCCTTTTGAATCACCGTTTAGTCGCTACATAAACCATAAACCCAAAATATTGGAGTTGTTTAAGTCAACTTAATAGATCCCCTAGAAAACCCTATAGTCGGTTCAATGCTCCACTTCGCTTTGAAGAGAATCTTGAGACAGGTGCCGACAATGGGAGAGTTGGCACCATCGACGCTCCTCCCCTTTCGCTCACGTTTGTACATGAGAATGTTTCACACCATTTCAATAACCCCTACAACATCGGCTCCTTTAATAAGAATAACCCTAATGTTGGCACGGGGCTCGTTGAGCACCTGCCTGTGGCGATGCTAAGAAGTTGGAAATCAAGGTCGATGAGAAGACTTGTGAGATCGTTGATGCTCGTTTCAGGACCTTTCAAGAGATACGTGGAGATTGGAAGGATAGCACTTGTCAACTATGGGAAGGGCTATAGTAAACTCGTTGTCATCGTCGATGTCCTTCACCATAATAGAGTACTCTTCTTTATCCTCTCTTACTTCATTTATTTAATTTATTTAATTTTCTTATTTTTATGCTAAAATGTATAGCTAAGATTACTGTTTTTGATCAATTAAGAGAGAGAGAGAGAGAGAGAGTCGTTTTTTATGATGATTATATTTTCTATTAAAATCACGACATGCTTGAGAAGCTATTTTTTCCCCGTTCTTTTAGTTTATGGCGAATCAATGTTCTTGATGTTCTTTTGTGTTTGCATTTCTTCGGGCAAAACATTTATGGGCTTCTATAGACTATTGATGATGATTTTTGAATTATATGTTTGTAGTCTGAAGTTCGTTAAACACTGTGAGTTTCCCTCTTTTGACGGAACAGGCTTTGGTTGAGGCCCCTGATATGATGAGGAGTCGGATGAATTTGAAGAGGCTTTCGCTTACTGATATCAAGATTGACAACAATAGGGTTCCTAAGAAAAAGAAGCTCATTGAAATGATGGAGAAAAAAGTCAAATTTTAGTTGAAGTTGAGGCAGTAAAGAAACATGCAAGTGATATAGAAGATGGAGTTGCAAGACTTACTGTAATAAATATAATTATCTTGGATATTAAAATTTTCAAATTTATATAGTGAAAATTACAATTTTGTACTTTTAGATAATATATATATATATATACTAATAATTTTTATTTGCTTGTGTGATATATCTTAGTACTAAAAATTCGTATCATTTGTGACACCTTCTATTTTATGGCCATCAATGTAAAAAAATTTATCAATTAGGCAATTAAATTGTTAAATTTAATAATATTATTTATGATAAACACGAACACATTAGTGATAAATTATTGTAACATATATTCTTTATTTAGTGAAAAAATTATTGTAACATATAACTTTCATACTTGTGACGAAATCTGTTAAACAATATGGTCACTGATGCAAATTTCTTTTCCAGCTAATGTAATTCCGTTGATGAATTGATAGTTTTATTTGTGATAATAATAAACACATTAGTGCTAATACTTTTTGGTAAGAACCAATTTTCATTTTTATGACGAAATGATGCTGACACTTTTTTTATTAAACTATTAGTGGCAAATATTCTGTCATTATTTATAATTATTTTAGTGGCGATAATGTTGTAAGAATAAAATAAAGTACTGTTATAATTTTATTCGTCACCACTTTATATTACTTGTGTCCACAAACTTGTCATAAATATGTACAATTGTTGTGACCATATAGTGTTGTCACACATTCCATTGGTTTTGCTGTCGGCACTTTTGTCACAATATAATAAAGTACTGTTACAACTTTATTCGTCACTACTTTCTATTATTTGTGTCGATAAACTTGTCATTAATAAGAACAGTTATTGTGACCATATAGTGTTGTCACACATTTGATAGGTTTTAGTGTCGGCACTTACGTCACAATAAAATAAAGTACTGTTACAACTTAATTCATCACTACGTAATATTATTTATGACAATAAACTTGTCATAAATATCTAACGTTATTGTGATCATATAGTTTTGTCACAAATTTCATAAGTGTTAGTGTCAGGATTTGTGTCACAAAAGGTGTTGCATAATATGACCATTTCTTCAATTAGTCACTATTTCAATAGTGATGGAGGTATTTGTAACGGGAGGTGACGACTTTAAAAATTGGACACTATTAATAGTAGTGACTAATATTAGCTTTTAGTCACAGCTTTACTTTCACTAAAAAATACATCTTACAGTGCTAGATATCGCGCTACAAAATTAAATATTTGAGTAAGTTAAGAAGGAGCCTCTAAAGCTTATTTGGAGAAAAGTTATAGATGACCACTCAAAACATGCTCTACTATTATGTCCTCTTTCTAGAAATAAAGTTCATCCTATAGTATTGCCTCGATTGGAAAAGCTCGAGGAAGGAGCAAAGACAACGTCCTCCATATTGGTTGGGTTTTTCATTGGAAAATCTTTAACTTTTCTAGCTATTAGGCAGTGTCCCTTAAGCTCTATAAATCTAAGGGCTTTTTAGATGTCGTATTGAATGAGGAAAACCTATTCTTCTTCAAATTTTTCTCTAAGGAGCAAGCTTAAAGAGTCATTGAGAAAATAAATTGGCATTATAACAAATTGCCAATTCTCATCTAGCTTTGGATGCTTGGGATTAACCTTATTATGCAAAAATAAGTTCCCCTATATATGGGTAAATTTCTATAAAATTCCTTTAGAATATTAGCTTATTTAGGGCCTTTTCTCCTTGGCAAACTTCATTAGCAAAACCTTCATGTTTACATGAAGTTACAACAATAAGAAGGCATGTTGGCTATGACAAAAATATGCATAAATGTGGATTTAAATGAGGAGATCCCTAAAAATATACCCTTGCTTAGTTTACAAGATGAAGATACACTAGTTGAGGACTTGATCAAAGTGACCTACATGTCAAGAACAACTTTAAGACATCAAAGAAGAACCTGGAAACCTACTGAAAGAGTTCTTTAAAAGGGAAACAATGAAGAGCTTATAGAACTAGAATCTAAGTCACAACCATCTATACTAGAAGTTTAAGTAATTTTCATTAATGCCACTATTTTAGAAACACTAGTTCTAGTTGAAACTACTACTGAAAGTACTAAGTTTGGAATCTTACTAAAGGTACTATGTTAGTTCTAACTTTAAATCCACTAGCCATCATATATAAGGAAAACTTAACTACTATTAGAAAGAGTATAGAGATAGAGAATTAGTTGGGAGAAACTCTTGACATGCTCAATTAATAAGTCTCTAAAGCATTAGCTACCAAGGATACACCTTTGAACAATCCATCTCTTAAAGAGGACTTTAAGGTAACTTCCAAAAGAAGAGTAGGGCGTAAATTTAAGGTTTGAAACCATACTCCCTCTCCTACACCATGTTAGTTATAACCTAGAACATAAGGGGGCTTAACGGGCTCTCAAAGCAATAAATGGTTTTTGACTACATGAACTCTATAAAACCTATGATCTCTAGACTTTTAGAGACAAAGTTAAATAAAGACAAATGTATAAACCTCTAGTAATTTAAGAGGGGATTAAAGGTGATCACCAATTATAAAGCTCAACATTATGGTAGAATTGTGGTGGCTTATGATCCAAGTCAAATAAGCATCCTCAAGCATACATCAATTGATCAAAGCATTCATTTATATGTCTGACATTATGCCATCGAAAATTTTGGATAAAATTTTTAGGAAGAAGCCTGACAGAGTTGTAATTAACTATAAATGGCTTATGAAGTTCTAAGATAGCAATTATTTATTCAATAATTATCTTGTTTCATATCATATCACTATTAAAATCCACGATTTGCTCTTTGCTTACAAAAGAAAATCTCCTTTTAGCTTCTTTAACTACCTAGGCATTGTTTAGGGTTTCCAGAAAGCAATCGTTAGGGTTGAATTTGGCTATTTCAGGCTTTGGGGCTTACAAATTTTAAAAGAAAATTATGGAAATTAAAAAGGAATTAATTTTTTTTAAATATTTGAGCTGACTCTTCCTTGGACATAGACAAACCTAAACCTTATGTACTTCAGGTGTAGAAGGAACTCTATGCTACTCTTATACATGTCGCCAAGCAATTGGATAAGAAGAAAAGCCCTTAACGCATAGGCTCATGATTTAGATAACTATGTCTTATAGCTCAAGAAAAAAGTAATGATTAGTTATCTCAAAGTTGATGATAATAACACTAAATTGTTCCATAGAAGCTTGCTTAATAGAAGGAAGAAAAACAAAATAACATCCCTTAAAAATGATGAAGTTTGTATATTTGCAAACCAATTTAAGTTACTAATACATGGTAAAGACTATTTCTTGAAGATCTTAGGCACTTCCCCTACAAGGCCATCAAACATTCCTTTGAACTCATTCATTACTAGCTACTTAAAAAGTGAATAAGCTCATTTGCTCACTTAACTTGTCATAATAGAAGGGATGAAGAAATTGGTCTTTAGTTTACACCCCATCAATTCAATGGACATTTATATATATATATATATATATAGAAGGGATAAAGAAATTGGTCTTTAGTTTACACCCCATCAATTCAATGGACATTTATATATATATATATAAAGCATGGAATCTCCTGAAAGTGTAAGCAAGTATATTTGTTTTAGAGTTCTTCTTAAACTTTAAGATGCTAAAGGCCTGGAATGAAACTCATCTTTTCTTGGTTCCAAAAGCCAATAATCCAATCTTAATGAAGGATTTTAGACCTATTACTTGTTGTAATACTTTTTATAAGATCATTTATTAGATATTAGCTAGAAGACTCAAGCTAGTTCTTTAATCTCTAGTTAATCTAACTTAAGTAGCCTTTATTGAGGGAAAAATCATAAGGGATAACATCTTTTTCATATAGGAACCGATGAAGAGCTACAACTTATAAGGATCAGGGAAAAACTATGTGATGAAAATTGATATTCAGAAAGCTTTTGACACTTTATATTGGGATTTCACATAGAGTCTCTTGGTTTCCTATCCCTCATTATTGATTAGATAACTCAATGTATTACTACTCCAATATACAACGTAGTAATCAATGGTGAGGCGTCAAATTTATTTAGAGTGGCTAGAGAAACTAGACATGGGGATCGTCTCTCCCTTTAACTATTCACCATTACACAACAGAAGTGTTTTTAAGATTAAAGATGCATAACATTAATAGGGAGAGAGGATTCAGATTTCATAAGAAATATAATCAGTTAAGGATCTTTAAGCTAACCTTTGTAGATTACTTATTTCTGCAATGTGGGGCTAATTCCATATCAGTTTCTTTTTAATTATTCACTAGAATCTTTCGGCAATATGTTAAGGTTTAAGCATCTACAAAATAAAAGCTTCGTCATGTTCTGATATGAAGCTTTAAGTATGATGAAGCTTTAAGTTTTACTAATTTCCTGATGGAAATAACTAGCTTGAGCTTTAGGGACCTCCTTTTATCTACCTAGTAATACCTATAAAGTTGAAAAGAATCACATATTGGACTATTAACCTCTTTTTTTAATGGTCAAAAGGAGAATTAATAGCTAGTGCAATAAAAATGTTAACTTATACAAGGAGACTCTAGCTAGTTATTTTAGTCCTTAGTATTCTTTATACATATTGGTCTTCTTATCTTTTGCAAACTAAAAAGTTCGATAAGGATTTAGAGAAGCTAATAAGGAGCTCCCTTTAGTCAAGTGGTGGATGCAAGAAACCTCATCCTGAAGTGAGTTAGAGTAAATTTTATTTGCCTAAGTGGATTGGGTAATCAATCTATTTATACATTCAATAAAGTGTTGTTGTCTAAATGAATATGGAGATTGCTCAATGATAAGGAATCATTACAGGTCAAATGGATTAATGGTCACTGCCTAAAGAACAAAAACTTCGAGATCATTAAACCTAGGAAAGACACTTCTTGGACTATATATCAACTCCTAAAGCTCATAAAAAAATCTTCAAATGTTGATAAATTTGAGGATAGGGAGGGAAACTTTGTCTGGATTTGTTATAAAAATTAGTGCTATCTTAGGCCTATGTCTCCATCGCAACTTTCAAAATGTTAGGTTATATTTCTAGGATAGAAAGGTTAGTCAACTAACTGGTTATTTCTTTACCAATATTAATTTTACTGCAAGTGCATGCCATAATTGTAGTTAGTATCAACAAGTATAGGTTAATCCTATAAAGACAATGTGTATTAGTAACCTATTATCTAGTCTAAGAATTGAGTGTTGATTTTTAATTAAAAATAAAAATTAAATAATTAAAATAAACAGGATAAAGAAATCATTTTAAAAAATAAATACCTAGAATTAGTTCCTAGGTGATGAATCCCCCTGAAATCCTTACATAATTAACCTTTTATTATGCAATTATTTTACTGACTATTGGTCCGTGGAAATTTCTATCATATGCTAATAACTCACTTGAGACTACTAACAACTAATCTTAGTTTATCAACCGAATTACTCAGGTCAAGGGTATTAAGATTGCTTTATCGATCTATGAATTTCGTTATTAGGTTTGACCCTAATCAAGAGAATTTATATTGACCAATCTTTAGGTTTGCAATAAACTCTTTTCAATTATGGTAGATCTATTCATACAAAAAATTTCTCAACCTCTATGTTATGAATGAGATTATACACTAATATTTTGAATATATTAGAATATATATTAAACACATAATTGAATCACAACAAATCAATAAAAATAATTGCATTAAATAATATAATTAAAACATGTTGTACCAAAAAATAGACACCAAAGATGTTTAGTTACATATGATAGAAAATGAAATCAAACATAAAAAAAGAAAAACGCATAGAAAACAAAGAGTTCATAATTCTAAATCTCCTTTCTTTTCTATCGAGTGTTTTGTAAGGTATAGGTTTGATGTTGAATTGGTTTGGATCTGTCGATGATTTCTTCATGTTTTTCATGCTTGTGGATCAATATTGCCCTTTCTAAATGATCTCTAAGTTTGTAATTGCCTCTTTAAGTATGCTCTTTTATTTTTCCTTCACTCACGTCTTTTTATAGTAATTTTTAGGATTTCTAGAAGATATATGGTCTAATACTCAAGTATGTATTGGATTGTGTATAATCTAAAATCTCCAGAATTTGTAATTTTGAACGAACTGAGAGACTTATATGGACAAAGACACAGTTGTGTGTCCCTTAATTGCTTAAAATCTTTGTTCTAAGTAATGTTTTCATCTAAATTCTTCTCTTTTAAGTCCATGAAGGAAATTATAATCTATAAATGCACTTGGAGTAAATTAAGTACCAAATTTACAATAAAATATAAAATATCAAGTAAAAATGCATCAAATATGAGGTATAAGTCAAATATGCATCTATCGAACATCTTTACACTTAAGCTTGTTTATCCTCAAGCAAACCATAATCAAAATTATAAATCTTATAACATCTATCCTTCATCAATCTTGATTTGTCCATCATATTATACATCATAATGTTATCTTGAATTAAATTAACTTGCAATTAGAGTCAAGTCAACCTAAAATTAACTTCCTAAGCAATATTAATAGTAATCACATCGATAATCTCATTGAAATCAAAAGCATAAACCTTTACACTCTTACCAGGATTTCACTTATTGCACTCATGTGCTTAGGGTGAAAGTATCAAACTATCAAATCAATGTATAGTAAAACTCTTAGCATATGCTTGCAATTTTATCACATCTCCACCACTTATGTTAACTAGAAACAAATATCAAAAGGTCTTTATATAAGTTGAACGGGGCTTAGTATGATTAGGTTAATAAAAAGTGTTGTATTGAAGGAAATTTACTAAAAAGAAATTATAAGAAAGTTGTTCACAATATACACAGATTCTTTTATTGCAACTCCATTGGTACCATATAATTTTCTTCTTTTCTTTTACTATGCTTTTTTTTTTCAATCAAAACAAAATTTGAAGCATTTAGTACCACAATTAAAGAAACAATAGACCTTTCAAGATTTTCAAGTTTCAAACAACCAAATAATGTAACTAACCTTCAAAGTTCAAAACAATAAAAGGCTTCAAAGAAATTAGGATGAAGGTTATTATTTGGGTCAGTGAAAAAGGTTAAAGCTCAACTTCGTTATTCCTAAAGATAAATTTAAGGGAAGGTAATCTTCAAAGAAATACACTAAAAAAATGTTAAATCTAAGTGCCTTTATCACTTCAATGCTTCCAATTTAACAAATATGGTCTTAATATGTATACTGAAAGCAAGTTATAGAATTGTTCAAGTATGCACAATAACGCACATAAAAGAAATAAAAAAGCTTGAAATTTTTGAAAATTTCTCTCTTAGGTTCAAAAGCTAAAAAAAGGTTATATATGTGTAAATAGTATGCAATTTCCATTTAATTCAACTATCTCTATGGTTAATAAAAAGAAGAATTATAAAAACAAATTTATTCTAACTTTCATCATTTTTCATACTAATTCAAATCAATATTCAATAATGATATACAGTATTGATGGACATATTTCAATTAAGTCAAAATATTAGTTCATAAAATTTGATAACCAAGATTATAATAAGCTTAAGAAATCATGAAAATCATTAATCCCTTCCCCACACTTAAACTTGTACATTGTCCATAATGTAAGCAATATAAATATATATAATAAGTTTGTAGGTTTAGTGGTACTTTCCTGAATATGAGGTTTTTTCAATTTCTAATCCATCCAATACCATAGTAAATCCTTGAAAAAATATAAAGAAAAAGGGATAAAAAGAACATGAAAATAAAAAAGAAAATAAATATGAAATAATAAAATAGAATAATCATAAAATTTAAAATAAACCTATCCTAATATTATAGTATATCCCATGTAATGCTTGTTTAACATCATTAGCTTGATGTACCCTACACGTTTACCCATCATCCTAGGTTAATAATCAATGTCTTACTTCCACCCATTTCTCTACTTAATTGTAGCCTATAAGTAAGCCACTTGTTGCAAGATAATCATAAGGACATAATTGATCAAATTAGTAACACCAATGGACTCTACTAATTTCTTTTTAATAAAAAACTATTAAAAACATAGGGAATAGTAAAACTCCCTGTTCCATTGATGTAATAGCCTGTTTTCCATACTAAGGGTTAGAGCCTTAGATTATTGCATATGAGTCAAATCATTTTAGCATTCATGAGATGCATTTCATTCACATGCATACCATTATCATACACACATGAATTATGATTTCGTACACATTGCAAAGATATTATATGCACTCAATTGACATATCCGGGGTACGAAATGTTTAAAATGATTATGATGTGAATTGTGTAATGTTAATGTCCTGAATTTTGGTTTGATTGGTTACAACTAGTAAACCCAGAATTAATAGTTACCATTAAAAATTGATGAATTAAAATGTATATTTAGAATAGGAAAATTGCTAAGTGGCAAGACAAATTGACACATGACAAATTAGCACGAATAAGCCTATGAAATAAGTGACAAATGGCATAGATAAATGAGTGACATTTGGCATGGGTAATTAATTGACAAATGTCTGGAATGATTGAGTAACAAATGAACTAGGAACTAGGTGATATTTGGCAGCTTAAGGAGGGGATAAATGGCTTACATGCTTAAGGACAAATGTTAATGTAATATGGTGACATCTAGCATCCAAGGTTTAAAGTTTCTACATGGTGTGGTTTTAGCCTTGCTCATTCTTCTTTTCTTCTAATCTCTCACCACCAAAACTTGCTTCTGTCTCCCATCCCTGTGTTTTTTTCAAGCTATGCTAAATTACCACACCAAATACATGCTTTTACCCTACAAAAAATGGCTAGAGAACCAGATTATTGTTGTCTTTTATCATAGCCAAAAATCATCCAGTTTCTACCTTGAATTTGTGATGATCTTGCATTCATGGAGGGCTAGGTTAACTTAATGAATTGAGCTAGAATTGGAGGCTAAATAAGGAAGTAAAGTGTTGTTCTTTATGGCATGTTATAATAGAAAGATTATGATGATTTTATTGGGATAGATTGTATATGATATTGATGTTGAAGATGTGCTAGAAAATGGAGAATGAATGGATACTTTTCTGGTCTATTTTTGCATATACGAAAATGGTAGTTTATAGACTGTTGTATGGATGATTTAAGTTGGGATTTGAAGTATAATTGATGAGGAATTCATGCTAAAGATAGGTGTTATTAAGGTGTTTTCAAATCTGGAAAATTTGAGTTGTAGGTGTGTTTGTAAAAAAAATGAATGTTAATGACATAAGTGAGCAGAATTTTGTAAGACTTAGTGTAACCAATATGGAATTAAATTAACATGAAATGAAGTAACGTTGAAGGCATGAAATCTGGAAAATTTCAGGTATTAGTGATGTCTTTAAGCTTGTAAAATTCATGAGGTATTGAAGGTAGTAAAATTACACATTAGTCTACAAGAAAAATAAGCATTAACGACGGATATTTACCGATGGACAAGAAACTGTTGCACATTACCGATGGAAAATAATTGTCCGTCGGTAAAGTTGACAGAAAAAATTTCGTTTAGTGACGGTAGTAAAGTCCATCGGTAAATATGGAGGGAAATTATTTCGACAAATTTGGCGACGGACGTTAGTGGCGGTATAAGGTGACTGTCAGTAAATAAGATGAAATTTTTTGAGTTTACTGACAAAAATTCGTTCGTCGGTCAGGTCCGTCGGTAATTATGGTGGGAAATCATCCCAGCAAAATTTGCTACGGACTTTATCGACAGTACAAGTTGGTCGTCGGTAAACAAAGCAAGAATTTTTGAGTTTATCGACGACACATTCTATCTGTAAATTTCGTAGCTGAATTTAAAATGTAGAAATCATCGTCTGCTTCTCCATCAGTGTTTAAAAGTAAATGAAAATGACGTTGTTTGGTTTAACACCAAACGACGTCGTTTTCATTCATATTAAACACACCTGACTTCCCCTCCTTCCCCCCGCGTCATCTTCTCCAGTTTCTTCTCTCCCACCCACCTCGTCACGTTTTGCTTCTCTCCTTCCACCGTCTGTCCTCTTCATGTCTCCGGTTACCGTTGTCGCCTCTCCTGTTCGTGTATTCATGACTTCAGTTGAGGTATTTTGTTCTCTCCCCGTTAATTAGTGATATTCGGTTGAGGTATTGGATGATAGTTTAAGTTGGATATTTGGTTTATTTGTGTATTATGTGAATGAAAAACATTTGTAAGTTATAAATGTTAATGATAAAAGGGACAAGAGGTTAATTTGGTTGTGTTGTTGGGGTAAATTTTTTACGCATGTAAGGTGTTCGATGAAATGTTTGTTCTTTGAAAAATTGATTTTAGTTCTTTAGATAAAGTTTAGGGTGATAATGTGCT
>JAOQMS010000008.1:21052536-21083431 GCA_027563885.1 Erythroxylum longipes
TGAATGAGACTTGGTTTGTTTTAGGGAACCAAGAGAATCCTACCCAAGAGCAAGGGGAAAGACAACCTTGACTTGGAATTTTGCAAGAAAATAAGGTAGGTACATTTTTATAATAGAGTAAATAAGCCACTTATTGTTTTCTTTGAATCAAGGAAGCTCAATGGTTTCAATTTCATCATTGATGTTGCATTTATTTGCTCTTTGATGGATTGCGAAATTGTTATATGTTTGCTACATGAATTATGATGATGATTTATGAAAAGATATTTGAAAATGTTTCTTTTTGAAAAGATGCAAGATTATGAAATCATGTTTTCGAAATACTTCATGTTTATGAAAAACAAGTTTTCAAGAATTGCCATTTTGGGCAACAAGTTTATAAGTCATGAAATATGTGTTATGTGGGTTTGTGGTGGTCCCCTAAGTTCCGTCACGTGCACGTTGACCAAGTAAAGGCTTCTCCTGCCTACCCCCTAGTGGCATGGAGCTCCTTCATGGACTACCCTAAGTTCACAGCTACACAAGACCCTTCTGGGAATTGTGTAGTACGTTCTGTTTTGGATCCACCCAAACCATTCTGATGTGCTTATGTGTTAGCAAGTTTAATGCATACATGATTTATAATTGCTCATGAATCATTTGTTAAAATAAGAAATTTGAGAGATAAGTGTTTGGTGATTTTTATGCAAAATTATAATGATTTCCTAATTGTATAATGACAATGAGTTTGGAAAATGGTTTTCACTTATTTCTCGATTATAAACTTGTTACCCACGATCTATAAGCTCACTCCCACGATTCCCTCCTCAGGTGCAGAAAGAGAAGATTAAAAATCCTTACAAGGTAGTAGAACTCCAAGATAGTTAGAGATCTAGGAACTTTTGTATTTTAGAATCATTTTAAGCATAATCATTCAATTGTATCATGTGTACTTTTGTATTTTGTATTTTGAAATGAGTTTGTATAAACTTAATTTAGGTTCATTAAGGGAATAAGATTGGATTTTTCTTTCTTGTGAAATCTTTAAATTTGATTGTCTGATATTTGTTTGTTATAGGCACGCCACCCTTTTGGGATGTTAGGAGAAGGAAGACGAGCCTAATTGGCTAATGAGGTTCCACTAAAAGGACCCTACAAGGTAATGTGCTTAGGGGATGACAGGCTTCATTTTGTCTCCGAATGTTGAGTTTCAGAAGTAGGATCCAACAGGTTTAGTATATGTCTCATGAACGTTGGGCTTCGGAAACGGGGTCCAACATAACATCCCAAGCTTTCACACATAATCGATCAACATTCAATACCTTTAACAATAGACTTGGAAAATGTGTTTAACTAAAATATATTCATGGTATGCTCAATGTCATTCACAATCAAGACATTCCATAACTTTACATATCATTTCATTTCTTTACCATTAAAATTCCTGTGAAAAATCAAGGATCAAAGGACTTTTTAAGGTTGTAATGTGGGCAAAGGTAAGGTGAGATGTATTTGGGTCAAGTAGCTGGAAAGTCATTAAAGCTAGTAAAACAAAAGCAACACTCAATGTGATATCAATGTGATATCATTCAGAACTAGGTACCGTCAGCTATGATGAATGCAACAATTATATTTCCTAACTCTAATTCAAGCTCTCATACCATAAATCATATGAAGCATAAACAACTAGAAGGAATCACCCATACAATTGATGACAATAATACATTGAAACTATAATGAGTGAACCTTCCAAGACAACATCTACCTCATATCCAACATACTCAAGTAACCCATTCAATACAACTTTATGAGGAAAGATTAATCATAAACGACTTTTCAATACATATGCACTTCCTCTTTGATACATTTATTTAAACATTTTTCTTTTTCTTTTTTAGTTTTTTCTAAAATTTAAAAGAACTACATTAACATAAGAATTTCAATGATATGACATATAATAACATCCCAACATTATACTAACCCAAACATATGTACGCCCCCACTTTTATACTTTTTTACATCCACGAACTCAACAATCGCAAATGCTCCTCTAGCTTTATGGCTTGGGTAAGACATTTAGTTAAGTTTAATAGCATGTAATGTAGTTAGTACATGATGAATAGGTAAATAAAGCTCAAGGAGGCTTAATAAGGGAAAAATCATGTCAATGGGATAGGCTATTTGACTAATGTAGCTTATAAAACAAAGAATGCCTAATCATCTCCATGTTAATGCAAGTGATAAAAATTTGGTCTTGAATAGAAAATCGAGGCAAAGTTAGGATGTACATGTCATACAGTTCACACATAAACAAAGACAATAAGACTAATATGGATGTGTCAGTCTAATAAAACTCAAAATCTCACCGGCTTTGTCTACCACTAGTCACTATTATTTTAAAGATAATGCACATAGACCAATCACAAAAGTAAAAGTACATGCTCAAGTTGCATAAAATTCTCTAGTGAATTCATTCTCTACTCATAACTATATAGTCTTAGAAGCAATAGGAAATGAGCAATTGTTTGTTTGTTTATTTTATTCTCTCTCTCATTTTGATTGAAAAATTGAAATAAGAAAGAAACAAACCAACATAGAAACACACAAGCATATCTAACTAATACGAAAAAGTAAAGAAAAAGAAATTTACTTCCCTTGGGTTGCCTCCCAAAAAGCACCTTTGTTTTATGTTATTGGCTTGACTCCTTCTTCTCCTCACATGATAGAATTATGATCTTCTGGTATCATAGTTTGAGTTTGTTTAGGATAGGACCTCAATTGATAATCATTCCCAGTCAACATCTTCCTTATCTTTTGACTTTCAATCTCTACTGAGTCCATGCATTCTAAAATGATCTTAAATGTCTCTTCACATTTTTCTTCCTCGTTTAATTCCTCTAACCTGCTAGGTAAAAGTAAAGAGTCATTCTTAACAACAAATTGGAACTCATTATTTACCTTCGAAGTAAAAGATATAGTTTTTTCTACTTCGAGCAACTCCTCAACTTCTTCTTCACATGCAATACCTTGAGTATTGCTCTCAAAATTATCAATCTCCTCATCATTCTGTAAGCCCTCAGTATTGATGTCCATTAGGTACACCTCGGGTTGATATGACTTCTCCTCTTCACTTTGCAATTTTAAGCAGTCGATCCTCATAGCCATGTCACCTTTTGGTTTGCCACATTTTGGGGTCTAAACAGTGTATCTTGTTGGAGTTGTTGTATGCCCCGTTGATGTTGCTGCTGTATATCTTGTTGTAGCTGCTGCATACTTTATTGAAGCTGAATATCATTAGTAGTAGAGATTTTGGTAAAGTTGTCCAAAGATATACCTGATTCTTGTTGGCTCTCCACATCTTGACACTAGACATTGTATCATGCCAAAATTGGCATCAATCCTGCTAGAAGGGTATTCTATTGAAATTGCTACATACCTTGTTGTAGTTGCAAAGTATTATTGTTTACAATATTAATCAAATCTTCCAGAAATGTATCTGAATCATTATAAAAAACTTATGATCTATACGCGCATTATTGTGTATCCTGCAAACTATGATAAAAGTAACTTTGTTGATTATCCCATCCATAACTAAAGTTAGTTTGATTAGTCTAACCTCGGTTATAGGATTGAGAATAAAAGTTATACAAGAAATAACTTCCATTCATGTCAAAATATTTTTTTAACATAGCAAACACTAAACAAAAAGTATAAAGATTGAGAAATAATTGAAAAGAAACTAATTAAAAACAAATATGTACAGAACACTAACTAAAATTAATAATAAAAACTAAAACACCGAACTCCCCAGCAATGGTGCCAAAATTGGTTGCGCTATTTGTATTACTACGCAAAATAAACTAGATTACTACTATAGGAATGGTGAGTCTAGTTCGATCCCACAGAGAGTATGTGTAAAGCGTTCGAAATGAAATTAATCGGTGTTTGGATTTAGGGAGTTTTGGTTTTAAAAATAAGAAAATAAAATAAAGCTAAACTAACTAAAGAAAGCAAATTATTAAAAAAAACATTAAAAAATTATGGAAGTGGGGAATTTGGTAGGAACCTGGTTCTTTGATTTAATCTCAGCCTACACCTAATTAAATATATTTTGATGATTTATTGTTCTCAAACCTCTCATAAAAACTATTAATCGTCAATTAATCTATTAACCTGAGTTTTCCTTTATGAATTGTTTAATTAAGATATGTTCGTTAATTAAACCTAACTACCAAATAACCTAGGATACAATCTCTAGATTTAATTAGGCAGTAACATTACGAATTAGGTAAACCGATTAATTAAGGCAACAACCACATACGATGCATCATTTAACCTAGGTTATGTTATCGCTAATCATTACGAACCATTAGTCATTACAAATGAATTTTAGCATAACAATTACGGATTATATTAAATATTATAGTAATGGGTTTGTAATAAAACAATCCAACGAACACATTAAAATCATCTTTTCACAATAGCAAACAATAACCATTAGATAACATAAGCAATTTCTAAAGAGAGAAACAAACAACAAAAAATGGAAGAAATGTTTAATCAAGTCGTTGGTGTCGATGTCACCTCCGAATTGGTGTTAAGAAGCTGCCTGATAAGTGTAAATTGCATCTTGTTTTAGGGCATAGTTTAATATGTGTTTAGCTGTTAATTCGATCATTTAGTACGTGTTTAGGTTAGAATTGTATTAATTTCTTAATTATTTGTGTTTTAAGTGTTTTATGGGTTAGTATGAGCTTTTGAGCTTAAATATTATATTTTTGAGGTACCTTAATGTGTTTGCTAGTGTTTCAGGGTCAATATCGAAGTACGAAACATTTTGAAGGGAACTCAGGCTATAACACAAGCCTATGATCATGGAAGGTAGGCCATGATTGTGACAGAAGCACTAGGATTGGCTAACGATTGTGGCATGACAGAGCGCTTACTCAAGGGCCACGATCGTGGCCAGCATAGGGACAAACACAGAGACACTTCTAGACTTAAGTTTTCGAGGGAATTTGTATTCTTTTCAGACCCTGAAAAAGACCATAGGTTACCCTAAATAGAAAACCTTATAAGATGAATATGATATAAGCAAAAAAGGGAGTTGTCATTCAGTCTCTTTTGGAAACCTTAAAGAGAGAAAGAGGAAGAGAAAGAGAGGAGGAAGAAGAAGCAGTCTCGATGTACTTCCTGGATTAGGAGGTTTTCCAACATTGTTGCCTTCTTAGATCATCCATTCTAAGTTTTTATTTCAATTTATTCACGTATAAAGTTGGGATGGATTGTATGATTATAGATGGTAGAATGATGATGCTATTCTAACTCTCCTTTGGCATTTTATTTTGATTTAATGTTATTCAAGTTGATTTTGTGTTATTTAAATTAGGTATTGTGATTTGCTGCATTTCTTGCATAATTCGGTAATAAATAAGAGGGTGAACCAGATAAAAAATGATTGGATCGGATTAATGAGAGTTAGGCGATTCAATAGAACCTATAATTAATCATATCGGTAATTGTGTGTAGAGAAATCCCGTAAGAGACTCGATAGTTTATTAGAGTGATTTAGATCTAATTAGGGTTGTGACTCTTTTGTTAATTGGGAGATTACAAATTTCATAATCTAATTAGGGTTTATAAATTAGGGTTTAATGGTTGTAACTCGAGAGAGAGTAATCATCCTTAAGATCATCTAGAACTGACACCCCATTAACATATAATCGGTTAGGTTAGCATTAATGATAGGTAAAATCACCTTTCTCATAACTTGGTAAATTCTTTGGTTGATTTCCATTATGCTTGCTTGTTGCTCAATTGTTAGTTCCTTCGTGTTTAACTTCTGATTTAATTGGTCGAATTCAATTATTGTATTTTCTTTCCGTTGCACTGTTTTTTTTATTTTCATATCTTTTTAGCCTTAGATTTTTAGGATTAGATTACTCTCCTTCCTCGTGTGATCGACACTTTTAATACTACGCTACGAATCGTGCGCTTGCGAAATATTGAGGGTTCGTAAGATTAAAACTTACCCAGATCAATACCCCTCCTTAGGTCTCTCACAGTTGAGAGCTTTTCCCCTTCTCTTCATTAAAACTAAGAGCTCCTAAGAAAAATTACTTCATCCCCACAAAACATCCCAGAAGGAAAACCCCAGATTTTTTTCCTTAAAACCAACCCTAAAACCCTCATCCCATTTCTGCGTTTTTATTCTTATTGCCCAACCCCTGCAGTTCATGCCCAATATCTACATTTTTCTTTTTTCAAATGTCTGTGTTCCATCTCTTGGTTGTGCTGCCGTTTTATTTCATGTGGTGTTGCATTTTGGCCCTCCTTGCTTATCCACCTACACTGCCATTTTGGTTTTCTTTTATCCACCTGTTGCATTGTTTTCTTCTTCTGAGTTTTGCTCTCATTGTGCTGACATTTAGCTCCTCCTTGCCTATCCACCTTTGTTGCAATCGTTCACCATCCAACCATCACTCTCCACACTTCTCTTATAATAAATTAATAGGTTTTTGTTAAATGGACAGATGGTGGTGGCCACTCAAATCTATGCATAGCTTTGGTCACGAGCAATATAGCTTGGTTCTTTCTTCTTTATGTTCTCATTTTCTTGTCTCCTTCTTGTCTTTTAATTTTCTTCTTCTTACTCCATGAAGACAAGTGAGTATTGGTCTTCGAAAAATGGCCCAAATATTGTGCTTTCGACTTAATTTAGCTCCTTTGCTTCTGAATTATGCCTAAATTTACATATGAGTCAAAGTGAGTATCTTAAGTAATTTCATGTCATTAATCGCTAAGTATTATGAAATAATTATACAGTCAATTAAGCATATGTCAACTTAATCTGAGTCAATCAAGTTTTTAGCGTTGTTGCCAGGGACTGTAAAGCCTAGATTTTTATTAATCTATCCATTATCATTTGTATTTATTTTATTTTATTTTATTTTTGACTTATTCATTTAATTATCTTTTGAACTTTTCTACTTTGACCTTAAGTTTTTGGTTTATTGTTAGGATTTAAGATTCATTGCAATAGCCAAAACCCACAACAGAAGGATGGAGCGGACAATATTCTTATGATAGTTACGATATGCCATTGCCTATGGCAATATCATCATTTTGGAAAGAAAGGTTTTGGTGACATGTTTTTTGGAAGCTCAACTAATATGTTATATTACGACTTTTGTGGGAGTAACCACTACAATCATAAATTTTGGGCACCAAAATATATGTGGGAGCAACCAAGCATGCAAAACTAGCCTCAGAGTTCACTCTGCAGGAATACTTATAATTTAAGGTGGAGTAACCCTTACACTTATGGGTTGAATGATTATGGTTCAACTGAATACTTATAAGAATAACACTAAGAAAAGCTACTGATGGATAAAATAGTGGAATTTCTTGCTAAATGCATACCAAGCTAACGTGAATTTGAAGAGGGATTTTCTTCATCTGAATATATTAAGCATAATATAGCAAATTATTTGAGCCTAGTAACGCCTCAGAGTGAAGCACAAACAAAGGTCAGCTTCATGAATAAAGTTGCATTCCAAGAAGACAAGTGAGTAACTGCTAGTTTAAAGGGGAAGGGGAAATAGAGGAATAAAAGAAGAAGAAGAATTAGAGGAAGCCTCTGTCAAAGAAGAGGAAGTAAAGAAATGACAAAAGATAATTGAAGAAGAAGTAGAGGAAGAAGTCTTTGTCTAGGAAAAGGAAGTAGAAGAGTGGAAAAAGGTGATCGAGGAAGAATATGAGGAGGAGCCAATTAAGGAAAATATTGATGAATCATCGGTAGTCATATTAAGCATGGATGATTCCTACTTCCTCTAAGAAAAACTGTTTGAGTTAACTAAAGATTCAGGGAGGTTTATAATTACGTATTTATTAACAGTTTGTCATTGAAAAGGACATGAATGTAGTCGATTGGATTTATTAGTTTGATATATTACGTCCTTATTATTATCTTACAACATATAACTTATTTATAGGCTACCTAACCATTATGTGGAGAAATGGGTGGAAGGAAGCCACTAATCATAGACTTTAGTTGATGGTTAGCATGAAAGGTACATCAAGCTACGACATTAAACAAGCACTATTTGGGAGGCAACTCAAGATTTTAGAGGGATTTTGTCTTTAAAATCTATTTCATTTTGTTTTTATTTTATGTTAGCACAGGGCTTTAACATCATTTTCATTTTTTATTTCGCATTTACCCCCTTTATTGTTATTTTATTTTCTTTCATCTTTTTGTCACTTTTTATTTATATCATGCAAAGCAGATTGTATCTAGTATCGAATGGACTGTCCTAAATTCATCGAAATCAGAATCTAAAATTCTTATTACTCAGAGAAGTACCAAAATTCCTCCACTTTCTTAATTTTTATGTTAAGATGCATATATTATGTATATTGGGGATAATGAACAATTTTAAGTTAGGGAAAAAAGGATAATAATTTTTTAAAAACTTACTATAATCATTGTTATTAAATCTTATTAACTGATATTCTGAATTAGTTGAAATTGTTCCATAAATACTTTATTTTATTATTAATTATTGATTTAAATCATTAAGCAAAAGGATAATAGTTAAAATAAACTTACTTTTATAAGTCACCTTTTTAGTAGTCAATAAGATAATTAATTTGAATAAAATTACATATTATTTGCACACATATAACCATTTTTTATGTGAGCTTTGAGCCTAAGAGTAAAAATACATAAATTTTTAATGTCTTTTATTCTTTCATGTGCATTATCATGCATAGTTGGGTGATTCTAGAACTTGCTTTTATTATGTATATTAAGACCATATTTTGTTAAATTAGAAGCACTAAAGTGATAAAGGCACTTAAATTCAAAAAAATTTCAGCATGTTTCTTTGATAATTGCACCACCATATTTTATCCCTTAGGAGTAACCAATTTTGAGACTTAGCCTTTTTTATTGATTATAACCAAATTATTACCTATTTTCTTAAAGCCTTTTTATTAATTTGAACCCTAAAAGTATTTACAATTACCTCATAATTTGAAATATGAATTTTGAAATGGTCCAATACTTATTTAATTTACAAAAAATTGTCGCCAGAATAGAAGGAAAAAAGAGAAGTTTTTAATTTACGGTATCAATGGTTTCATGTTCTAAAGGACCTATAGTACGAAAGACTAAATTTCTTGTAATCTTTTTAGCAACTTTTTGATTATCCACGAGACTTCTATTATGCTGAGTTCCACAGCTCTTGCATATCTTTTCTTCTTTGATACATCATCACTGCGCTCTTATATTATACATAATTTGTTTACAATTTGATACGATATATACATTTCTCGTAGTTGAACACAGAAGATTAACACCTAAAATTCATTAACTTTTTTTAATCGATTTTATTTTCGTATCTAATGTTCAGTTAATAAAACCAACTCTAATATATATTTTCATTTACTTCAAGATATTAACTAAATATAATTAGGTTAGCCTATTTGTTATCATTTATTGTTTTATTTTCTAATTTTGTTTTCAAATTTAGTAAAAAAAGCTATTTTTGAGTTTTTAATTTTGATTTTTTTAGTTTTTAAAATTTATGAAAACCTTCAAAATTAGTTTTCCTTTTATGTTTATGTTTTTTTTTCATAATTTGATTTATTATTAACTAGACATATATTATATAATTATATATATAATTAATTTAATAATTGTTAATATATAATTAAATTTAAAATATCTTAAAATATATAAATTTCAAATAAAATAATTCAATTATTTTTAAATTTTGTTTAATTTATAATTATCATTAATATATATATATTAAATTAACAATCAAATAATTTTTTATTTTATTTAAAAAATAAAAAATAGTAAAAATCACGTTACAACAAAACCTAAGCAACTTCTTAAATTCTCCCTCAGATTGTAAAATAAATAAAACATAGAAAAGGAGTGATGTGAAAATCAAAAGCCGTCGTTTCTTAATACCAAGGATTGGGAGTCTAAATCTAACGGCAAATGCTAAACTGATTGCTTGTTGAAATATTCTGACAAATCTCCAATTGTATTTGGAGCTTACACTCTAGTTTGGTCAAGTTAGATCTAGTTCCGACATCGTTTCTCGTTAAACGGTTGTTCCCGATCGGCCATGGTTCCTCCGACGCTGTCCCAGCGATCTCCGTCGCCGTCGCAACCGTCTGGGTAAGTCTTACTACTGTTTAGTTTGTATCAGAATTCTCAATTTAAGCTATGGCGACAATTTTGCAGAAAAGGCGAAGTGGGGGATCTGAAATCGCAGCTTCGACAGCTCGCCGGCAGTCGCGCTCCGGGAGTGGACGATTCGAAGCGAGAGCTCTTCAAGAAGGTGATCTCCAACATGACGATTGGGATCGACGTGTCATCGGTCTTCGGAGAGATGGTGATGTGCTCGGCGACATCGGATATTGTGCTCAAGAAAATGTGTTACCTTTACGTTGGGAATTACGCCAAAGTGAACCCCGATCTTGCTCTTTTAACTATCAATTTCCTCCAAAGGGATTGCAAGGATGAGGACCCCATGATTCGAGGGCTTGCTTTGAGGAGCTTGTGCTCGTTACGAGTTGCTAATCTCGTGGAGTATTTGGTGGGTCCATTGGGGTCGGGGCTCAAGGATAGTAATAGTTACGTGAGGATGGTGGCTGTTATCGGAGTTCTTAAATTGTATCATATATCTGCTTCTACCTGCGTTGATGCAGATTTTCCGCTCACATTAAAGCATTTGATGCTCAATGACAGTGATACGCAAGTAAAGATCAGTTGAAACGGTCGTGTGTTTTCTTATGTATGATTCTAATTCGTTAACAAATGTCCCATTGTCTCTTATGTTAATTGTCCTTTGTTTCTTTTCTTTTTTCTCTTTATGTTTGTTAGGTTGTTGCAAATAGCTTGTGTGCTTTGCAAGAGATTTGGGGTTCGGAAGCTGCCAACTCGGAGGAAGCATCAAGGGAGAAAGAGGCTTTGATTAGCAAGCCTGTTATATATTACTTTTTGAACAGGTGGGTTTAGAATGGGCCTGAACTTTTATTAGCAGTAATAATTTAGCTATGGACATTGGACCATCCTAGTTCTTCATGAGTTTACAGATTTATTTTTATTTGGCTATAGATGAAGACTTCATGTGCAATATTGTTGTTAAGTTGGGCATTTGGAGTCTCAATGCTTCTCTGTTGCTTAATTTTGTTGAAAGTAGTGAACTACGTTTGGCCCAATCCTTCAGTAATTGCTTTTCGGCAATTATGCTGTCATCTGTAAATTGTACAATCTTTATTTGGCTATAGTCGAAGAATTCATGTGCAATATGGTTGTTGAATTGGGCATTTTGAGTTATGCGTCTCTGTTGCTTAATTTTGTTGAAAGTAGTGATCTTCGATTGTCCCAATCCTTCTGTAATTGTTTTGTGGCAATTATGCTGTCATCTGTGAATTGTTTAATCTTCAATCTCAGGGAACTTGTAAAAATTTTTAATTTAATCAAAGTTGCTTAACCAAAATGATCTTGATCTAGATTTCAAGGTGTCATTTTGAGTGACATCTAGTGAGGACAGTGAATTTAAGGTCTGTCAGTCATAAGAACAGGATCTTCGTCAATTTATGTTGAATGTTTTTCTATTGGAGATTCAAAGTAAATGTTGTACTGTGTATGTAATTCTGAAAATTAGAAAATCTTTGTGTTCTGCAAGTGAAGAAAACCACCATTTGCATGGAGATGACCATTTTCGAACTATACTACTAGGTTTTCCTTCCAATATAAGCAATGTATAGTCTTCTGACATCGTTTTGCTTGCAGGATTAAGGAATTTAGTGAATGGGCACAATGTCTTGTGCTTGACTTGGTTGTTAAATATTTACCTTCAGATAGCAACGAAATATTTGACATCATGAATCTCCTTGAAGATAGACTCCAGCATGCAAATGGTGCTGTTGTCTTGGCAACCATTAAAGTTTTCCTACAGTTGACATTATCCATGACAGATGTTCACCAGCAGGTTTCCTTTTCTTAAGCTGACATTCTGATTTTCAAATCCAGTTGGCATTCCATCTGTATAGTTATTCGTTCTTCATCAATAATTCATGAAAGTTTAAATATAAAGTGTTTGCTCAATTCTTCATCTTTTGATCATTATGTTATGGAGAAGAGTTTAATCTGCCGAATGTTCATTTTCTTTGATTAATAGGATTTGAAGCATAATTGTCTAAAAATTATGCATATGAAAAAATACCTGACAAATTACTTCACAGCTTCATGATGTAGGAGCAATAATTGATTTTTACATTGTGGTTTTAAAGCATCTCTTCTACGGTTTCCTTTTGAGTCACTTTTAGCCATCCTAATTTTCTTTGGAGGTGTTTCTTTCAGTACAACAGTTTTTGTCCTATTTGGGGTTCAAATATATGTTAGTGGATTGTGATATTTTCATGTACAGAAGAAGAGTACCCATAATGCAACTTACCATCTCTGGCTAATATTGATAAGGTCAGAATCCCATTACAAGAAAAATCTTTTGTTGGTAGGTATATGAACGAATCAAAGCCCCTCTGCTTACTCTTGTGAGTTCTGGAAGTCCAGAGCAATCTTATGCAGTTTTAAGCCACCTGCATCTATTAGTAATGCGTGCACCGTACATATTTTCCTCGGACTACAAGCACTTCTATTGCCAGTACAATGAGCCATCGTATGTCAAAAAGTTGAAGCTTGAAATGTTGACTGCGGTTGCAAATGAGAGCAATACTTATGAAATTGGTGAGGAATCAACTTTATAGTTCTATATTGAAATATCTGAGTAAAAAATTGACATGGCACGTGTAGTTGAAGTTAAGGATCATGAATTTTGTGTGATCTTTTTGAATCACTTTCAGTGACGGAGTTGTGTGAATATGCTGCAAATGTTGATATTGCGATTGCACGGGAGTCTATTCGAGCTGTTGGCAAAATCGCATTGCAGCAGTATGATGTCAATGCTATTGTTGATAGGCTTCTTCAGTTTCTGGAGATGGAAAAGGACTATGTTACTGCTGAGGCCTTGGTGTGTCATTCTCTCATTTCATTTTGGATGTTCTGTTTGAAACATGTCCCAGCAAGTGCACAGCACTACATGCAATACAGTGATACAGAATATGTGATCTTATTTAAGTATCAGCTAACAGATTCTCAAGTTGGGGATTTTTTTCTATGCAGGTTCTTGTCAAAGACTTACTTAGAAAATACCCTCAATGGAGTCATGATTGCATCGCAGTGGTTGGGAATATCAGCAGCAAAAATGTTCAAGAACCTAAGGCCAAAGCAGCGCTTATTTGGATGCTGGGAGAGTACTCACGGGACATGACTGATGCTCCCTATATTCTTGAGAGCTTAATTGAAAATTGGGATGAAGAGAATTCTGCTGAGGTAATACACCCACCCAATGGTTGGTTAGGTGTCTCATCTCCTAATTCATGCTGCTGTTACAAAATCCTAGTAGTGCTTTCTCTGGGATATGAGGGTGCATCTACTGATTATTTTGCAGATTCAAATTCTGTGGACTATGTTCTCACATTTTGCACGAGTCTTGCTCATACACTGTTGAAATCAAAACGGCTTTCTAATTACATTTTCCGCGATGCATTATCCGATTGTACAGGTTAGGTTACATCTGCTAACAGCAGTGATGAAGTGTTTTTTCAAGAGACCCCCTGAGACACAGAAAGCATTAGGAGCTGCTTTATCTGCAGGTCTGGCTGATTTTCACCAGGTATGGATTTATCCATGTGTTAATTGACATATTATATTTATCAAAGTTTCTTGTTTTTGGAAGATGTTTCATTTAACATTAAGTTGGTTGCAGGATGTTCATGATAGAGCCTTGTTCTACTACAGGCTATTGCAACACAATGTAACAATTGCAGAACGTGTTGTAAATCCTCCAAAACAAGCGGTGTCTGTTTTTGCTGATACTCAAAGCAGTGAAATCAAAGATCGTATTTTTGATGAGTTTAACAGCCTCTCCATTGTGTACGAGAAAGTATGTGCAGTTATCTTCTCTTGCATGTCTTTTCATTATAATGGATTAACCTGACTAACAGTCATCCACGATTGGGAGAAAAATTGTTCTTTTTTCTTTTTTGGGGTTGTGTGATGTTGTCAAGGGGAGTCATAAAGAGGGGATACGCTTGAAATTTAGATTTGTATTTTTGTTTTGGGAATATTTAGGTTGTTTATTTCTATAGGCAACTCTGCAGATGATATCTTATTACTCCTTAGGAAATTGTCCTTTCTATGATAAATTTGGATATTGTGACGGGCTTTCTTTTTAGACTTTTGTTTAAGCATCTTTGTCTTTTGATAAAAATAAGCATAGACAAAAAGTTTGAAAGAAGAAAAATCTTTCTTCCTTCTAATGCTTTGAAATTTTTTAGAGTTCGGTCGCGAGATCTGAATATTAAATATGAACCATAGTTCTAATGTTCCAAGAATATTAATCTTTGTTTGGAAACTGGATCATTCACGTTTCCATCTGAGAGCCAATGTAGGACTCCTGTTGGCATCTTTGAGATTTTAATCTGATGGTTCTTAGATTTGCTGAAAGCAATTTGAAGGCAGGTTTCAGAGTAATTGATGGTTGTTTAATTTTGCAGCCATCTTACATGTTCACTGATAGAGAACACCGGGGACCATTTGAGTTTTCAGATGAGCTTAGCAACTTATCTATTGGGGCTGAATCTGCAAACGATGTTCCTGCTCATAGAGTTGAGGCCAATGACAAGGATCTGCTTCTAAGTACTTCAGAGAAAGAAGAAAGTGTAGGTGCCAGTATCAATGGTTCTGCATATACTGCTCCTCTTTATGATACTTCATCTTTGTCCTTTACTACTTCACAAGCACAGCCAGGTCATTCTCCACAAGCTAGCTTGGCCATTGACGATCTACTTGGTTTGGGACTGACAGCAGCACCTGCCTCTGCAATTACTCCCTCACCTCCTTCCTTGAAACTCAACTCCAGAGCTGTACTAGACCCAGCCACTTTTCAGCAAAAATGGCGCCAACTACCAGTATCTACCACACAGGTTTGCTTTAGAAATTGGCTTTCATATTCCTCTATGTTGTACTGGTTGCAAGTTTTACCAAAATTTTACATACTTTCCTAAATCATTCTTTAGAGGAAAGGGACAAAAGTATGGAAATGGTTTCTATTAATATCAGATGTCTGCCTCTTTAATTGCTTTAGTTCTACAATCCTGTTATTCTGCGCTTGCTGATGCGTTCTTATGTTATTTCCAATTGCATGATTTTATTGATATAATGTCTGTTCATGTAACATGATACAATTCTCTCTTATTAATTTCCAGCATGCTTGCACAAATATTTTACGAACTGAGGTTGACAGTTGGCCAATGCGTCATTGTTTTAAACTTGCTTGTCTTTTATCCTCTTATTGTAGGAATATTCTTTAAATCCTCAAGGAACAGTGGCTTTGACCGCACCTCAAGCCCTCATCCGGCACATGCAGGCCCAGTCCATCCAGTGCATTGCATCAGGTGGTCAACCACCAAACTTGAAGTTTTTCTTCTTTTCTCAAAAAGCAGAAGAATCGTCTGCCTATCTTGTAGAATGTAAGATCAACACGTCATCAGCTAAAGCACAGATAAATATTAAGGCAGATGATCAGAGTACAACTGAGGAATTCTCAGCCTTGTTCCAATCAGCGTTGTCCAAGTTTGGCATCCCATGATTATTGGTACAATTTTTTACTCTAGGCTTCGATTTTGGTATCTTATTTCCTTTGTTCATGCTAGAGGAAATGAAAAAAAAAGAAAAGAAATAATGAAGGGTTGTTTAAGGTAGCAGTAGACGAGTGTATAATGAGTCAGAAACAAGAAGTTAAGGTTATATTTCATTCTCATTTTTTCTTTGTTCTTATAATATATAATTCATCGTTTTCGATATCAAATTCTGTTCCGATGCAACTGAAACTGTCGGATCAATTATGTTATTGGACGTGTCCTTATCTCAAAAATCGCTGGTAGTTTTGCGTAGAGCGACAGACGAGATCAACCAAAGCAGCAGTTCCCGTCTTCTGTGGTCGAACAGGTCATGGAAGTCTTTTATTTTTTACATATATAACAAAAAAGGTCTTTGTTTAGCCAAAGTGCTTCTTCGATACATCTTACCCAAAGAAAAGAAAAGAAAAGAAACAATCCAAGTGTAACATGAACTGCTAAGCACATATACAAACATGTTCGACTTGGAGCATTTGGTTTGGTGTCTCACTTTTAACATTCGCCCATTCCACTCGTAAGAAACATAGCAAATGCTTTGGTGAATAAGCTTCGGAGTAGAGCAAATAACTAGCAGAGTGAGTCTGTAGTGGAGAGCGAGCGCACAATCTGTGAATGAGAAGTCTAGTACTTGCTGTTCTCGGAGTTTTTTCAAAAGGTTACACATTAACTGCTAAAAAGTCGAAAACATTAGGAGCACTCGAAACGACAAAATTTCCAGCCTTGAGTTCCACCCTCTTGCAGTTCATATTTTAGCTACCACACATGTTAAATGGTTAGACGACTGTCATGACAATGCATGCGTAAACATATTGAACAATGTCGTCCCCACAACCACCTGCCTCACCAGATCCGACTGGTCTACTAGTGTCACCATGGCCACCAGCACCCCCTCCAATACTCGAAATAATACCATCTTCCGTCTCTCCAGTCCTACCACTTCCTGCAGATTCAGCACTGCAGCTTGCCGCCAACTCACTGTCGCCGGTGGCTTCTTCATCACCTTTCGCAACTCCTTTGTTCGCGCTAACAGCTGCTTTGCTCCCACTGCTTTCTCCATGAAACGGCTGGATGATGAGCTGAATAGAGCTGGAACCAGACGATATTGGGCTGAAAAAAAAAGATTAGCAATAAATAAAACCAAATTTTGTAAGGAGTCTCAAACTCGTAACATGTGACACGTGTAATGAATATGTGGAAAAGAGTCAAGGACTCTCTCTCTCTTTGATTTTGTATTTCGAACTTAATAATGATTTCATAAATGAGACTTAAAATTACAAAATTGATGTCCAACTCTCCGCTGACTTAGAATAGGAGACTTCAAATTGTAAGTTACAATCCATAAGTTATAACAATTCAAGTTACAAGGCAACATGCTAGATTAGCAACTAAAATGAAATGAAGATGAATTAAAGGGACCACAATTGCTTGACTTTAGAACTTATGTAATTAGTTAGACCTTTTGTAAGTATTGTCATTCTGATTTTAACTACCATTTTTTTTCTAGAAGTTTCGCAAGATTTAAAGAGTAATTAGCAAATAATCTTCAATTTCTCTCAATCCATATATCATGCACATGAACACCCAAAGCATGTATAATCACCTCTTAAGCATTTTTCAAAGTTGGATGCCTATGAGATAATATCATACTACTTAGTGAACAAACAATACAGGTTAATATCATACTACTTAGTGAAGGGACAATGCAGGCCATATAAGCTGAGGGTTTTGCTCTAAATTGAATAAAGAGAAGCAGTAGTTAAAGTAAAGATGGTCTAAGTCTTTTAGAATTTAAGAGACTCTTTGGTACTCAACCTCGCTATAGTAGCTAGCCACAAGATAAATGCATTGGAGGGGATCATAGTGAAATCCCAAACAAGCTTGCTCTGGTAACTTCTAAGGAGAGGCACTCTAAGGAGTGCTTTATAAGACCTAGTAGAGAATACCAACTTCTTGTCAAACAACTGAAAAATCAAGGAGTTAAGGGAATAAAAAGGCAGGTTTGCCGTAAGCACTAAGGATACCCTAATAGAACAAGCAAGCCAAGACCATGCATTATTCCTGATAAGAACTTAGACCTTGATATCTTCAAGAATAATGGATTTGAGGCTTTAAAGTTCAGTGATCTTATATAGGAGGCCAATGTCTAACCAATTGTCAAACTAGAAAAGTGTCTTTACCATCCCCTACCTTATGCTTGATGGAGAATTTGAAAGATCCTCTCAAGAGTAGGATTTGTCTCAATGTCCAGATGCTTTTATTCTTCAGGAAGTAGTGATGCAACCACTTTATCCATAGAGCTTTTATATCCAACAAAAATTTCCAAAGTCTTTTAATTAATTGTAACTAGCTTATCAATCTGATTGAGCAAATACCTAAAACCCATAGTCCTTAGGTAGGCAAACATTTGATTATTTCATTTTTAGAACTTTAGAAGAGTTGTTGACACCACTCCAAAGGAAGTCCATAAGAAGTTTACCTATAGTTTTTAGGATCTCTTGTGGTAGATCTAGATGTGGAGCACTAGTAATTTGAAAATTGGATAAAATGAAAATAATTAATTACACTCTATCCCCATGAGAAAGAGTTTGATTAATCTAACTATTGAACCTTTTGTGTATAGAATTAAGAAGAGGGGCACAACCCTAAAAGATGAGCTTTTTAGTGGAAATTGGAACCCATAGATAATTAAAGGGAAGTTGCTGAACTGAAAGAGCAGTTGTAGAGGTAAGAGAAGCTATATTTTGGCTAACACGTGTTAATAGGAATATAGAGCTTTTGTTTGGATTGAAGACCATACTTGATATTAATTTGAACGTTTCCAAAGATTTAAGCAAGAGATTAATAAATTTTAGATTAGTAACATTAAAAAACAATAGGTCATCAATAAATAAAAGGTTTAAGATTCCAAGATTCCCACATTTATTATGAAATCTAAATTTAGTCTTAGTGTTTATGTTTATCCATGTCAATCTGTAGAAAATTTCCATACTTATAGCAAATAAATAAGATGGGTCACCTTGCTTGAGACCTATAGTTGCGTTAAATACCCTTGATGTTTCACTATTGATGCATTTAATGATCTAGGTAATGAACTTACAAAGAAATTCCATTGCTTGCATTGAGTTGATAAAAAAATCCAATAGAGAAAATAAAAAACTCTTCTGAAGACAATCTTGAGTTTACAACTCTTAATGGATTTCTTCGAATGGTAGCTCTTAAAAAGTACTTGCACAATTATGATGTTATCACCAATATTTGTACCATGTGTATGAGTTGTCAAGTAAGGGCTTATCAAGATATGTAAAACGCTTTTAAAGTCTATTGGCAGGATTTTATAAATCACCTTTTAGATTACATTGTCTTTACTCATTTAGGATGTGGGATTAGGGAACTTGGGAATAAGATTCATATGGGTCTTGTTCAAACAACTATTGTTTATTCGGGTTTCAACATTTCACATGAAAAAATTCATTTTGGTTTAAGGGAACAATGTTTCTTTTTATTAGCTTTTTTTTCTTTATATCCTTTTTACTTATACTAGTATCCAAGCTCTTAAAATTGTTTAGATTTTCACTAACATAATCTACTTTACTAACTTTATATGATGATGAATCTGAATCTTAGGAATGAGTAGCTAGTTTTAAGATCCCTTCTTGTTAGTATGGAGTCTCTAAGATAATATCTTGGGGGTTCCGCAGGGTTCCCATTGTAAACTATTCCCATATATGAATCTCCCAACTTGTTATTAGTGTCTACAACTATTTGGTTCCCTAATTCTTTTGAATTAATACACTGAGGAGCATGAGTTGATATGTCTTTATACAAATTTGAATCTTCCAAGTTCACATCATTTTCCCCTGATTCTTTCTTTTACACCATCACTGGGGTTTTATCAGTGGTCCTTATTATTTGTTACTCCCTAGGGGCCCATTTTTTGGATACACCATTTAAGGAGGGATTCCATACATAAGTTATGGAAATAGAGTCTTCTACTAGATTTATGAGCTCATCAAGTTTCAAGATCTTGATTATTTCAAAGAGCTCCTTACCAATTTCAACTTTCATATAAACATATGCATATCCTATCTTTAAGTTAGCAATGTTTGCATCCAAGTTGAGAGGTTTTCCAAGTTTACTAACCAAGTGGTTTAAGCCTTTTATGGATCAGTATTCCATATAAACCCCATGAAAGTTCACCCAAATTAGAACATTAGTTCTATAGGTTTTATTTAGAGAGAAATCTGGCCTCTACTTCTAAATGAACAGAGGTATACTTTGGATATGCCAAAGATCACCCTTCAAAATCTTATCTGCTTTGAGATTATAGGAGAACTTAAAGATGAAGAAATCAACTTCACTGATTAGTATGTTCTCCATGCCATGCTTTCTCTAATTGACATTGGCCTAGCTTTAGATAGAAGGAAAGGAAAGCTTTTTTCCATATCAAAGCCAACATGAAAGTATGCCACTTCCTGGTCCTTATATTAAGGACTTCTAAAGGCAACGAGATGAAGATGGAATTGGAAAACGAGGTAATAAATATGAGCTTGCTGAAGGTTTCAGGGTCACCCATAACTTTGCTCCAAGCTAGGAAATTTAGTTGCAGAGGAGTTAAAGTGACCTTTGGATTAGGATCTTGCTTCCCAGATACAAAACCAAGAAGCATGAGGAAATCACTAAGCTAGGAGAAATCAAGGGAAATAGGTCTTAATGTGGATCAGGTAGTTCAAGACAAAAAAGTGGATACAGATGGTTTACTAGATGTGGAATCCATTTATACTAATGTTAAAAAACTTGACAAGCAAAGAGGCGAGAGAGCTAAATCTATTGGTGGTAGGATTAAAATGGAAACTCTGAGTGGAAATGAGCTTGGATATAAGACTAAAAAATGGTTGAGAAAAGCTGCCCATCTTACCAACACCTTCTCTTTCTTTGATTTTTGTTTTCTCTCTCTCTCTCTCTCTCTCTCTCTATCTTCTTGCATTCCAATAACCTAAAACTCCTAACATAATTACCTAGTTAAGTCTTAGAAAATCATTAAATCAAATCGGTATCATAACTACCAATTGTTAAAAATTTTATAGAATAGCAAGGACATAGTGGAAGAAACTAGACCATGTGATGTGTGGCAGCTAGAAGAAAATTGAAAAGCTAAATACAAGAAATGGAGGTTAAGTATGAGAAAACAATTTAAGAGCTAAACGAAATACGTTTGTAATTTCATTATGATAGATAGATATTTGAGTATATTTTTACACCCATGTTTGATGTATTTTTCTTGATATTTTATACTTTTATCTTATATTTGGTACTTAATTCACTCCAAGTGCTTTCACAGATTATAATTGCCTTCATGGACTTAAAGGAGAAGAATTTGGATGAAAACACAACATAAAGCAACAGAAGCTATGCACAGTTTTTAACATAGATGAAGAGTCCGAATCTAAATGTCATCTTAAAAGAATAATTAGAGGACATCTTAAGATTTTTAGGAAGCCTAAATTTGTAGTTGATCGAATTCATTTCAACTAGCAACCATTTGTTCAAAGTAAAACTTATTTCTGCATAATTAGAAGCCTAACCATTGGAGATTTACATGAATTTATTTGAGGCTTATGAGATCCAAATGAGGTGATTCAAAAGCTCAAATTCAATCCAATATCCTAATCCACCATTCCTATATACAACTCAAAGCCCAAAAGTGTTTGACATCGCCCAGTCTAACTTTCCGTTAGCTTTTGGTGTATAGTTTTAGATACAAGGCTTTGTTTTAAGCAAGAGATGATCCATTGGAAAGATGAGAAATGAAGCTACAATTTAATTAAAGAAGTTAAAGACCTAAATATGAAGATCTCGAGGTAAAAAACTTGAAGGAATGCATGACCTTACACTTTCGTAATTTTCAAACAATTTTGGTTATGCACAGTCTGATGCACGACTATGCAAAAGGCCGTGCATCTCCCTAAAACCCTAAATTTCATGATAAAAAGACATTTTTAGGAAGAACATAAAGGAGGAGACTTTGGGAGGCAATTTCCAAATGTGGAGCCTTTATCTAGGTGTGATTTTGGTCCAAAGAAGTGAAGAACATGAAGAAATCATCGGAAGATCCATTGGAATACAAGATCAAGCCTCTACATTGCAAGAACATTCAATAGAAGAAAATCAGGGAAATTTAGAATTATGATTCCATTGTTTTTTATTCATTTTTTTGATTGTATTTTTGGTTTCATGTTCGATTATATGTAACTAAAAGTCCAGTTAGTATTTAGGTTAGATGAACCTTAAGTTAATTCATTGATATGATTTGGCTCCTTTATTAATGCAATTGGTTTGATTCATTATTGTGATCTGATTAAGTGTTTTATTGATAATCTGATTTCATACATCAAGATTGAGAAATCCTAGTGTAAATAGATCTACCGTAATTAGAAGGAGTTGTTTGTAACCCTAGAGATAAGATGACATAAAATTTTCAGATTAGGGTCAAACCTAATAGAGGGACTCATAAATCAATGGCACAGTCCTATAAGATTTAACCTTAGTAATTCGATTAGAGATCTGAGGATTAGTTATTAGTAGACTCAAGGACAACTATTAACATATCATAGGAGTCTTCACGGTCCACTACATCAATAAAACAATTGTATGATAAAAGATCAATTTGTTAATAGTTTAAAGGGATTCGAACCTAGATACTAATTTCTGATAATGATAGTTTTCTAAGTGAATTCCACTATCTTTGCATTCATTATTGTTTTATATTTTATTTTACTTGCTTAGTTTTATTTCCTTTAATAAAAAATCTAAAATTAATCCTTAGGCTAGATAATAGGAGAACGGTAAGTACTAGTATTCATAGTCTTCGTAGGATTGACCCGTACTTACCACTGCTAACTATAACTACGTCATGCACTTGCAATTGTTAAATAATTGACCAACTCACAAAATAGGCCAATCAAGTTTTGACGTCGTTGCTAGGAACTTTGATATTAGGAAAGCCTGCATACTATTACTCTAGCCATTTTCATTTCATTTTGTTTTATCCTTTGTTTTATTTTTTATTTTTGTATTTATTTTATTTTATTTGAGGATTATTAATTTAATTATCTTTTGAATTTCTCTACTTGATCTTGAGTTTATGGGTTCTGATAGTTATGCATTAGTGTATTTTTTCCTAAGTATTTGGCATGTATTTCTTGCATAATAGATTATTATAGATGTGTTTTAGGATTTGTTTTGTATGTTTTTGTTTAGTTTAATCTTCATTGTGTTCTATGTTTGATGTTCATTTAGGATAAGAATTGATCATTTTGGTGTAGGAATAGAGGTTGGCTACATTTGTGATTGAGCTAGAGACCAAGAGATGAGAAGAAAAGAGGAAGAATTATAATGCAAGAACCCACGATTGTGGGTTTTATACCAATTCCTACAATCGTGGGATGTCTAACCTGAGGATGTACTCAGGGTTCACTTTTTTTTTAGGTTTTCTGGACTATATAAGCATAAAAGCGCAAGAGCTTCGGGATGAAAGAGCTTCATGTGAGACTTACCTCCTTGAGTAAAAATGCAGGTTTAGAGATTCAGGAGAGGTAGAGATTCAAGGTTTATATTTCACAATTAGGAAAAGAGCATACCAACGTCAGATTTTCCAAATTCGGGCAAAGAAGAGAAGGATTTTGATTCAATTTGTTTTCTTTTGTTTTTTTTTTCTCTTTTAGCATTTGTATGATGGATTATATGATTGTTGGGAATGTTATGGACAACATGAATTCCTAATTTATATGTAGAGATTACTGTGGAACTTCTTTTTAAACTCCTATTTTGTTGATTTGAATAAATGAAGCTTTTGATGAATGGTGAAATTATACCTTGCAATATATTGAGAGATTGAGTTAGGATATTTATGTAGGATTGTACAATAGGAGTTGGCACTCTATATACTTACATTCATCAAGTCAATTGATTAGTTAGAAGAGAGATCTCAACTAATTTAATTGATCACCCATAGGATAACTTAAAAACTAGTTGAATTGGTGGATTGGTTTTATAGATTGAGAGATTGCTTAATCATCTCCATTTAATTCGGCTAGGGACTATTGATTACACCTTGAGAGAGGGTAGTTAATAAATTAGAACGTCTTAGGTGAGGCATAATTCAATTAACAAAATAGTGGAGAGATGAGATAGGAAAAAGTGATCTCTACTTGTGAAAATCTTGAATTCCAAGTTTCTACATTTTTGAGTTAATATTTGAGTTTTCTTAGTTGTTTAATTTAATTTAATTTTCCAGTTTAAGTATATAAAAAGTTTGGTTCTTAAACAAAGATTAATCTGAATTAAGTGTTGCCTAAGCACAATCCTTGTGGGATCGATATCTGCTTATTACTACAAGTCACAACACGTATACTTACGATTTTGAGCGTAAAACCAGGAGTTGTTTTCCAATCAACAAGTTTTTGGCAACGTTGCCAGGGTTTGTTTGTTTAGCATCTTGTTTAGTTTAGATTAATTTAATTTAATATTTTTTAAATACTTTTCTTTGTGTATTTGCAAGTTCCTTGACACGCAAAGATTGACAGAGTTTAGCAACAAAGAGTTATCTAATATCACACGACATGAATGAGAGTTAAGAAAAGCAAAGTGTTGAGATATTATACAAAGAAATATGGCTAAAGAAGGAGAGCAAGGAGGAAATGAGAGGACACTGATGGACTTCATAAGTCCAGGATTCAGTCCTCAAGGAGTTATGAGGCAAGTGATTCAAGCTAACAATTTCGAGATCAAGCCAACATTACTTAACATACTTCAAAATATTGTGCAATTTTATGGTTGTCTAATGAAAATCCAAATGCCCATATTGTAAATTTTTTGGAGATCTACGACACTTTCCAATCTAATGGGATGTCTGACGATGCTGTGAAATTGTGACTATTCTCTTTCACTTCGAAAGATCGGGCGAAGGCGTGGTACAATTCATTACATTCAGGGCAAATCACTACTTTGGAGCAGTTAGCCCAAGCATTCCTCGTAAAATATTTTTCGTTTACCAAGATGACAAGGATCATAAAGGAGATCAAGAATTTTTAGCAGAGTGATGGGGAGTCTCTATATGAAGCCTGAGAGAGATTTAAAGAATTATAGAGAAGTTGTCCCCACCACAACCTTCCAAAGGAGTTCCTGTTCCAGATGTTCTACAATGGTGTAAATTAGAGCATGAAAGGAACTATAGATGCAGCTGATGGAGGTTCTTTGATGAGGAAGAAGACTATTGATGCAACTCATAACCTTTTGGAAGAATTAGCGAGCAATAGTTGTATGTGGTCCAACGAGAGGAGTAGACAGGGGCAAAAGGAGTAAAAAGGTATGATTTTGATTGACTATGTTTTAGCTTTGCAGGTACAGACCACAGCCCTAACGAAGCAGTTGAGCAACTTGCAAGGAGCATCTTCATCTATGGCAAAAGCTATGTAAGTACAGTATGAGCTATATGGGCAAAACAGCTATGGCTTAACTGAATGTTTTCTTTTGGGAGCTAGTGGTACAGAACAGGTAAAATTCGGGGTGAAAAAACCACCCAAAATTTTCTTGGAATATTAACAATACAGGTGGTCAAGCAAGATCACAAGGACCTCCTGAATTTTAGCAATATCGAATTGGATCTATGGAGAGCAAAATGGACGAATTGATGGACATTTTGGGGTCCAAATTGGCAACTCAAGAAGAAAACCAGAAGAGGATGTTTGCCAGCCAAGAGGAAAGACAAAAGAGGATGGAGGCAAAGTTTGATCAGATTGTGAAGAACCATGCCTCATCTATCCATAACTTGGAGGTCCAAGTAAGACCAACTTGCTAATGCGTTATCATCTAGAAGTGCAAGTAGCCTACCGAGCAATACCGAGTCTAACCCAAAGGAATGGATCATGGCCATCATTCGGTCCCATGAAAAGAAAATTGAGCATCTGAAGGAAGATAGAGACAAGATAGAAGGACAAGTCATTATGGAATTTCTTCCAAGTGAGCTCACAATTAAGCCAATCAAGAAGCCTCAACCTGAAATTCCATACCTTATTCTAGTTCAGCAGAAGTCAAGTTCAAGTAGGGTAACGAGGAATTTTAAGGAAGTTGAATCAAACAAGGTTGAGGACATAACCAAACAACTACAAATAAGGTTCATGTTAAAGGAACCAGTCAAGAAGAAGGTGAAGGAGCACAGAGCAGAAGGAAACCCCAACATAGCACAGAAGAAAGAGGACCTAGGGGATTTCTACATTCCTTGTAGTATCAATAGGGTCAACATAGATAGGGCATTCACAGATTCGGGAGCAAGTATCAATATGATGCCCTACACCTTTAGTAAGAAGTTAAGGTTAGGAGAGTTAGAACCCACAAAAATATTAGTGAGAAAGACCGACAGAATAGTTCATCAACCGAAGGAGATTATTAAGAACGTGCAAGTACAAATCAATAAATTCATCTTTCTCGCATATTTCTATATATGGATATTGGAGAAGATGTGGAAACTCCTATAGTTCTTGGACGACCATTCCTGGCCACTGTTCAGTCAATAATTGATGTTGATGGGGCTGAACTAACTCTGAGAGTAGGAAAGTAGCAAATAACCTTCAAGGTATCAAAGAAAGACACCAGTTCTCCTCTATCTCAAACTAATATCAAGGAAACCAAACCTCGAGGACAATAAGAAGATATCGAAGATTCTAGGAATGCATTCAAAAAGAAACAATTGAGTAGAAGGAGGCAAAGGAAGGAGAATAACAAGTAAGGTAGAATCCATAACAGGGTAGCTCGTATGCAGCTTTTGAGATCAGTGACTACACTACCACTGCACCATTCATTTGAACTCCCTTAAGCACAAGGAGAGCGTCAAGCCATTGACGTTAAAAGAGCTTCAACCCAAGGAATTTTATTTTCTTTTGATTGTTTCTGGTTTACTTGTTTGTTTGATTTATTTAGTTATGATTATGTTTGATTTGAGTTTGTTTGGTGTTTATTTGGATTTTGTTTGAATTTTAACTTTATCTTCTCTTCAAATTTCTTATTGGTTAGATGATTTTGAGGTGTTTATAGGTTGCGGGACTGTTAAGAATGCATACTAAGCTTGGAAGAGGGTTAAGAAGTGGAAAAATTGGAGTAACCCACAACCGTGGGAATTGGTAAGTTTCCCACGATCGTCGTAAGGTTCTCTAGAAAGTCTCTAGGGCCTTAACCTATGATCGTGGGAAAAAAGGTGATTCCTACAGCCGTGGGAAGACTCTTCAGAAAGTTTCTAGAGAGTTAACCCATTCCCACGATAGTGGGAAGCCCTATCTGAAAACTTTTAAAATTTCCCCCTTTTTCTCTTCTTTCTTCATTCTTCAATTTTTAACATTCTCTCTCTTAAAGCACAAAAACCTACTCTCCCACTCTTTCATATCCTTCATCTTACACTAAACTCTTGGTATTTTCTTCCATCAATCTTTCAATCCTTTACATTTATTTCACACTAGTCACTTAAGAATTAAAGGATTTGGTAAGATTTTTTCTCTTTCTTTCTTAAAAATGAGCTCACCTCTCTCTTCCTTATTTTTGCAGATTTTTATCATTCAATGGCTCCAAAGAAGCAAGTTGCCCGAAATCCAACCGATGAACTACGCCTTAAAGTCTCTAGAGAAGGTAAACCAGATATTGGCCACTTTTCATGCCCTATTCCCTATTTATTCAGAAGATGAAGGTATTTGATTTTGGGACTTTAAAGATAGAGATTTAATGCTGCCTAGATACTTTGATTTTGAACTGCTAGAAAATCTAGGATTAAGGCAAAAAATTGAGAGATTAACTGCAAATATTGGTTGAGGTATGATTAATTCACTGTGATGTTTCAATTTATCCTCTGATGATTGTCAAAATTTTCACCACTATGCACTACAATCCTAAAATGGATATATTCTAGTTTAGGATAGGTGGTCAAGTTTATAAACTTGATTATACTATCATTCATGCACTTTTTGATTTATCCAACACTAAATTTTTGGATGATCACGATGACTTTTATGTGGATGATTACTGAAAAATTCTAATGGGTGAAACCAATTTTGACTCTAGGAATGCGCCAAATACTTTAATTCGCAGCACTGAGCACTTACTTCTTCATAAATTTATATTCTTAATGGTTTTTAACAAAACTGAAAGTAATAAATGCTCGGCTAAGGAACTTTTCTTCCTTTGATGAATGGATCAAAAAATCAAAATAAATACTCCTTATCGGATTTTTTGATCTATTGAAGTTGTGTTAATAAGAAGAGCTCTTATTTTGGCATGTAATACATTGTTACTGCTTTGGCTTTATTTTACAATCTTCATGTGGATAGTGTGTGTACAGCTAGATATGATGTTTTTGATGTCCCTTATTTGAGATGCTCTGAAGTTTTGGAGTTCCATTTTATGAAGCTTCAAAATCCTCAGACATGCATAGCTGCTAAGAACAGGAAGGGAAAAGATGCAGTCACTTCCTGACCATCCACATCTTAGGTGCCCCCATTTCCACAAGAAGAAGCAGTGAAAGAGGAATTAACTGCAACAGTAGAGGTTGACAGATTCCAACAGATCCTCAACCAGATGGCCTCTAACCATCAACAAATGACGCTGTAAATTAATGAGCTCGGCACCCAGATGAGACAAGTGCATAAGGAGCAGCGATACATGAAGAAGAAATTCCTTAAGTTTATTTAGAGGAATAATATTAAAGTCCCTTATCCAACGTTGTCTCCACCACAATCCCCATGAGCCTTCTTACCCTAAACTTTTTACATTGTTTTATTTCTTTTGTTTGGTTTAATGTCTTTTGTTTGGTTTGATGTCATTTTGCCTTATTTTGTGGTTGCCTTGTCATACTTAAAGTGTGTGAAGGTGACACTTGCTTTGTCAATTGCATTGTTTTAGTCACTGTTTGCATTTTGTTAAATAGGATGCCTGTTTTAGGCATATTATGTTGTTTTGTGTTAAGAAATGGAACCACACTTGAATCATTTTGATTTGTTTTGCCATGAGATACTGTCATGCTAGTTAGAATAAGATTGAATGCATGATTGAACTTAGATTAGGTTACTTGAGTAGAGATTGAACCATGTTGAGTGATGAAAAGTAGCTGGTGGCATAAGCTTACTCACAATTTGCACTTGAGCAATGAGGTAGTGTAGAGATGCATAATGAATTTTCATTTAAGCCAATATGAGGATCGAGCCTATATGACTCCATCTATAGTCATTTTATTTCTTTCTTTGTGATGCTTCCTGAGGTTATTACCTTTATAACTTGCTTTGAATCAGTTTAAGTCTACTGGATACATACTTAATAGTGATGATTAAGGGCCTTTTGTGTTAACCATTGACTTAAATGACCTACCCTTTATTATCCCTTGCTACCCTGTTGAGCCTTAACCAGTTTGTTTCTTGAAAACACCTAAAATTTTAAATCTCAATCACAGGCTTAGTAGAGTATTAAGTAATGTAATAGTTAGGATTTTTGCTACAATTTTTCCAAGATGAGTTGAGTGATACTCCTTCTCTTAAATCACATTTTATTTAGTTGATATGTTATTCATTGCTTCTTCCATGTATTAAAAAGATAAAAAAGAAAAAAGAAAAAGAAAAGAAAAGAAAAATGAAGAACACTTGAGTAGCATCAATAAGTGTAGAGTAGTAGTATATTTACACTTTTGTATCTCAAAATTATGTGTTATTATCCCTTTTATCAAAATTTTACTTTACGAATGCTTGTGTTAAACCTTTTACCCTTTTGAACCTTCTTAACCCTTACCACATTACAACCCGAAATAAGTCCTTTTGATCTATTTATGTATGCAATCGTTATAGAGGAGAATTGGTGTATTAGCAAGCTTATGGTTGAGTAATTTCCTATAGAAGCTTGAGCGAAACACTAACCATCAATCACTTGAGAGAAATGAGTGAAACTACGAGGAAGATTCATTTTGCATCTATACTTATCTTTGACTGATGGCGCCATATGTTGAGTTTGCTTATATGCACTAATTAATGAAAAGTATTTGATATGTGCAGTAACTTGATATTTGAGTTGGCTAAAATTTGAGGGATTATATGCCTTGATCTTTGTGAAAATGAAGTGATGTAATTAATTGATTGTGTTTATTTGGCTTGAGGACAAAGAAAGAGTTTATTATAGGAATTATGATTTATTATCATAGTCACAGCTCACAATGGAAGGATGGTACAAACAAGGCTTTTGTGAGAGTCCAAATATGTCTTCACGATCTAGAACATCACCATATGGGAGAGTAAGATGGTCTCACATGTTTTCAGAGGCTCAACTGATATTCAAGCCGTATAGTGACATTAGTGGGAGTTACTAGTACAATCATGAATGTCGAGCACCTACTTATACATCGGAGCAACTGAGTATGTACAATCAACCTCAAGGTGCACTATACAAGAATAAAAACAATTCAGATTAGAGCAACTCTTATATTTATGGAGGGAACGATTACACTTTAACTAGATATTTACGACACCAAGCACCTCCAGTTAATGATCCAACTCTGGAAGATAAATTAATGGAAACCCTCGCTAAAATGAAAGCTAACCAATGCACATTTGTTAGTAAAAAAAATATAAAGGTTGGTTTCATAAATGGATTGATATTTCAAAAAGAGCTTCTAGAAGAAAAAGAAAGTATTACAAATTGAATAGTGGAATGCCTTGCTGAGATAGTAGCTAGTCAACGTAAATTCAATAATAGACTTTCTTCACTTGCATATGAGTATAATTTGAGCTTCCAACTACCTTAAAGTAAAAAAGAGATAACAGTCGATTTCATGAATGAAGATCCATTTCAAGAAGGCGAGGTAACTGCTGCTCTAAGAGACATGATGATTGAGTCTATTCAAGAATAAAAGAAAAGGCTTTAGGAAATAGAAGCTCATTTACAAAATATGGTGAATCAAATCAATCATTTGGCGAAGATATTATCTAACAAACAACTAGGGAGTTTTCCTGTAACATCCCGTTTCCGTATAACGAGTTGAATTATAGAAACGGGTACGCGTGAGAAATTAGGAGAACACATCTCATGCTCATGCATTTGTGAACAGTGACTT
>JAOQMS010000008.1:21099346-21113375 GCA_027563885.1 Erythroxylum longipes
ATACAATTAAAAAAATACTAATACAAATCATTCGTTTTAAAATAATCAATGAATTACATATTTCCAATCATATTATATTGCAGGGATATTTTGGTCATCGATACTGTTATCTATATTCTGTCAACTGCAACCAAACACATTTCTGTCTTCGAGACGAAAACAGTTTTCTTTGTTCTGTCCATCACAACCAAACACCTCACTGTCTCTAATTTTTGTTCTGCTCTATCTCTAAATTTTTGTTTCGTTCCGTCTCAGCATATAAGAGACAGTAACCAAATGCAGCGGAAGTAGACTAACTTGCAAAACCATCAATATTGCGACTAAAAAAGAAAATAGTTGTAGCTTAGAGGACGATGGTAATTGTTGTTTTTAGAGCTGATGAGCGCAGTAGTAGTGGCATCATTATTAGGTGGCAAGGTTTCATTTTAGGAGTCTAGGTTTTATTCTTGAGAAGAAGTACGGTGTTTGTCAACACGGGTGAAGTATCTCAAAGGCCAAAACAAAGGTTGTTTGGTTTTCAAGATTAAAGTAATATAAGGCCAAGAATAAATGGGCTTCTGGATATAAGAATATTGTCTTATAGGTTTGGAGTAGTCTTATTTGGCTTTAAGGTTAAACCTAACCAGTTCGAGTGGTTCAATTGTGAAAACTTTAAATTGGTCAATTTTGGTTCAATTTTTAACTTTTCGGTTTAATTTATTTTAATAATTCTTGTTGTTAAAAATTGATCAGTTTATTAAATAATCATTTAATTTTCATAAACTAATCAATTTTTATAAACTAAAAAACTAATTAGTTTTCACTTAACAATATCCTTTTTCAATTAAACTTTAATTAAATTAAGGATAATATTCATTTTTGTAGGAATATGTTCGAGGAGCAATTCCCTAAGGTTCTTTGGTTTTGGCTGATTTGGCTTAATTAGTTTTGTCTTAAAGCCTTTTTAACTCTGTGGTTACCCATCAAAGGGAAGTTCCTTAGACTTAGTTAAAAATTTCAAGGTCAATTTAGGAACAAGTATTTTGTACAAAGTTGCTAATGAATTTATAAATCATCTCTTTTTTATTTCGCTATTTCCTTAAGCATCTAAAGCATCATAATAGGTATATGCAACTAATCAACTCCTAGGAATTGAAGGGACATATTGTAATGGTATTGTTACAACTAGAAGAACAAGGATGGAGATTGGATTGCTTTTAAGCTAGCTTCAACTAGTATAGTTTATGGTATTTGGCTTGAAAAGAGTAAGAGAACGTTTAGATCAATATCTATGGATGAGCATGGCCTTGTACATTCTATAAAATATTTTGTTAGAGAGAAATTACCAGCACACCATTTTGATTTAATTTGTAGATTTACATTAGTGGACAAATAAAGGATTAAATAGAGGAAGTTATACTGGAATAAAATAAAACAAGTGATATTCTAGAAGTTATCTATCAAACATTTGGAATTTGGAATTTGTAATATACAAACGCTTTTTGACAAGTATTTGACGCAATAGGTCATGTGAACTAAAACCTTACTGATAGATAAGAACCCATTTCAACCAATTCCTAAAACAATATAAATTTGTATCAAATTTGAATTAGTAACTAATCCATTTCAGTTCGTTAAGAGGAGTTACATGGAAAGAACAGGTTCAAAGTCACAATTAATTCCTTTTTCAAATCTTACTATAGCTATACGAGCCCTTCCTACGTGCCATAAATGACATATGGAGTTGTGAATTTTGGACAAGTTAGATGGTTAAATCAGTTAAGGTCATTGTGGGAACTGCCTTGTTTAGATGAAGGCTAGTAAAAGCAATTTCGTTTTCAATTCTAAGCCTTAATGTTTCATTGGAGACTAAAGTATAATAGTTTTATACTTCCTTTTATTATTCTTCCTTTTATTTTTTTATTTTAATACATTCAATTTCTTAAAAAAGTTCTCTAAATAAATAATGAAAGGAAATTTTAAATTAAATTCAAAATGTTTTATTTTATTTTTAAAACGGTTTCTTTAATATTAGAAATAGTTTTCTAATTAAGGAAAAATCATTTCTAATAAGGATGTCCTCCTTAGGAAGCTAATTAATTGCATTAGGGAGCAACATATGGCATAGAAAGCCTACTCAACTTATAGTCTAAACATAGATTCCTCTTGGAATTTGTTTTAGGAACAAACTTAACCTCTCAATAGTTCAAGCTTGTATGGTCTTAGAAATCATTGCCAATCAAGTTTTAAATTATCTCCTACTAACTAATTTTCTTCTCTTTAATTTCTATGCAATATACCATGAGGAATAGTTAGAAATTTTTTGTGCTATTGTTTTTCTATATTGGTTCAACTTTTCCTAGAATTTTGATCTTTTTTGTGTTGAACCATTTTGGTTAACGAAGCATTCTTTAACTTCTCAAGAAAATAAAAGTTATTTCAATTAGATTATAAACGATTTTCTAATAAAAATTAGAATGTCTCCTAATAAGTAAGAAGTCACTTTTTTTCAATGCAACTTCTCATAAATAATTTAGGCTAGAATACAACACACGAATGTACTTCCATTCAAGAGAATGATCAACTATAATAGAATGGGCAATCAAAATAACTAAATCATTGAAGTACGATGGTGCTATCTTTTGAATTTTGAAATTTTTGTCATTAAAATTTTCACCTCTATTGAATTCTATAACAATTTTTTATACAATAGCCATTTTCCTCAAACACATATGTCCATAATGACAAATTTAATATGCTATTGTTATCAATTTTAGTGAATTTGATGCAATCTTCTAAATAGAAACTTTAATTATTTTCATTTAAATATATAATCAAAGGTTACTGGGTTTCTAATCATCAAACATATAATAGTTTATCAATAATTAATCATTCTATTTAGGTGTATTTAGTTACAAATATCTCGATTGTGATATGTATAACTATCAAAATTGAAAGAACAATGTATTTGAATAAACATATAATATTCAAATTTTAATAGTTGCTATAAAACGGTAATGCTATATAAGTGTCATTAAACATCAAATAGAGAAAAAGACTTTTAAAATAAAATTATTAAATACGATGAAACCTACGAATATATAGTTCGAAAAACTCTATGGGAATTTGAGTCAATTAGCTATATAGATTAATCATTAAAATTCATGTATGTTATTAGCTTTATAATGTACTTTGATAGGCCAATAAAAACAAGACCTATAAACGCTTCTCTTCTCATATGCTCTTTTAAGAAAGTTTGCACTAATAAATTATATGTGTGATATGATTCGATGGAGTATTCCATGCTTTAATTAAAAAATTTCTATACTGGGCACGTGTGTTTTTCAAAGTACTTCAGTTTTGCTCATAGGAGTGGTAAATCCCTATTAACCAAAAAAGATGAGACCTTGTGTCATGTTATTCACCAATATAACATGTAACATTAGGTTTGTCCCAAGCACCATATGATATTGATCTAATTGTGCCTTTATAAAATTCGCACAAATTTGTTATACTGGAATTAAAATTGAAATTGAGGTTCTCATTACAATTATTTTCTTGAAATGAATTTGAGGAAAATAATATTCATCACTTTTGAATAATGAGTTGAAATGTGTGCTATAATATAGGCATATCACTAATGCCAAATTCTTAAAGTAGCTGTAAAATGACTCCTTTTGAATCACTAAATCTATATTTATTCACAATAATTAAATAAAATATAGACGAAGAGTTTAGAAATTAATAAAGGAGAATAAATCAACTAAATGAATTGTTTGATGAGAAGTTTCCTCCAAACAAATATTTTAAATGTTTATAAAATGTATAAATAAAACTTTTACAAGCTTTAGGATGGTAGACAGATGGTTGCGACTTTTGCCTTTAATAACAATGGTAAAAGTTCAAATCTCTAAATTAGCAAAATAAAACAATATATGTATACTGTTTAATGGAATTAAATTAAGGTTAAGCTTAATGGATTTAAATTAAGATTGGGCTTAATAGGCTTATGGGTCTAAACTACAATAACTTAAGCAAAGCTTATTTTATACTCAAAATTTATTTTATCTTTATGATTAAGTTATTCTATCAACCAAGCACTTATCTTATTCTTATTTTTAAGAAGAAAACATAGCCACTGATTAGAAAACAACACACCCACAACCGTCGCTTATACTGCCATGTGGATGTCTTTTTAAAAAATAGCAGAATGTGTATAAGATAAAAGAATATGTGACACTAAGGTTTTTTTATTATACATATTGAATAATGAACTTAGTTGCCCTATATAGACAAAATACAAAAAACTCAAAAATCATTAAATTGAGATTTCAGTCAATAAATCTGGCTTATAAGATAAAATTAAAACAAAATAAAGATAATTCAAAATGAATTTTGACAGCTCTACAATTTTGAATTAATTCTCAACATTCCCCCTTAATTCAAAATTGTAAAAAGGATTTCATAGGTATGGAGCACTTCTCTCCACAATTCTTTTCTTTAAAGCACTTCTCTCCAATCTTCTCAATAGAGCATTTCTCTCTATTCTTCAACATGAGCACTTCTCTCATCACTTATCTCCATAGATAACTTCTCTATGATGTGTCTTGATGCACTTCTCACTAACTAGAGGAGGTTGTCTTCTACAATCACTTGCACTGTATTTGCTTATTCTTTATAGTTAAACTTGCAATCCTTTTTCAAATGTCCAAATCATTTACAGCTAAAGCATCAAGACTTCCCTTTATGCTAGTAATCTTTCTCTTCATGACCAAACTTCTTAATATATCCATATTGAGGATTGCTTCCTTTCTTCTTTAATGATGAAACCTTTACTAGATAGGCTCCCTCCACTATCTTTTCACTTTCTTGTTTTCTCATTGTCCTTCTTTACTCTTGATCTTGTAAAGCAATAATCATTTTTGGAAATGTCATTTGGCTGATGTCCTTTGAGTCTTCAATAGTGAAATTTTTGCCTCATATATTTTAGATAAATTTATCAAGACTTTCTCTACAATCCTATTATTAGGTAACTCTTCTCCCATAAGTCTAATTTTATTTACCATCACCGTGAGCTTATCTGAGAAGTATTGAATTGTCTCCTTTTCATTCATTGTAAGAATTTCAATTTTCTTTTGAGATTTAAGACTTGCATTCTCCTTATTATAGCTCCTTCACTACGTCCTATGCTTCATTAGTTATTTCACAAGCCATATTTCTTGTGAAAATCGACTCAGTTACAGTCGTATGTATTTTAGATAAAGCTCTTAGGGCTTTATGTTTTTCATCTTCATGAGCTCTAATTTGATTGAGTGTAGGATTATTGCATAGAGGAGGTATATTTCTTTCACTTTCAACCCACTGCCACAAACAAAAACCTCTTAACTGAGTCTTCATTTTGACAGCCCATACTTGATAATTTTCACCATTAAAAACTAAGGGTGAAAGAGATGATGTGTTGAGGGAAGCCATGGGAAGAAAGGAAGCTTTGGTTAGATTCTCTCCTAATCACTCATAGGTCCCTCAAGATCCATGAGAGTTCTAATGCCATAAAGAAGTTTTTTTAAAAAAATAGAAGAACATGTATAAGATAAAAGAATACATAACACTGAAGCTGTTTTTATTATATATATTTAATAATGAACTTGGTTGCCTTATATGAGCAAAATACAAAATACTCAACAACTTTTAAATAGAGATTTCAACCAATAAATATAGCTTATAAGATAAAATTAAAAACAAAACAAAGATCTATTCCAAAGGAATTTTGATGACTCTATAATTCTGAATTAATTCCAACACGTCAACAAAACAATAAGGCATCACGAAAAAAACAAGAAAACAATCTTCAAGCTAGGATATCTATAATCCAACGGCACAACGAGACCTTCACTACCACCACATTCGAAATTAGTGAAGCAACACTTAGCTAAGAAAAGGAGGTGATCATTGCTCTGTGAAACCAGCCTCACATGATGCCCTCCACTTTAGGACTTAAGCAACCCTAGCCTCAACTACAGTGCATCGCCGACCAACATCTTCTTTAACTCTGGCAAGAAAATTTTCTTAGAAAATAATGACAAGAGGATGATGCCATCCATCATCATCACTAGATCTCTATTTTGTAGTTATTTGTGACATGAGAAACATACTCAAATTCTGCCATTCACACCACGGTGACAATACTACTGTTGTTCAGAAAGTCCACCATTGATGGAAGTTCAAGATATGGCCAGATTTTGGAATTTAATTGATTTCAAACATTTTATACCAAAATATTGTCTCTTCCCAACTATGGATGACAATGCTAGAAAGTAAGGCGATGAGATTAAGAGAATAAAGTGAAGAAAACATTGGTCAAACTGGGAAGGTTGATTTTTCAATGTATATGCTTCGGCTATTTTGAAAAAAAAAGGCAATGGCTAACTAAAGTTCTTTACAACAAAACATGAAAAATGAAAGTACCAATGGAATTTGGATAACAATTTTAAAAAAAGTGTTCCATATTTTCACAAACCAGACAAATAACAGGTTGTCTTGCGAAATGTAAACTTATTTAATGTATTGGAAACATGCTTTCTAAAAAAGTTTAAGCTTAAAAACCATTTTTTTTTGTTCAATACAGCTGTAATTTTCCAAACTTTAGACAAAAAGACTCCAGTAAGTAACAAAATAACCATCTAATATAACTAACTCTATAAATGTGGAATCAATAATCAATATTAAATAAAAAATATAATATTTGTTCAACCCCCCCGCCCCCCCTTAAAGTTGGAGCTTAATGAATATCACGAAGATCTAACTTGTAAAGAAATTGCTAAAACAGAGTTGTAGCAAGAGATTTCATGAATAAATCTGTAACTTGAAACTTTAAAGGAAGATAACATGGAATAATCAACCCTTGTTTGTATTCGTTCCATGCAAGATGACAATCAATTTCCTAATGTTTAGTTCTTTCTTGAAAAATAGAATTAGAAGCGATATGAATAGTAGCTTGGTTATCACACCATGAGGAAATTGGTAGCTGTATTAAAATATGAAAATCAATCAAAAGGTAAAGAATCCATTACAATTCATAAACTATAGCTCCCATGCTTCTATATTCTTCTTCCTTTGACGAACAAGTGACTGTAGTATGCTTCTTAGTTTACCATGATATTGGGGAACCACCAAGAAAAATACAAAAACTAGTTAAAGATCTTTTAGGATCAATACACAATGCTCAATCAGTGTCACAATAAGCTTTAACTTTTAAAAAATTGTGAAATAAAATTAGTATTTTTGATGGAGAAACTTTGATATCACGCAAGACATGCATAGTAGCATCCCAATGTGATGATCTAGGGGATTGAAAAAATTGGCTAAGTTGTTGAAATATATACAAAATATCTAGACCTAAAATTTGAAAATGTAGTAACCTTCCTACTAGTCATCTATATTGCTCAGGATCACTTAATAACTCTCTACTTTCCCCACTAAATTTATATCCCTTTGGTAAAGGGGTGGTTGCATATTTTCAACCAAGTAACCCCACATCATTTAGAATATCCACGGCATACTTTTTGTGATTAATATGAAAACCTTTCATAGACTTTGCAATCTCCAATCCTAAAAGATATCTGCCATAACCCAAATCCTTTATAGTAGACTATTCATACAAAAATTACTTTACCTTTTGTATTTCTAACTTAGAAGATCATATAAAAAGAACATCATCAACGTAAACAATTAAGCTCAAGAAATAGGAGTTTTTTTGCTTTATAAACAAATAGTAATCATTCGATGATTGAATGAAGCCAAGTTGTTGTAATTTTTTTTGTAAGCTCTTGATTCCATTATCTCGAGGTTACTTCAAGCCATACAACGATTAGATCAATTTGAAAACTTGATGTTTTTTAGATTTAGCATACCCTTTAGGAGGCATCATGTACACTTCTTCACACAAATATCTATGAATAAAACCATTATTGATATCTAGTTGATGATGTGGCCATGAATAAGTTGCTACAATAGCCAAAAGCATTTTAACTATTACAACCTTCGCCACCGTTGAGAAACTATCCGCAAAACTAATTCATTCAACCTTATTATATTCCATCAGGTTTTATTTTCACCTTACCCACTTTGGTCCTATAACCTTTTTCCCTGGGGGTAACTATGTCAACTCCTATGTCTTGTTTTCATCAAGTGCATTTAATTCTGCATCCATCTCATCTATCCACTCCTTTTTAAGTCTAACTTAATTTTAAAAAATTTCTCTTGAATATTAGACACTGCATTTAAAAATGATATGTAAGATGCAAAACAATTGGGTGATTTAGGATAAGGAAATGTGTTGGGTGTGAGGTTTGTATAGTTAGTAAACATATGAGAAGATTATTCATTATTTGAAACAAAATCATTCAACCATGCAGGTGGTTTTCTGACTCTGGCACTTTTCCTTAAATGTGACTCTTTAGGTATTATCATTGTTGGTTTATATGTTTGGGTCATTGGTTGGTCTTGCACTAGTGTAAGTTGATATGAATAAGTAAAAGAATCAATATATGTTGGAAAATCATTTGAATGAGTATAAGGAACGTTCTCATCAGATTCAGGTAAATCAAAAGGTTTTAGTAAAAGGAGTAGTTTCTGCAAGTTCTTGTGACTTATGATAAGGAAAAACGTTTTCATGGAACCGAACATTTCTAAAAACAAGAACTTTATGGTTTTGAATTTCACAAAGTTTATTTGCCTTCTGTCTATAGTGATATCTAATAAAAACACACAATATGCTCTAGTATCAAACTTTCTTTTTTCAGGGTTAGTATTTTCTACAAAATAAAGGCATCAAAAACTCTGAAGGTGTTTATAAGGAGGTTATGTATGGAAAAGAATTTGATATAGGGTTTTCCAATCTAGTCTAACAGATGGTAAATGATTTATTATGTAAGTGGCAGTAAGGATAGAGTCTCCCCAGAACCTATTTGGCAAATGTGATTGAAACATCAAAGCCCTTGCAACTTGCAATAAGTGTTTGTGTTTCCTCTCTACTACTCCATTCTGTTAAGGGGTATGAACATAAGATCGTTGATGTAAAATTACATTATTAGGGAACAATAGGAGACAATCTTAATTTGAAAATTTTGATCCATTATCACTTTGTACATTATATACCTTGAGATTGAATTGTGTTTGGGTCATTTGAAAGAAAGATTAAAGAATTGAAGGAACTTGAGATTTATATTTTATCATAAACGTCCATCGACATTTGCTAAAACCATCAATTATAGTTTAGAAGAATATTAAACCACTAATGCTAAGAGTGTCATATGGACCCCATAAATCTGCATAAATGAGTTACCTGTTTGTACCTATTTCAGTAATGGGAAAAGGATTTCTCTGCATTTTTGCCATAAGATAGACATCACAAACATTTAGGTATTCAAAGGGAATTTTATTCATGTCACAAATATGAGTGGTTACAATATTGAAGGATGATTGATCGGGGTGTTACGCTATGAAAAAGTTTTAATATTTTTAAACCTCGATATTTTCGCAAGTGCACTGATCATTCGTGTAGTACATAAGGTATCAATTCCACGATGAGGGTTATCGAATTATCAGGTTTAGACGATCCTGGGGTGGATTACTCTCTCTTGAGTTATAATGTTTAACCCTAATTTATAATCCGTAACTTAAATTTTGAAATTGTAATCTCTCAATTTCGAATTTACCCAAAACCTAAATTAGTTCTAAATTTGTCTAATAACCTACCAAAAACCTATGCTCGATCTCTCGTTACATGATTTTACTAATTTGATTCAATTCTTATCTATCAAACTACCTAACTCTTGTTAGCCCAATTTGATGATATTCACTCGATTCACTCTATTATCGAATTATTAAGCATAGATATTGAATCACAAATAACTCAATGAAAACACAATAAATCACACTTCATTAATCTCAAGAATCAAAATCCTAAAGGTGAGTTTAGACAAAATTGACATTCGACAACAAATATTCTCAACGATTATCCCAATTCTATATATTAATAAAATTAAAATAAAAATGGAAAATACTACCAGAACAGACTCATGGAGGTAGCGACTGCGGGAAACCACCTGTTTCAGGAGGTACTTCTCATTAAGCTTCTTCTCTGTGTCTCTCTTCTTTTTTCTCCTTCCTCAAATCTCTCGATATGCACTCTAGGGTTTCGAAATCTACTGATGCAAAAAGGCTTCAAAGGGTGCTTCCTCTTTTTTAATGTTTTATTTATATCTTAGAAGCCCTAGGGTTGATTCGGGGTCAAAACTGTCCGAAAAGTTCCATAAAACTTAACATTTTCAACTATTTTTGTATCTGTCCGACTCAGGCCACAATAGTGGCCCTACCTTCCACAATCGTGGCCAGTGCCTAACCCTTTCTGTCACGATTGTGGCCCAAAGTGCACAACCATGGCCTAATTCAGAGCTCTTTGTCACGATCATGACCCAAAGTGCACAATCGTGGCCTGGGTCCTGTCAACTCGCCTCTTTCTATCAACTCTTCAAAACTTCTTTGTTCTTCGTCGTTTACCCTGAAACACTAACAAACACATCAAAGTACCTAAAAAATATAACATTTAAGCTTAAAGACTCATACTAACCCATAAAAACACTTAAACACATAAACTAACAAAATTAAAACCTAAATACACACTAAACACTCAAAATAACACTAAATACCTAATAATTTAAACCCTAAAATATAATGCAAATCACAATTATCAACATCCCCACACTTAAACGTTTGCTTGTCCTTAAGCAAACAAAACAACAAACACATAACACACATACAACACACAATGTGATAATGAGGCATTGGCTTCAACTTTATGAAATAAATTTAATCTTAAACACAGTCATACAAGTTATATCTAATCATTAACATGCAAAATCTATGTCTACAATTTAAGTGAGATCTAAGTGTTAATTTATTTACCCTTTTCAATTGTGCACACACATTAATAATTCATTGGTCCTTTAGACTCTGTAACTATTCCTAAGTATATTATCATGATAAGTCAAGCTTACTACAAGTCTGGTAATAAGCTTACCCTAAAACACTAACAAACACATCAAAGTACCTCAAAAATATAACATTTATGCTCAAACATTCATACTACCCCATAAAAACACTTAAGCACTTAAACTAACACAATTAAAACCTAAATACACACTAAACACTTAAATTAACACTAAATACCTAATAATTTAAACCCTAAAACATAATGCAAATCACAACTATCAACATCCCCACACTTAAATGTTTGCTTGTCCTCAAGCAAACAAAACAACAAACACATAACTCACATACAACACACAATGCAATAATGAGGCAATGGCTTCAACTTCATGAAATAAATTTAATCTTAAACATGGTCATACAAGTTATATCTAATCATTAACATGCAAAATCTATGTCTAAAATTTAATCAAGATCTAAGTGTTAAGTTATTTACCCTTTTCAATTGTGTACACACATTAATAATTCGCTGGTCCTTCAGACTCTGTAACTATTCCTAAGTATGTTATAATGATAAGTCAAGCTTATTACAAGTCCGGTAAGTTTTATTAAGGAAACACTTTTTTTAATTTTTAAACATAGACTTAAGTCTTTTTACGGGGAAGCAAACATTGGTAACGAATGTTGATCTGGTTACTCAACTAAGTCATGTTTTTATTAAATAGCTTGGTTGAAACGTTATTATAGCTTTTTGATTCGAAGGCACACATTTGTGATGCGTATCGATCTAGTTACTCGGCTATATCACGTTTTCAACTGGTTACTAGCTCTATTTATAACTTGAAGGCCAACGAAATAGTGATTTATTTAACAAAAAATACTTTTTATTATTATTTTTTAATAGCTTAACTTGTTGTTTAAGTTACTCATTTCCATGAAAAAATACTAGTTAAGATACTTGAGTTGAAAGGCCTTAAATTATGAATGAATGTGACAACCTAAAGGGTGCTAAATTTACACTAAATCCTAATTAATTTGTATATTTATCCAAAAACTCCTATTTCACCAAAATTAAATAAATTTCACCAATCCAAGCCATTGACACATTTATACAGTTCACAAAATGCAACCTAATAACTATCATACAATGTGCAAAATCACATTCAAAAGCAAAACACATAACCCTCCCCATACTTGAATAACACATTGTCCTCAATGTGTAAAGGGAACACACAAGTGCATGAAAGAAAGGAAAAGATAGAATTTGAAGTAACAGAAAAATAAAATAGGAATACATATAAAGATTAGAACTAAAGGCTAATTTGAAAAAGAAAAATAAATAGATGAGACACAAATCCTACGGATATTGAGGTGGTGATGGTATCAAAGGTGGCAATTAAACGCCCTGAGCCTCGAAATATCTGTGAATCCGATGGATATTTCAGCTTTAGCATCTTTGTGTCTGGGCTATCTCCTTCATCATTCTGGTGTTCTCTATAAGTGTCTTGTTAGTTTTAGAGATTACATCCAGAACTTCCTTCCAGCCTTGCTCTTCGTCCTCTTCGTCGGATTCTTCACTAGATTCCTCTTCCTACCGAGGTGGTGCTGAGCTCAAACTTTCCTAACTTACCCTAATTCAGATATGTGTCTTCTAGCTGATATCCCTAAGTTACATATTATGGGACTTAACGATTTTAGCCTGCCATAAGTGATGTTGGTTTAAGAATTCTGGGAGATGAACAGTTAATCCCCTCTGTTCCACGCCAAAATATTCTACAATGGCAGACACTATATACCCCATTCCTAGATTATTGCTCCTCTTGTGCAGAGTCACAACAATGGCATTCAGCACATGTGTGGATGTGTATATTGGAATACTGTGGTCCATGCATCACAACATATAAGAGTTCATTTGTGGAACACTTGTTGGTTTCAATTTTGTCAAAAACCAGTTGACATATAAATTTCTGCGGCAACAAGTGTTCATAGGACCTTATGATGTTGTTATGAACATTCTTGGCATGAAATTGTTTAATTCAAGTAAGCTCATTCCAGTATTGAGAAGGACGAAAATCTTCAAGATGATCGATGATGGAGGATTCGGGGAATCCACATATCTCGCACATGATTTCTACATTTAATTAATAGGCTGGTCTTTGCAACCTAAACCACAATTCTTTAGGATTCTTAAGGTCATAAGTCAAGAAAGTGAAATTTTCCAGTGTGAGCTCTTGATAAACAGGATATTGGAATCGTATGAATTGGGCCCACCAAATCCTCTCATCTAGGTTTTCCACTCACTCATGCAACTCTAGCCTATCAAGTGTGTCAAAATCAAAGCACTTTGGAACTACAATTTGTCTAGCGCTAAAGGATCGGAAACGAGTATCTTCCTCCTATGTGTAGATCGGGAAAGGTGCACCAAAGTCTGTTGTACAGTTTCTTCATCCACGTCCCGCAACTTGCTGTCGTCCATGTAGCTCCCGTCAGGCTAATTGTTTAATAGCGACATAATTGGGTAGAATTTGGAAGAAAATTCGAAGGTTGAAATTTTTTAGAGAGATGTGAGAGCGTTGTACGTTTGAAATCTAGAGAGATAAAGTGAAAGTAAAAGTGAATGAAGAAATGAAGTTAAAGCTGAATATATAGGTGGTAAAAAAGGTAAAATGGTAAAAATTCTTTAAAATGGCGTGCTCCCCCCTTTTCTGTATAGTCGCAGGCCACGATGACTTTCCACCAACAATATTTTTCCTTCCTTTATTCTTTTTCCAATCTTTTCAATTTCACTTCTTAATTCTTTATGTCCCTTCTCAACTCTCTTTTTCTACTTAATCACTCATCCATGTTATTCCGAAATCCTATTCCTTCTCGATTTTATTCGGAAAAAAAAAACCTAAATATGGAATTCAAACGTAAAACAATCAATGAAAGTAATTTTTCCATGGGTTGCCTCCCATGTGTTGGATCGGAAAAAGAAAGCATGTTATATTTGGAGAAATAGTAGATTTCAAAACTTTTAAGAAATCATTTTTCCAGCGGAAGCAACAAATCCAAATCATCA
>JAOQMS010000008.1:21113475-21129216 GCA_027563885.1 Erythroxylum longipes
AAGAAAAATCTCCTCCAAAGTTTTATTCTCCTTTCCCACCAAAGGATCTTGTTAACCAAGTTGTCCAAGAAGAACAAGTGGTAGATTGGATTGGTTAAGGATACAATATCAAGTAGAGGATATAATAAGGTAAAGAGGATACATCACCTAGGAGAGGATACACTACTAAGGATAGGATAGCACAGCGAGGAGTTAAAGCCGTAGCGAATAAGTCGGTAATATTTTCCATCTTTTGATTATGCAAATGTTTTTCCTTATACCGTATCGCATATGGCTATGCATGTTGACTTGGATATATTGCTTCCACTAAAATTTTGATTTCTAAAAAGTTTTGAAATCTATCGTTTCTTCTTAATCGATTCATGTTTTATTTTCCAATCTAACACTCGCCTCTTTCTATCACGATCGTGGCCTATTGTTCCACGATCGTGGGCTATGTTTTTAGCCCGAAAATTCTTCATTCTTCACCGTTTATCCTGAAACACTAACAATCAGATCAAGGTACCTTAAAAATAAAACATTTAAGCTCAAAAACTCATACTAACCCATAAAAACTCTTAAACACATAAACTAACACAATTAAAACCTAAATACACACTAAACACTCAAATTAACACTAAATACCTAATAATTTAAACCCTAAAACATAATGCAAATCACTAATATCAATTACCAAGTCTATTATGCCAAACTACACCATCTACAAAAGAGACTTTAATTGCAAAAGGACAAGGAAAACAATTGGTTTTAGCAATATGGGAGTCTATGATGTATTGATCAAATGAAAAAGGATCGAGAATGTACAATCTTCCCATTTTTTTTCCAACTACCAGTATTTCATCAGTCTTCACGTCCTATAAAAGACAAAAAGATGGAAAAAAAAAGTTGAATTTTATATAAGTTGTAATGGTTAACTTATTAACAGATTGAAAGCTAGGTATATGTAAGGCTTCGGTTAAGGTTATTTTGTTTTTCAATTTTATATCACTTGCATGGTGAATGAACTTGATGGTTCCATCTGGTAGGTAAACTAGGGTGGATAACTGGTTAGAGTTACAGTTTTCATTTTCTTAAAATCTCTGCACATGTGATTTGAAGCTCTAGTGTTTATTATCCAGGATTTATTTCCAATTAATTCAAGAGAACTAAAGGATCGATATGTTATGTTACATGCAAATTCTTCAAAATGTGCAAAATTTGCACTGTTTCCTCTATTTGCTTCAGACTTAGCTTTTCCTATCATGAATCTTTCAACCTCCTGTTGAATTATGCTAGAAATGTTGAGCTACCAATCGTTTGTGTTTTTATTAGCTGATTCCGTATTCATTTCTCTTACGTTCTCTATTTCTACCATATTAACCACATTTTTCTTTGATATTTCTTATCTTTACTACTTTAATTTCTTATCTTTACTAATTTAATTTCTTATATCAATTTAGATATCCATGGATTTTTAAATAAGTATCTTTAGTATGCCGTGTCATTTTACAGAAATCACATTTCAACTTAGATTTATCCACTATATCTCTTTTTTTTAACTTCCTTTCCCTCCTTTATCTGTCTTATTCATTTGTCCGCTAACTAGCATTGCATTATTGTTGTTATTTTCAGTAATTGCCACATATATTTCCTTCTGTCTCTCCACTGTCAAAATAATTAAATAAGCTTTATTAATATTTCGTAGTGGATCTGTCACTAAAGTCTGATTCTTAACCTGATCATAATTGTCGTTTAACCCCATCAAAAATTACATCAACTTATTACTTGAGTTTATCTCCTCCATTTTCCCCCCAGTACCACAAGTTTAGTGACCACATGAACACCTCGGTATCAATAACAGACATCCTAACTCATCCCAGAGCTTCTTTAGTCTTGTAAAATATCTTATAGCACTCATATTTCCTTGTGTAATTGTACTTATTTCTCTTTGTAGCTGATAAAGAAGAGGACCATTACATTCTGCATACCTTTTCTCTAATTGCTTCCAAAGTTAACAAGCACTTGTTGCATATGAATAAGCATCAACGATATCTTTAGATATTGAATTTAGTATACATAAAGTAACCATATTACCAACTCTACACCATGAATCATACACTGTTGAATTTTCGTCTGGTATTTTATATCTTCCATCTGTGAAACCTAGCCTAATTTTCACCTTAAGAGATAACTTCATAACACAACTCCATGAAAGATAATTATTATTTGTTAGTGGAGTTTTTACTAATGCCATTCCAAGATGATCATATCTTTGCAAATTCAATTAATCATTCATACTTTAATTAACAAAGTCCTTCATTCTCAATTCCCTTTTTGCTTATAATCTCAAACCAAAATCTTCTTCCTTCATATCCTTAAGAAGATAGTTAACAAAAAATCTACAAAGTTTGCAAGCTCAATTTTAGATCAAGAATGACATGCTCTAATACCATGAACAAGTTGGAGCTTAAAATTCATTTTTTTTCTTATTCAATACAGTTGTAGTTTTCCAAAATTTTATACAAAGAGACATTAACTTTGTACATATGGAATCAGTAATCAATATTAAATAAATCAATATAATATTTGTTCACTTTTCCAAAAAGTGGCCTATATTTCGTTCTCATGCTCAATAAATTTTATTGAAGGAAAAATTGGAGAATTTGTCAAAAAGATAAGAAAATAAATTAACAACATTGCCCATTCCTATTTTCACCGAATAAAGAAAACTAGTGAGATAAAAATATCAATTTCAATCAGTGGCAGTATTAAGTTCTTGTAATCATTTTTTATGGTAATCAAGATAAGTATTCGTCTTTAAATGAATGGATAAAACTTATAAGTATTAGAATCAATATAAGTATTCATCTTTAAATCAATGGATAAAACTTATAATTATTAGAATACAAGTAAAATTCTCTCTAATAACAATGTAAGAAAATTTCATTTGCACGATAATATCGAAACATATTTGTATCACTAATCAATCGAAAAAAAATCAATTACAAATTTTTTCTTTAATACATATTATAAGAAATTTACAGAATCCCAACACTTGCAAAACTTCTTCTATACATATTTTACTGATTTTAAAATTTTCTTATCCACTAACTTATCTTTCTAATAAATTATATCTTATATATGATTTTATAACAGTTGTGACCTTTGCAATTATAACATTTTATATTATTAAATTATTATTTGTGCTTATCCATTATACGGAGTGGAAAACTAGGACGAGATAATGTAGGCTCCGTAAAAGAACTAGCATATCTCTACAAAGGTTATGAATCTTCACAACTTTCTTCTTTGGTGCTTCGTTGTAGTCTTTACTGCAATGCCAAATTTTCTATATGATTAGAAAGATAATTTATTTAATATTTAATATTTTCTTTTCTTTGATTTATCCCTTGACTTTGCAAATTAATTTATGAAGTTATATGGTATGAAAGAAGGGTCTATCTCCTCAACAGCCAAAACTATGTGGTTATAAGAAATTAAGGTTCCTCATCTTTATCAGTAAATCATTGTCAATTTCTACATTTTGGTCATGAAATGGTCTCTTCAATTATATATTTTAGACTTTGGACTCATTAGAAGTTTTCAAAAAGGCAATAATAATTTTACTAACATTTCCACCAGAGTTGTCGGACTTTTGCATAAATATTTTCCTTTCTCTTCTTTTTGGGAAGCATCTTGTTAAGATATCCTTGAACATATATATATATATATATATATATATATATATCCCTATAACACATGCTTACTTTGTTTTTGTTGGAAGCAACAAAGGCAAAATGGGCTATAAAATATTTGAAGTTTATTGGAATATGACTTAATATAGTTTCTATTTTGTATATTCACAATTGTAAACTATTATTTTCAAGGCTTATTGTGCCTCTAAGGATAATTGCATATTACTTCTTAACACCCCTTCTTAATTTGTGACTTTTAAGAAATTTTTAAACTGCTCCAATTTGTTTGAAGCAATAGCCTTCATAGAATATCAATTGGTTAATCTTGAGTATAAATTAATTCCAAAATAATTTCATTTCTACTAAGCATGTCTCTTATGAAATGATGAAGTATTTCAATATGCTTTCATGTGGCATGAAAAATAGGATTTTTAGTCATAGAGATAGCCAACATATTATTATAGAAAATTTTAGTAGGTTTTGAGATATGTTGTTACAAATTTGATAGAATTCTTTGCAACCATATAGCTTCACATGTTGCTTCACTTGATGCAACACATTCTATTTTTGATGAAGATAATGCAACACTTTGTTTTCTTGAACTCTATATGAAATCTTTTTAAGAAGTCTGAAATATACTTTTCTTAAGAGATTAAAATCTCTCCTTTTGATTTTTTCATTTGCATACCAAGGAAGTACTCCATAAGTCTCATATCTTTTTAAAAGATTTTATCATCTCACCATTGTTCCAATGTAAAATAGATCACCAACATATAATCATACAATCAAAAAATTAGTACCTTCTTTCTTGATATAAAGTGATAGTTCAAACAGACTTTTTTGGAATCTGTTTTGATGAAACTAGGAATTGATCTTGTTATTCCAAGCTCTAGGGGTGTGTTTAAAATTGTAAAAGGCATTACAAAGACAATAAAACTTTCCTTCTTTTCCTTTCACAACGTAACTTTAAGGTTGCTCAGTATAGACTTCTTTTTCTAACTCTCCATTAAGAAATGCTAACTTCACATTAAGATAAAATATTTTTAATTCAAATTGTGCTACTAAAGTAAAAACCAATATAATGGGGGATGTGAGTAATCTTTGGCAGTGAGTTACATTTTATGTTTTTTTATGCTACCATCTTTATAAATTTTGGTCTTATAGACCTATTTGACACCAATTACTTAATTTCCTTTCAGTCTACTAAATATCAAGTGTGATTTTTCTCAATTATGACAATTTCTTCATATACTGCTTTGTTCCAAATTTCTTCTTGAGAAGCATCATTAAAACTTTATGGTTCAATTGAAAGGAAAGTCATATTGTAAGACTAATAAATATCATCCAAATAGCGATATCTCCCTAGTGGAGTTTTTAAATTTAATGCATTACCTTATATATTGTTTCAAGCAGTTCCAGATTTTTTATTTCCACTTGATTTAACATATTCATTTTGCTACATAAACGATGGTTACTTAAGAAAATAAAGTATTTAGTGAAGTTTAGACTGCATCTTTCTCCTATTCTATGCTACCATTTCATCGAAAATAACATCTCTTAAAACCACCAACTGATTTGTTTTGGGATTGAAGAGTCGATACTCTTTTGGGTCATTGCTATAACCAATAAATAAATACTCGTCTCCCTTCTCATAAAATTTTTATCAATTTTTAGAAAGAATTAGAGTAAATGCAGCATATAAAAATACTTTAAAATGACTTACTATATGCTTCTGTTTGTGCCATGCTTTATATGGTATCTTGTTGCAAACTATTTTGGTTGGGGATCGATCGAGAATGTAAATAGTTGCATTGACAACTTCAGCCAAAAATCTAATTGAAAGTTTTTTACTTTTTAACATGCTTCCTGCTACCTCCTTGATAGTTTTGCTTTTTCTTTTTTACCTCTTTTTGCTAAGGAGTGTGTCACACTATTAGTTGTCTTTGGATTTCATTCTATTTACAATAATCAATAAAATACTTGTAAATGAACTCACCTCAAACATCAGTCTTTACCATCTTCATTTTATATATGCTTTACCTTTCTATAAGAGCTTTAAATAGTAGAAAGTAAGAAAAAATACATTTTATTTTTATGAAGAAAATAAATCCAGATAATTCTAGTGTAAGCAATAACCAAAAGTAAGAAATATATGTTGTTACTCAATGATGGAGTGCACGTTAGACCATTTTCATCTACATGAACAAGCTCTAGTAGAAAGGGCTCTCTAAGCTAACTTGGAAAAAGGAAATCGATGCATCTTCCCGTAAATGAATCCTTCACAATCTTTATTTTCATATTTTAACGAAAGACCAATAACCATATTCTTTTGCTTCAAAAGTTGGAGTCCATTCTGATTTAAGTGTCTAATCCTTAAGTGTTAAAGATACGAATCATCAATAGTCTTATTTCTTTAAAACATATTTTAAATGTTTTTATTTAGGAGGAAATATATTATTCTGACTCATCTTTGCTACTATGACATTTTGATTCGTTTTTCTTATAAAAAATATTTGCAATAATCTTTATCAAAAACAAGTTTGTACCCGTTTTTCATCATTTGTCCAACATTTAAGAGATTGTAAGTGATATTTAGAGAATAATAAACATCTCAAATTTACTTTTCTTTACCTTCTTTGTAATTGACTGTAACAAGACCTCTTCTTTCTATTTTCGCTCAATTGTCATACCAAGCTTCGATTGAGAAGAGAACGATATGTCTAACTCTGTAAAGGTTTTGCAATTTCCTGTAATGTGATGACTGCAATCACTATCCAAGTACCATATATTTGTTTTATCATAATAACCATCATTATAATAAAATGACATTTCTACATCATCGTCTTTTGAAGATTTTGCTATAGTATTTTTATCTTCAGCTTTCTTGTTATGAACCACCAATCCCTTTTAGAATGATTCAGAATTTGCATCTAGAACACTTAAAATATCAATCTTTTGATGCATTTTTTTGCTTCTTACAAATAATACAACAAGAGTCAAAATTATTAGAGTTTTGTTGCTGATTGTCTTTCTCTGCCTCTTCCAACACATTTTTTGGTACCTCCTCCTCTATTTTGATTTCTATCTTCACGACCTCCAGCGTAATTTACTTTCCTTTGAGTTGATTGTCTTTCTGTTGAGGTTCTACTTTTGAAAACTTTTTTGAAACATTAACTCTAGTTTTGAATGCATGTTCTAATGGCTAGCCACAATACAAACTAACTCTTTGCTCGTGTGTTTCAAGAGAACCCGTGAGTTCATAGAAAGTAAGATATGATAGATCTTTTGTCTCCTCAATTGCAACAACTACATATTCAAATTTAGGAGATAAGCTTCTAAGTACTTTGTCAACAATTTCCTTTTAAGGTACAATATTACCATAACTTTTAATTTTATGAACTCTTAGGGAGAAATACTTAGCAAGTTTAGCATCTTTCATTGCTTATCGAATTCTCTCCACAAGTTTTGTAGTTTAATAGAGATGAACTTTTTTTAATACTTGAAACTCATTTTTTAGAATATTCCAGGCATCTTGAACATTTTTTACTCCAAAAATTTTAGGATGGATGGATTTAGTTACCTCCTATTAAATTATTCTCAAGGTTGTAGGATTTTTCTTCACATTCTCCTTGTATTTCTTCTAATTTTCATTCGTCCAATCTGCTTCTTTATTTTACTGTAGTTCTATAAAACTATCTTCAATAAAGTCCCACGAATCTTATGAAACAGAGATTGTCTTATTTGAGAATGCCAATACATTGAAAATGGAAATCTAATTTTGTGAATATATGAAGAAGGTGATGAGACACGATTCTATAGCGATATAGTTTGAACATGGTTGATGCCATATATATTTGTTGGAAGCGACAACAGCAAAGTGAGTATAAAATGTTCCAAGTTTATTAGAATATGACTGAAATAAGATTACTTTTGCAAAGCTACACTTCCAACTGACTTTTTTTCTTAATCATCTTTAAGAACATAACATACATTTATATAGAACTTAAAATAAAATTTTAAAAACTTAGAAAATTCTAGAATCGCTTAAGAAATTGTAAAGTCATAATTTCAAACTATTATTTTCAAGACTGAATATTTTTCCAAGGATTACTTCTTGATAGTTTAATGGTACTTGGCTCCAGAGTATTGCTTCGAATGGTAAAGTAACAGATAAATCAGACGTGTACTAAAATGGACTCACGCATTAACCTAGCTTTAACACAGAATCCAAAGTTCAACAGGGGTTTGTTGACTGGGCGAGTGACTCTATACGTTGTACTGATTCACTCCGTCGTGGATCAGCCACCAGTCTGGAAATTAAACCACATATTTAGTTTCATTATCCTCTGAGATACCCAACCTCAACTTGCTTGTAGTAACTAGCTTCTCTCATTCACGGTGAAGTAGGGTGATGATGATGAAACTTGAACATCAATCTCAATGCTACAATAGACAAGATAATACCATTTCGTTACTTTATTAATTTCGCAAAATCAGAATTCTTAAATCTTTAAAACTAAGTAAAGTTTTTTCAAACGTGAAAAGGCGGTTGTCGAAACAACTTGTATATAAGATGGCACACTTCATGTTGAACTGAACCATATTGTAGACGAGGCCTCTGCTCAAACAGGCCCTGGAAGTTGGAAACTTTGAAGCCCTTGCTGATCCACGATTGAAGAACTATTTCAACTCCGCAGAGGTGGCGTCTATGGTAGCTTGGCTGCAACTTGTGTAAGCCATTCAGCGTGGCTTCGACCAAGAAAGAACCAGGTGAACTGCTCTTTTCTTTCTCCATTCAAAACATAGAACTTTCCCTTAACAATTTACACTGGCTTTGCGGAATTATGTGTTAGTTTTTGGAACAGATACCTTCATTCGTACGTTAGCAAGCAATCGTGCAGAAAATTCATCATGAACTGATAGCTACCAAAATAGACTACTCAGTTTCTGCTTTTTTATACTTCCCTTTAATCATTGTAATTTTCAAAAGGAAGAAGGAAATGAAAAAGGAAAATGTTAATCTTTGCTTCTAAACAAGCAGATAGCTCTTGCTTTGGAAGGATATATTCCTGCAAAGAATCTCAATGAAGGAATCAAGCCTGGAGATCACATTCTACGGTTCTTCGATAAGCTTAAATTATAGTAGCAACAAGGAGGACATAAAGAATTTGCACATGATAATGACAAGTCAGCAGTATGGCCTTAGTGAGTGCAGTGGAACCACCAGCAAACATGGAGTTAACATACCTAGTCCAAGCAGCGGCATAAGAACTGCTGCTAGATAAATGATTCTGTATAGAACAAGGCGACAACAGGACAGGATTGAATTCTTGTTCACCTGTCAAACAGTCTGTGTTGGACTTTTTTTGAGTGACTTATTAACCGCATGATATAGCTACCAAAGGTTATGTGCTAACCATAGGGTGCATGGATTTGGCATATTAAAAGGAGAGTTTACGACCTTAAAGCCTTCTTCCTGCCGTATGATTAAATAGGTTGATTTGTCAGCAAACTAATTTCTTTTTCCCTGATGTTGTCAACTGCTGAGACATTTATCAGAGGCTAAGTAAAAATACCAGTCATGGAAAACAAGGAAATCAAGTCCTTAAATGAGTGCCTCTTTCATAAAGCAAAGCAATTGTTTATGTTGTACTTATCAATTGCTTTTCATGTCAAGTGCTTAAAACAAGTTGTACTAACAAAGATTGGCCTCCATTTCAACAAGTATTTCCCAACTCCGTCTCCAGCAGAATTCCAGAGGTTGCTTTATGTCAGATTCCAAACTTAGGGAGAACTTAACCAGGACAAACAAAACCCGTCTACTTCTATGGAATTGATACATTACCTACTGACTTGATGAACTTCCAAAACAGAATTCATGCTACTAAGCGAGGCTAACAAACAGGAACGAGTCAGTGACCATGCCATAGTACTGAAATTGCATTAATCTCTTGAACAGGAGACTCAAACGTTGAGGCTTAACACATATATAGGAGTTTAACCATAAAGCTGGCAAGTTTTATGACCCTAGGATTTTAGACTTCATTACATACCAGCGCAAAATCCTCCTTTTTAGGTCAAGTAGTAATAATAGCTGTAGTGCTAATAATGATGTGCCAACTTGTGTTTCAGAGGCGGTGGCTAAAACAATCATTGTAAGCTTCCCTTCTATTAGTAGCAAAAACTGGAAGCAAAGAGAAACTTCCAAGAATTGAAACTTGTCATGAATAGCTCACATTTCCTGCTCTATTGTGTTCTTTGAAATCTCTATTTCATCTTTTCCTTTTACATGTACATCAACTATGATCAGCAGTTCCTCCAATGTTTGATAAGACAAAAGTTGAAACCAGAATCATTCCCCTCGACCCTTTTTATCCTTAAAAATGCACGATTGATAGCAGCCATTGCTTCCAAGGTGCATCTTCTTGTTGCTCAAACCATGATAGGAAACAACTATCCAACAAGCAGAAGAAGTTGACATATAGGAGTTGATACCTTACTGGTACAAATCGGAAATTTACAACTTGGACAACCGGCCATATACCTCCTTCCAACAGGAAGGCAGGAAGAAAATCCCTCTTCACATCTTCCTTTATTTGACGAATACTCTTTCCAGATGAAAAACCCATGTAGGTGAAAAATATGAGTAGATCAAATGGGCCAAAGACTAAACAATCAATTGCCACTTTAGAAGCCACGAACTGCAGGGAATTTGGACGCAATAGCATTCGGGACTTTATGTACCTGTCTAAACCTTCATACCTACAAGAATCCAATGAGGATTTATAACCATATGTTACATGCCTCTCCAGCAAAGTACAACCCCATACATCTCTAACTCATTATTGTGCTAATCCTTTAAACTCTATTCATTTAAAACAAGATTTTGATGTTTCAGGATCCTCAACTTTAACGTTTCATTGACCATTTTGAGTTTCACATTAAGGAAATAACACATAAATGATAGTATTTCAGGATCATTAGTAAAACAAGAAAACATAAAACTGTTATCGAGAGTGGGAGAGCATCGCCTACCAGAAATGGCCAACTGGTCCAACAAATCCCAAACCAAATAAACTTGTAGTTGCTACTCGTCTCCAGTTAATCTTTGCATTCTTTTCTTCATCCTAGCATTTGAATACAGGTTAGTCAAACAAGCTAAAGATATTGAAGTGAAGCTAGTAAATTCCTACCAACCAATTTGTGAAGTCCAATTGCAATGTGACTAAATGTCATTGTTTTCTCAATTTTGTTGGATATATTCAAGAAAGGAATGGCACAAATAGCCCCAATTATGACAAAGGGTTTCAGAGTTTCAATTTCTCTCGTTGCTAGCAATCAGTATTTCGTTCCAACAATCTCAAGCCAGTCATCGAGGCAGTCTTGGTCCCTTACAGGCCATTGGTTTTGGAACTCTGAAGCTAATGACTGAACAAAATCATATGTATAACACTTCAAGAACCAAGTTTAGAAAAAGCAGAATTTCTTCACTATCGAGGACAACATGGGCATATGCATAAGCACACATCTTTTACATATACGCATACATGTCCAAAGGTTCCCAGACCATTCATTCATAAAAAGGAAAAGGAGAAAACCACTGTTACGTATGAATAGAGAATACATGGAAAAAGCAGGAACTTCACTGATTGCAGCAAAAGCAACATTTATCAGAAGCTATATAAGACATTAGTATAACTAGACACCAAAGACTTTAAAAAATGGTTAAACGCTATGCTACCCAAAGATTACGACAGAAGTGATAGAACAGTTATAGAATTTAAAATTATAGGCAATGCAAAAATAACAATCACATCTTCAATTATCTAATCTCATTCACCCTTCAGAGGATTTTGGAGATTTAGTATGTACAATAGAAGTATTATTATGTATCTAACGTAGCAATATTTATATAATAGTACATTACAATATTTCTAAATTAACTTACTTTATATGAGCTAAGCTTAGTGAATAATACAACTCAAAAGTCTTCGTGATCTTTATGTTGTGGAGGCAGGCTTTACAGTAAAACTATGTTAAACTAATGTATAGATTCTTCTTCTCCTTCGTACCCTTTACTTTCAATTTCACCTGGTATCAAAGTCAAATTCCAATTCTAGGAAGCTCAAATCCTTTGCCTCCTGAATTTCTCTATTTCTCTATTGATCACTGATGTCTCTCCTTTTACGGGAAGCCTCTTCCTTCTAGCAATTTATTGACTGTCATTAACTCTATTCTGTCCCCTGACAGCCTATTGAGAGCTCTAATACCTCTACTCACCCCAATTCTTCTTTGTCTGCTTTCTTCAAATTCTGCCACTAGATACCACTCAGTTCAGACCTTTTTCTCTAGCTTCAGTCGCATTTTTTACTTTTTCTTTTTCCTTTCGTCAGCATGTGTTCTTCTTTGGTCACCTTTGTCTTTATTTTTCACAGTATCTTCTCCAACCAACTACTTTTTATCTCCGATGAAGAAAGGAAAAAAGAGAAAGTGAAAAGAAACCAAAAAAAGAAAAACAAGTATATATAACTTAATTTTTTATTTTATGTATTTACCACATTATCTAATACACCAACTAGAAATTGGATAGCGTTCTCTTATCAATTAAAAGGAAGTGTTGAAAATTATGGAGATTTAGTATTCAGTACAGGAATATTATTGTGCATCCAGTAAGAATGTTTTGCTTATCCAATGATAAAGTAACTGAAATACTATTTATGAATTTTATATTTTCTTATTATTAAATATTGTAATGCCTTATTATTGTATATAGATGGGATAAACCTAACGAATAATATACCTCAGAACCCTAATGTTTTTTATGTATGTGAACATAAGCATTTCAACCGAATTACATAAACCAATGTATAAATTCTTATTCTTCTTCCTACTCTTTCTTTTCAATTTTACATGGTATTTGAGCTAATTGGACAATCCTAGTAAGACATTCCTATCAGTCCTTAATTTTTCTAATAAAGACTGTTCCCTTTTTATCAATTATCAAGACAGAGATAATAGGGAAGATGGATCCCGCTTTGTGGTGCTTAAGAAGTCCAATAACCGCTCATACAAACAACACCTTATAAACTAACAGAAACATTGATCGAACAGTTTGGAGTTTGATGAATCAGAGGATCTTATACTCAACAGGACAAGAGCAGGCACACGAATCCCATCCCTGAACTGCAATATAGGTTCTCTGATCAATTTGTGGTTCTAATCCCAAACCACCAAAGCCAATATTTTAGAACCATTTCCAGGAAAAGAGAAGAAGCGAGAGACAGTATGTAGGCATGGCCATTCACTTAAAATCATGCTTTACAAAATGCTGTAAAGGAAAATGGGTGGAGAAAATTACTAATAGGACAGAATTGAGATAGAACAGTAACAATAATTTCCTTCAAGATCTAACTCAAGACTGAATTGCCCTGAATATCTCCCAAACCAATTAAGCCACCGAGTTAGTTAAAAGTTATGCCTGTACTTATACGTCAGGCAACCAGAGTAAACATTTTAAAGCTGCCACAATCTTAACCAGAGACCAACTAAGCCTATCAGCGACAGATCACAAATGAAGCAAATCCATTCCAATTTCTCATACCAAGAACAATGTTTAAGGCAAATGCTACGTAGCCATACATAGTTACATTAAACCAATAACGCTATTATGTATTAAACTGGAACACAACACGTTGGCTATTCAGCAATCAATCTAAAGATTTTTCTAAAAAATTTAAGTTTGCAGGATGTCAAAAATGACCTAAGATTAACAAGGAATATGAGTTGGCGAATAAAAATATTGGATAAAAGTAGGTTTCACAAACCAATTCAACAAAACAAGTCACCAATAAATAACTTAAATCTTGAGTGAGCAAATAAACTCCTGTAATCATTTAACTAGCAAAATTCTTAAGATGATGGTCGAACAAAAATATTGGAAGAATGTAGGTTTCACTATCCTATTCAACAAAAACAAGCTACCATATAAAATAACTCGAATCTTGAGTGTGCAAGTAAATTGCTGTTATCATTTTGCCAATCGCAAAATCATTAACTCTTCCATTAGAAGGAATAGTCTGAGGATCACATTAAGCAAAATCTAAGGACTGGTGGCTTTTCAGCTAATGGACTGGAAAAAGAAAGAAAATATAAAAGCAAGAGGTTTCAATTTGTAATCTTCAATGAAGGAAAACCAACATCCCAAACATTAAAAGGAAAAGGTAGAATTAAAAAAAATGCTAAGAGAAAATGAATGATGCCTATTTACATAAACGATGATTACATTGGTTTCTATTACCTTAAAAGTACAAGAATCGGACAAAAAGGTAAAGGTGACAAAAATTCTTTACCCCAGGCAAGAATCAGTATCCAACAACAAGTGAAGAAAATGAAATAGACGAATAAAAGGGGTTTCCTTGATGGACATGTTTTCAAATACCTGAATGATAAGGTCTTTCCTGATTGTGTAATGAGTGACGGACTGCGCAGCGATATCACCAAGGCCCCAAATCAAGCCGGAGCTAATCATCCGAGTCTTTAAAGGGTGCACTGACAAGCATTTCTGGTACCATTTCCAGAATCTCAGCATATTACTCCAAAAGACAAAATAGGTATATTTGAAGAAACTTTAAGAAGAGGCCACCACGGATTGGTGTTTTCATGAATGCTTAATTTCACTCGATTTTCTTTTGGTAATGCCAACTTTGATTTTTCCCGAGATTTTCGTTTCCATGTACGGTGGTCTGAGAGGGAACAAAAAGGCCAGTTCTGGCAAAGACCATGTTTTTGTATCGATACCATTGAGACTTAATATGTGCCATACGCACACTTCAAAGTTTCTTCTCAATCTACACCGAACTTGTCTCCTATATTTGGGAATTGGGAGTTTACTCGCAGGCTTGAGGCCGTGTAACGTGTTTCTGTTGTGTTGTGTCGTGGGTTTATATTATTCTTGAGCCTAATGTCATGTTCAACAGACGAAAGTGCATGTCTATGCCCAGGTAGTGTTTTTGGGCTAGGCGTTGGTAGTTGAAAAAAGGAAGCATACATGATTTCCGTTGCATTGCAAACTAAGAAGCCTGTCAGGTGGTGTTTTTGGGCTAGGCGTTGGTAGTTGAAAAAAGGAAGCATGTATGCTTTCCATTGCACTGCAAACTAAGAAGCCTGTAAACAACCTAGACAAAGAGAGATTAAAATTAATTAATTCTTTTGAGGAATTGTATGCGCGTGTGGTTCTCTTTTGAAAGGACACATTGTTGTTTACAATTAATTAAGTCTCATAAGTATGCTTATGGCTATCGTTTCGTACCGGCCAGAAAACAAAGCGGTACTTATAATAATGGTACCAACTCTGAGAACCGGTTGGTACCGGGCCTTATTGCTCGGTACCGGTCACTCGGTACCGGCCGGTACTCATGGCCTGGTACCGTAAATCCTCAAAAGTTGAGGACTAAATGGAAAAAAAAATCCTAATACTTCTCTCTCTTCTCTCTCGCTCTTAGCCTTTCATTTTTCTTCATTTTCTCTCTCACTCTCTCTCACTTCGTCGCTCCTCCGGCACTGACTCATCCTCTCCTCTCGCTGTTGTCGTCGTCCTCTCATCCACTCCCGACGGTTCGCGGCGCTCTCCAGTGGTACTTGGCTACTCCTCCAACACGCGACGTCATCACTTCCGGTTGTCACCACCTCGCCCGCTCCACGCCTCCCCCTATCGCCCGACAGATCACCCAGATCTGAACCCAAGTCACCCGAGACCTGACACCTATTGTGAATATTTCTAATAATTGTTGGGTGGGTTTTTTTTTTCAATTTTTGTTAGAATATTTATGATAATTATTTGTAACTTTGTCTTTGTGTTGTGACTGAGGAATGAAATTGATGAGATTGTGAATGTAACATCCCGTCTCCTATACATACGGCTAGGACACATACGTGTGAGACACTTATATGACTTAAGATAAATAGACGTTACACATAAGTTAATTGTGACTTATATATCGGTTGGCACATTCATCAAAGTATATATGCTTTCATTTGGCATTTTTCGGGTAAGTATGCCAAATTGTAA
>JAOQMS010000008.1:21129316-21154717 GCA_027563885.1 Erythroxylum longipes
TTCAACTTGATTGTTTCCTCGTCACGATGAAATTGTAATAGTTAAAGGATATTTATTGTTCTTGTATTGGATGTTTTAATGTGATTATTATTTATTAAAATTTTGAAATTGTATTATTGTAATATTTTAAATACTTTGTATTATTCCTATTTTTATATTTGTATTATGATGATTGTCTTTTTTATATTAATTGTGGTTATTATTTCTATGTGAAATATTTAAAAATTATTGTCATTTCATATTAAATTTATTAATTGTGGTTATTATTTATTATTATAATTTTTGGAAACAGGGTTGATGTAAACTTGTAAAGTATACAGTATATAATTGTACAATATATCAGTGAACTATTTTGCAAATTTTAAAAATTTCAGGGACTATTTCATAAATATAAAAAATTACCCGAAACGATACCCGGTATTGACCAGTACCGGTACAGTACCGTACCAAAACTCAATCTGGTACCGAGTCTGGTACGGTATTCGTAACATTGCTCATAAGTATAAGTAGGAAAAAGTGTAAATTAATTGTTATTATTTTAAACGTGAAATTGGTTGAGACTGAGATATTGATTGATTAATCTTGTGTAATAATTTTCCAGAGTGAGCAGTACATCGTCGTTTATAATTTTGAACTTGTTAAATTAAAGGAGATTCTAAATTTGAGTATTAATTTTGCCTTAAAAAGGGGACTTATATATCATATTGAATCACTATAAAATTAATTTTTCTTCTTTTTCTTTAATTAATTTAATTTGAACTTCTTTTCTTATTGTATTTTAATTATGATTTATAGTTAACCTTTCCTCAAAAGTTGTTAGATTGCACATTACTATTTTAAGACTTAATTTTTTAATTTTTAATAGTTAGATCAAGTAGTATTTGATATTAAATTAGATTGGCAATAAAAATATCAAATTCATCTCTTTTTTTTTAGAGGGACTAATAATTAGTATGAAAGTAGCTTTTAATTAAAAGAATTGTATTTTAAAACAAGGTAAGTTATTATCTTACAAAAGTTTTATTAGGAACATATTGAAAGAGGACATAGGGGATCAGATCTCCTGTTTCGATTATGGTGTTCCTATCATGTTCCGTTAAATCTCATCCACACATTTACATGGACTCCACATAAATGTATGAAGAAGATTTAATAGAACATGGTTGGAACAGAGTTATTGCAACAGAGAATTTGAGGTGTAAATATGAGCGTCCAAAACTATAATTCCTAACGGACAAGTGTCCTCTTTGCAATGGACGTGTTATCAAATTCCTATATTTATGCCTTTTTGCTATCTTTTCTGATACATAATTAGGATCTTCCTTCCTTTCATCGTGGTTTCAGCTTAACATAAAAGAGAAGTTGTTTTCTATCTTACTGTAAAAGTTTTTTTGGACATAGAAATTATACTAAATTCGTGGTAACTTCTTTACACGTCAGTCTTATTCAACCTTCTCACATGATCGTTGATCAACAAAATTTTATTCTCGAACACCTCAGGAATCTTATAGTGTTTAACTCACACTCTTGCAAGAATAATATGAAAGCACTAAATTATCAAAGGCAATAATAAACAAACAGGAGCTATGGTAAAAACCAACGTTTATTACTTCCCAAAATTATACAAAGGAATGCTCTCTTTCAATGTGTTCCCTTGTCCTCCATCTCTCTCCTCTAAGAGCATGACTCAAATAAGTTATTTATAGGCACATCTGGCTTTACAATTCAGAATATTAATTGAATTGAACTAACTAGATCGTCTTTCTCCTTATCATATTACATCACATTAACTAATTGAGTAACACCCCATCTAAATAAGTCTCTATCTAATAGGATTTAATTACATCGCAACTAATAAGAGAAGAGATTATATTTAACTAGAAAGGATACATCTATATCAATGAAGAACTCTATTATCTTCAAATGATTCTCCTACATATTCTTTATCTTTTAGAGCTAATATATATCTACTGTAATCTTATCCACCACATCATCCAAGATTTCTACTTTATCTCTATCCATTAATGATAGTCATTCAAATCCAAAGCTTTTCATGGCACACCAGTCCAATCTAATGCTAACCCATGCAATTCCATTAGTTATGGTCCGTCTATTTGAGCATACATTAAGTCCATAGAGCTCTCATATATCTCCCTCATGCATATGATCCAGCTAACTTTCAACCCAAGATCCATCTTAAGTTATCTTTTGGTCTCACATATGAATGTTGCATCTCATTGAAGATTTCTGCCAATGTGCATCAATGCATATTAATTGATAGTTGTGCATTAGTCTATATTTTTCTAATTATGTGACATGCGTTTCTTGCATAATAGTTGATTGTTATTGTAATTTAGGATTCATTTTGTATGTTTTTGTTGATTTTGATCTTCATTGTTGTTATTTCATGTTTGGTGTTAATTTAGGGTAAGAATTGATTATTTTTATATAGGAATGAAGATTGAGCAACTTGGAGATTGAGCTAGAGACCAAAGAAGAGAAGAGAAGAGGGAACTTTCTGTTGTAAAATCCCACGATCGTGGGAATCATGCCAATTCCCACGATTATAGGAAGTTTAACTCGAGACATTTTGCGGGGTTCAATTAAATTTTAGGTTTTTGGGACTATATAACATATTAAAACTCCATAGATGAGAGAGGATGAAAACCCTTTATGGAAATAGCCTCCTTGAGTGAAGAATACGAGTCTTAAGGAAGGTGAAGATTCAAGGATTATCAACAACAATTGGGAAAATTGCACATCAATATAAAAAATTTCAGATTTTGGCAAGGAAGAGATGGGGTTTTCTTATTCAATTTTCTGTCAATTTTATAAAAAATTCTAGATTTTGGCAAAGAAGATAAGGAGTTTTCTTATTCAATTTTCTGTTAATTTTATCTCTTCGAATCTTTATAAGATGGAATATTTGAGTGTTAGTGATGTTATGGAGACTATGATTGGCTGAATTATTTTCTAAGGATTACTTTTGAAATATTTTTGTTAAACTCCTATTTTATTGAATTGAATGAAAGTCGTCTTTGATGATTGTTGATTATATTTATATCTTGCAATAAATGGAGAGAGTTAGTAAGGTTATTTGTGTAGGATTGTACAATGAGAGTTGGCAACTTATAGACTTATAATCATCATATTAATTGATTAGTTAGAAGAGAGATCTCGGCTAATTCAATTGATCACCCATAGGATAGCTTAATAACTAGTTAATTTGGTGGAGTGATTGAGTAGGTTGAGAGATCGCTTAATTAACTTCGTTTAGTTTGATACTTTTCCTTGTGTATGATGGACACAAGGAGTACACGAACAGCGACAAAAGTTAGTAAAGATGAATTTCTCGATATCAAGAGACACGAAAGAGAGTTAAAAAGAGCAAAATGTCTAAATTTTACACAAAGAGATATGGCTAAAGAAGGAGAGCAAGGAGGAGTTGAGAGGACACTGATGGACTTTATGAGGCTAGGATTTAGTCCTCAAGGAGTTGCGAAACTGATGGTTCAAGCCAATAATTTCGAGATAAAGCCAGCACTCCTCAACATACTGTAGAACAATGTGCAATTCTACGAGCTATCCAACCAGGATCCAAATGCCCATATCGCTAACTTTTTACAGATTTAAGACACTTTCTGATTTAACAAAATGTTCGACGATGTAGTTAAGTTGAGATTGTTTTCTTTCATGTTGAAAGATTGGGCGAAGGTGTGGTACAATTTGCTAAATTTGGGGAAGATTGCTACTTAGGAGCAACTAGCTTAAGCATTCCTCATGAAGTACTTTCCGTTGACCACGACGATGAGGATTATCAAGGAGATTATGAATTTCAAGCAGAATGATGGGGAATCTCTCTATGAAGCTTAGGAGAGATTTAAAAAACTATAGAGAAGTTGTCCCCACCATAACCTTCCAAGGGAGTTCCTATTGCAGACGTTTTACAATGGCATGAATCAGAGCACGAGAAGAACTATAGATACAGCTGCTAGAGGTTCATTGATGAGGAAGGCTGTGGAAACAGCTCATGATCTTTTGGAGGAGTTGGCAAGCAACAACTGCATATGTTCTAGTGAGAGGAGCAGGTAGGGGCTGAAGGAGCAAAACGGTATGATTCCTATTGACTCTGTTACTACTTTGTAGGCACAGATTACAACCCTTACAAAGTAGCTAAACAGTAAGCTAAGAGCATCTACCTCTACAGCTAAAGCGGTGTGAGGACAATGTGAGCTATACAGGCAGAATGATCATAGTTCAGCCGAGTGCTTTCTGTTGGGAGCCGGTGGTGCAAAATAGGTAAATTACCTGGGCTAGCCACATAAAGGTAACAATTTGTACTCAAATACTTATAATTCAGGATGGAGAAACCACCCAAATTTTTCTTAGAGTTATAAGAATGCAAGTAGTTAAGAGAGACCACAAGGACCTCTAGGATTTCAGCAAGATTATATTGGATCGATGGAGAGTAAGATGGATAAGATAGGGGAGCTTTTGGGGTTCCAGTCTGGCAGTAATATGGACAAGATGAGGGAGGTTTTGGGTTCCAAACTGGCAACTCAAGAAGAGAATCAAAAGAGGATGTTCGCTAGCTAGGAGGAAAGTTAGAAGAGGATGGAAGCGAAATTTGATCAGATCGTGAATAACCATACATCATCCATCCATAATTTGGAGGTTCAAGGAAGTTAACTCGCTAATGCCTTATCTTCTAGAAGTGTAAGTAGTCTACCGAGCAATACCGAAATCAACCCAAAGGAAAGGATCATGGCCATCATGTAAACTCAGATTATGGAAATTGAACATGAGAAGGAAGACGGGGACAAGAGAGAAGGACAAAAAGTTTTAGAATTCCTTCTAAATGAGCTAATTAGTGAGCCGATCAAGGAGCCTCAACCTGGGATTCCGTATCGCATCTTTGCTCAGAGAAAGTCAAGTTCAAATAGAGCAATGAAGAACTGTAAGGAGGTTGAGTCAAGCAAGATTAAGGATATAATGAATCAACTCCAAACAAAGTTCACGTTAAAGGAATAGGTCAAGAAAGAGGTAAAGGAGCATATATCAGAAGGAAGTCCAAACCAAGCACAAAAGAAAGAAAACCTAGGGGACCTTTTCATTATGTGCAGTATCAATGGAGTTAAAATAGCTAGGGCATTTGCAGATTTGGGAGCTAGTATCGATATGATGTCCTACACTTTTAGTCAAAAGTTAGGTTTAGGAGAGCCAGATCCCACTAAGATATTGTGAAAACGCCAACAGAATAATGCACCAGCCAAAGGGGATCATTAAGAACATGCAAATATAGATTGACAGATTCATTCTTTCTTAGGATTTCTATATACTGGATATTGGAGAAGATGAAGAAACCCCTATAATACCTGGGTGACCGTTACTGGCTACTTCTCGTTCGATCATTGATGTTGATGTGGGTGAATTGACGCTGAGAGTAAGAAAGGAGTAATTAACTTTCAAGGTGTCAAAGAATTACTATCGTTCTCCTTTACCCTTAATGGATATCAAGCAACCTGAACTCCAAGGAGGATGGGAACATATTGAGGAACTTGGGAATGTGTTCAGAAAGAAACAATCGAGTAGGAAAATGTGAAGTAAGGAAAACCACAAGGAAGATGGAATTCATAATAGGGTAGCTCATGTGCAGAGTTTGAGATCAATGTCTACATTATCACTGAACTGTTTATTTAAGCCACTATGAGCAAAAAGGAAATCGATGTTAAAAGAAGGGTTGCATGGGAGGCAACTTATGGAATTCTACTTTCTTTTGATTATTAATGTTAATTCGTTTGTTTGATTCATTCAGTTATGATTATGTTTGATTTGAGTTTGATTGTTGTTTATTTGGATTTTGTTTGAATTTTAACTTGTTTTCTCTTGGAAATTCTTGTTGATAATATTATTTTGATGTGTTTGTAGGTTGTGGGATCATTGAGCATGCATGTAAGGCTTGGAAGAAGGTTTAGAAGTGGAAGAATAACCCAATCCCACGATCGTAGGAATTGGAGTGATTCTCACGACTGTGGGAATTCTCTCCAGAAAGTTTCCGGAGAGAAATCCTATGATTGTGGGAATCCCATCTGAGGGAAATTTTAAGTTTCCCTCTCCTTTCTTCTTTCATTCATTCTTCAAAATTTTCACACCTTCTCTCTCTAACCCATGAAAACTCTCCTCCCACTCTCTAAAATCCTTTATCTTCCTCTAGATTCTTGGTATTTTCTTCATCTCTTTTCATTAATCTTACAATCTTTTACTCTTCTTATGCATTAATCATTCAAAAATATAAGGATTTGGGTAAGATTTTTCTCTCTCTCTATAAAATATGAATTCACCCCTCTTTTCCTTATTTTTGCAAGTTTTAATCTTCTAATGGCTCCAAAGAAGATGACAGCTCAGAAATAGACCGATGAATTGCGCCTTCAAGTCTCCAGTGAAGGTAAGCCAGATTTAGCAACATCTTATTGTGCTCCATCTCTAATTTATTCGAACGAAGAATGTACGCATTTCTGAGACCTTAGAGATAGGAAATTGATCACTCCTCATTGCTTTGATTTTGAATTGTTAGAAACCATAGGAGTGAGGTGAAAAATTAAGCGACTAGCTACAAATATAGGTTGGAATAGGTTCATTCAGTGTGATGTGCCTATTTACCCTATGATGACCATAGAGTTTTTCACTACAATCCGCTATAAGCGTAAAATAGATGTTTTCTAGTTTAGGTTAGCTATAAATGTTTATAAATTGGATTATAATGTCATTTGTGCAATTTTCGATTTGTCAAACACTAAAGTCTTAGATGTTAATGATGACTTTTATCTGGATGATTATTGGAAAACTCTAACGGGTGAAGAAAATTTTGACTCTAGGAATGCACCGAGCACTTTAATTCTTAGTGCTGAGCATTTACTTTTACATAAATTTATATGCTTAACTGTGTTTAATAAAATTGAAAGTAACAAATGCTTGACCAAAGAACTTTTCTTTCTGTGGTGTATGGATTGAAAAATAAAAATTAATACGCCTTTTAGGAATGCACCGAGCACTTTAACGATGACTTTTATCTGGATGATTATTGGAAAACTCTAACTGGTGAAGAAAAGTAACAAATGTTAACGATGACTTTTATCTGGATGATTATTGGAAAACTCTAACGGGTGAAGAAAATTTTGACTCTAAGAATGCACCGAGCACTTTAATTCTTAGTGCTGAGCATTTACTTTTACATAAATTTATGTGCTTAACTGTGTTTAATAAAATTGAAAGTAACAAATGCTTAACCAAAGAACTTTTCTTTCTGTGGTGCATGGATTGAAAAATAAAAATTAATACGCCTTTTAGGATTTTTCGATCAATACTGAGTGTTGTGAATAAAAAGAGCTCATATTTTAGCATGTCTCATATTGTAACTACTTTGGCTCTGTTTTATAATCTTGATGTGGAAAATGTGCGTACAACTCAATATGATATGTTTGACATATCTTATTTGAGGTGCTTCGAGATTATCGAACTCCAAAATCCTCAGACGCATACTGCAATGAAGAATAGGAAGAGCACAAATATAGCTTCTTTCTGACCCTCCACATCCCAGCAGTCCCAGAGCTAGAATAAGAAGCAGTGGAGGAGGAACAAAGTGCACCAGCAGAGGTCGACTAATTTTAACAAATCCTCGACCAGATGGCTTACAATTAGCAGTAAATGACATCGCAACTCAATGAGCTCGGCACCCAAATGTGGCAAGTCCACAAGAAGCAGCCCTACTTGAAGAAGAAATTCTTCAAATTCTTTTAGAGGAATAATTTTAAAGCTCCTTCGCCAACATTGTCACCACCGCAATCCCTATAAGCTTTTCTTACCCTAGACTTTTAAATTTTGTTATTTCTTTTGTTTGTTTTGTTATTATTTTTGTTAGTTTGATTTCTTTTATTTGGTTTCATATCCATTTTGTTTGGTTTGCTGTCTTTTGTTTAGTTTGCTGTCATTTTTTGTTTGTTTTGATGTCATTTGTTTGTTTCAATTTATTTTGTTTGGTTTGATGTCATTTTTCCCTTATTTGGTGGTTGACTTGTCACATTGAGGACAATGTGAACTTTAAGTGTAGGGAGGTGACGTTGACTTTCTCAATTGCATTGTTTGCATTCTATTAAATATGATGTATGTTTAGGCATATCATGTTGTTTTGTGTTAAGCGATGGAACCGCACTTGAATCATTTTGATGGATATTAGCATGAGATTATGTCATGCTAGCTGGAATGAGATTAAATGCATACTTGAACTTGGATTAGGCTACTTGAGTAGAAAGTGAACCATGTTGAGTGATGAAAAGTAGTTCGTTACATGAGCTTGTTCACAATTTGACATTTTAGCAATGAGGTAGTGTAGAGATGCATAATGAGTTTTCATTTGAACCAAAGTGCGGATTGAGCCTATATGACTCCATCTATAGTCATCCCATTTCTTTGTTGTGTGATACTACCTTAGGTTATTATCTTCAAAACTTGCTTTGAATCAGTTTGAGTCTACTAGATGCATGTTTAATAGAGATGATTAAGGCCCTTTTGTGTTAACCTTTGGCTTAAATGACCTACCCTTTGATTATCCATTGCTACACCTGTTGAGCCTTAACCTTTTGTTTCTTGAAATACACAAAATTTTCAAACCTAAAACCCTATTAACCTACCCATTCACAACCTTAGTTAATTATTAAGTATTACATTAGTTAGGATTGTTGTAAATATTTTTACTAAGATGAGTTGAGGATACTTTTTCCTGTGAATTACATTGTATATAGTTGCTATTTTATTCATAGTCTCTTCCATGTATTAAGAAAAAGAAAGAGAAACGAAAAAAGAATTGTTGAAAAAATGACAAGAAAAAGAAAAAAAGAAAGAACATTTGAGTAGCGTAAATAAGTGCAGAGTATTGGCATAGTTACACTTTTGTATCTCAGAATTTTGTTTTATTATCCCTTTTCACCCGTTTTTTACTTTATGAATGCTTGTGTTAAACCCTTTTCCATCTTTACCCACCTTAATCCTTACCACATTACAACCCTAATCAAGCCCTTTTGATCTATTTATGCATGCAATCATTGTAGAGGAGAATTGGTGTATTAGCAAGCCTATGGTAGGGTAGTTTCCTATAGGAAGTTTGAGCGAAACACTAACCATCAAACACTTGAGAGAAATGAGTAAAAACCGTAAGGAAGATTCATTTTGCATCTACACTTATCTTTGAGTGATGGTGTCAATTGTTGAGTTTGCTTATGTACACTGATGAAAAAGTAGTCATGATATGTGTAGTAACTTGATATTTGAGTTGGATAAAATTTGAGGGATTGTATGTTTTGATCTTTATGAAAATGAAGTGATATAATTGATTGGTTGTATTTATTTTTCTTGAGGACAAGCAAAGATTTAAGTGTGGGGAAGTTGATAGTTGTGCATTAGTCTATATTCTTCTAATTATGTGGCATATGTTTCTTGTATAATAGTTGATTGTTTTTGTAATTTAGGATTCATTTTGTATGTTTTGTTGTTATTCCATGTTTGCTGTTAATTTAGGGTAAGAATTGATTATGTTTATGTAGGAATAAATATTGAGCAACTTGGAGATTAAGCTAGAAACCAAAGAGGAGAAGAGAAGAGGGAACTTGCTGTTGCAAAATCCCACGATCGTAGGAATTGGCGATCGTGGGAATCATGTCAATTCTCATGATCGTGGGAAGTTTAACCTGAGACATTCTATAGGGTGCAATTAAATTTTAGATTTTTGGGACTGTATAACATATTAAGCCTCCATAGATGATAGAGGACAAAAACCCTTTGCAGAAAAGAGCCTCTTTGAGTGAAGAATACAAGTCTTGAGGAAGGTGAAGATTCAAGGATTATCAATAACAATTAGGAAAATAGCACATCAACATCAAAAATTCCAGATTTGTGCAAAGAAGAGAATGAGTTTTCTTATTCAATTTTCTGTCAATTTTATCTCTTTGAATCTTTGTAAGATGGAATATTTAAGTGTTGGTGATGTTATGGAGACCATGATTGGCTGAATTATTTTCTAAGGATTACTTTTGAACTATTTTTGTTAAACTCCTATTTTACTGAATTGAATGAAAGTTGTCTTTGATGATTGTTGATTATATTTATATCTAGTAATAAATCGAGAGAGTGAGTAAGGTTATTTGTGTAGGATTGTACAATGAGAGTTGGCAACCTATAGACTTACAATCATCACGTTAATTGATTAGTTAGAAGAGAGATCTCAACTAATTCAATTGATCACCTATAGGATGGCTTAATAACTAGTTAAATTGGTAGAGTGATTGGGTAGGTTGAGAGATCGCTTAATTAACTTCGTTTAGTTTGATTAGGGATAATTAATTACACCTTGAGAGATTGTAGTTAATACAATTGAATATCTTAGGTAAGACACAATATTAATAAAATAGGAGGGTGATAAAATAGGGAGAAAGTGATCTCTAGTCATTAGATTCTTGAATTCCAATTTTCTGCATTTTGGTTTTGTTTATTGTTTATTATTAGTCTTTCAATTTTATTTTAATTTTCCAGATTATTTCCATTAAACAATTTTGTTTCTTAAAAAAAGTTTGATGGGATCAATATCCGTTTTCTAACTATAATTCACGACCTATATACTTGTAGTTTTTTAGCGTAAAACGAGTAGATTGTTTTGCATAATTACACTCAACATTAACTTATCAATAATGCATATTTTCCTTGCCTACTCGCTTTGCCTTGTTTTATTGCCCCGAGTTTCAAATATTGGTCAAGGCTTCCTAATGCTCACATGATTATGTAATTAAGACTTATAAGGGTCTAACCACTAGCTAATTCATTTAGCTTAGGTTTTGATTTTCCAGGACTTATGATAAGCATTGCAAATCCAAAAACTATTGTTTAGAATCTTAAACAGTTGTTTTTCAATCTTATTAACCCTTCAATTTTAAATTTAAAAATGCGTTTATAAATTTTAAATATGAACATTTTTAATATTAATATTTCATATTAATTTTATTTACAATAATATTTATTATAAAATTTATCATATATATCTAAATATATATAAGATAAAGAATATGTTTAAATATTTATGTCACTAAATTACAACCAACTGATTAACTGTAAGACATAAACTAATAATGAATTAATACATATATTAGATTAAAAAAAGAGTTGTAGAAGAAAAATCAAAAGTATTGGCACAAAAAAATGGAAATATCCAAACTTAGAAATGGAATAATTTTATGTTAAGAAATGTGTTGGACAACAAAGTTAATATCGGAGAATTTCCAAACTCATTGATTAGGTCTAGCTAATGGGCCCAACAATTTGCCTTCCATATATGACCGTGGTTTAGTAAGAGTGATCATGGTTTGTATGAGTCGTTTGATCAATATCTAATATCCTACATGTGGTGTATGAAACTAACTTCTCTTCTATTTATAGAAAAGGCACATCCCTAATTATGCTTGAGGTCGACCGTATAGTTAGGTCCAGTGGCAGGTTGTATGTTCATATTTTTCCTAATGTTATAGATGAAGTGAAAGGTTATAGGCTACTAAAAAATTATGCTTCAAACATATGAGGAGCAAGTTACAAAGTTTTACACGTAATAAATGTCTTCTAAGTTCCTAAGATTATTAAATTGAGATATTTATTATTTTGATGAGGTTACTATTTATATCAAACTAATATAACACTATGAAAAATTGTATACATAACCTAATATCTAGTTGGAAAAGATTTTTTAAAGAAAGAAATTCCAGTAATGGAAACACAAGTTATAACACCAGATATAACCTCAAGGGAGAATACTAGGAAATGTCAAAGAAAAATAGGGAGAGAACTTACAATTCCATGTTAAAGTTACATGAATCCCCATTAAAAAGGATCAAAACCTATACTACAAATTAGGATGCTCCTAGAGTTCTAACAAATCATTACTGATATTTGAATAGATGTTATGACCTAAAATTATTTGTCTGATCTTTTGAATAATGACTTAAATGAACTATTGAGTAGGTTTATTTTTAGTTAAAAAAATTCTAGCATTCCTTTCTAACCAAAATGCATAAAATCCTATACTAATCACGAGATTGAATACTATTAAGTTTCCATTTTAAATGAATCTCACTTACTCAATCCATAAAATAAAACCTAACCACAATGAGATAATAAACGAGAGATTGCAAAGTGTATGAGAATAGCTCCAGAAAGCTAATGAAAAGTGGTAATTATGGTAAAGATGATCAAGGTTTTTCATGGCTTAGTGATAAAGAATGCAAGTCATAGTTGACATATTACCTCTGAATTTGTCCATAGTTGTTAATTTTTTCCTAATTGCTAACCAAAAGATAAAAGAGGCTTCAAGGGACATGTTAGTAAATTAGACAAGCTTCTGCTAAGAAATGTAAAAACCAAAAAGCTTGATGAGATTTATATAATTTTTGTTGGTGAAGATTTTGGAATTATGATGAAACCATTTAGGTTAATCCTTTATAGACAAGCTAGGATTATAAGTGGGAGCATAATTTATTAAGTATGCAAAGCCTCTATATTTGTTGTTCCATATCTCACCACTAATCACTCTTTTCACTTTAACATCTAAAGGAATGAAAAGCTTTAAATGTTCTAAATTAAGGATGGTATGGAGAAGAACAAAATCATTCCAGTGATCATATAAAAACATGTTCTTTCTCTATTCTTTGTCTTAAAATTGATTCCATAATTCATAATTTCCCTCATTTTAAAGATTTAGTTAAAGGCTATGAGTTGGATTAGCTTAACTTGATAAACTAGAAGCTTTGATTCTTTATAACATAGGTGTGCTCCTATTTCATCTAAATTGATTAAAAATTAACAAATAATTTCTAGATCTTTCTGGAAAATAGCATTTTATTAGTGATCTTAGTTGCGGTGACCCCTAAAACAACCTCCTCTTTACTTTAACAAACAACTATCCTTCGAACTTTCACACCTTAGTGGTAGTTAACTATACTAGTACGTATAAAATAATTAAAGGATTTTTCATTGTCCCTGATTTTTTTTTGTAGAAAAATATGTAAACACTAACAGACCATGAGTTAATAAGATGAAGTCTTATAGCATAGGAGTAAAGATTATTGTTTTAGTGATTAATTATTCTCTTAATTGCATCAAATAATGGCTACAATCTTTGAAACTCACTCTTTTATTAGATATAAAAATGTCAAGATACTTAAAGAGCAATTCCTATAAGTTGAGGCTAGATATTCTTGCAAACAATTTAGCATTTTCAGAGGAGTATGATAAGATAGATAAACAACTCTTATCTTTATTGATTGCAAGTCCAAAGAATAAGCTAAAAAGGCTCAAAGGCTCCATGAATATCTAGATTGAGGTAATGCTTGCACCACTAAATAATAATAAATCATCAATGAATATTAAATTGAAAAGAATTAGCTTCCTATATTTATAATGGAATTTGAGGCATTGAAATTAGTTTATCCTAGATGAGATTAGTCTAATGAGCACCTCTATATAAATCGTGAAAAGGTATACAGAAAAGGGTCTAAGGCCATTAGCTTCATTAGAAAAAGGAGTAGTATCTCCATTAATTAGAATGGAGAAAGAGGTGGAGCATATACAACCTTTAATCCAAAAGCTAAACTCTTTAAGGGTATCTAAGATGAAATACCAATTGACTAAATCAAACGCTTTGTTAAAATCTATCTTTAATGAACAACTTTACAATTTTTTTTTGGTTTTGATGGTGCTTGGAGAGATCCTAGGCAAGAAGTAGGTTATCAAAAATGGTCTTACCACTGATAAATGAACCTTAAATTATGTTAGTGAATGACCTTAGCACTGTTTTGAGCTTATTGGCTATAATTTTGAAAATAATTTTATAGGCAACTTTACAACATAAAATAGGCCTGTAGTCATTTATATAATTTAGGTCTTACTTTTTAGGAATAAAAGTTGCATAGGTTATGTTAAGCTTTTTGAGCACGATCACTAAAGAGAAAAATTCCAAGACATCTTTATTTAGTAAGTTACCTATCAAATGCCAAGCTTTTTAAAAAGGAAATGGGATTAAACCTATCAAGTCCAGGAGTTTTCTCAAGTTACGTAGATAATAAAGCAAGCTTAACATCACCCTCATTGAAAGATTAATAAAGAAATCCTATTGAGATGGAGTAACGGTCTCTAGAATGAAGAGTTTGAGCTATTAAAAAACTAAAGAAGAGTAAAAGAGGGAACCTAACAGCTTTTTAAATAGATGAATACTATACCTTTAAGCTTTGTATGTTTATTAAATGTGACTTCATCCACTTAAAGAGACTTTATCTAATTGATGTATCTATAATAAAGAATGGGATTATGGAAAGATTTAGGGTTCCTATCCCCTTCTTTGACCCAAATGACTTTAGCTCTTTACCTTAGTAAGGAGTGATGATTGTCCAAAGCTTTTGAGTAAGCTTCAAAAGCATCCCTTTCCTTGGGTCTAATACTATGGTTATTAAGAAATGATTTTACTTAAGCTTGAATATTAAGAAGCATAACTTTAACCCCCATTAATTGCTTCTTTAATACTTACCATTTTATCCTTAAACAAATGTTTGAGCTCATCTTTAAGTTTCCTTATTAGTTTGTATGCTTAATATCATTCAATATTGATCCCTAAACCTTTAGTAATAGCGTCCTTGAAGCCTTTATAGTTAATAAGGAAGCTATTAAATCTAAAAGGAAATCTATGATTCACACTCTCTAATCCCAAGTCTATCTTTATAGGCGTATGATTTATATAAAGGGGTTTAATGAAAAAGGAATAGCTAGATTTAAACTTGGAAAGCCAAGAAGGATTAACAAGTGCCCATTCTAACTTTTTCCTTATCATCCAGCTATCTAACTGTCTGTTAGTCCAAGTATAGCAAGCTCAACCAAAACTTAAATCATTAAGTTTAATGAAGGATAAATAAATAAGGAAGTCATCATTTATTCCTCTATCACTTAATCTTTCCCCATCTTCACATTAGGACAACAATGTGCTATTGAAATCCCTAACCACTAATTAGGGATGTCTGATGGAGAGCCTTAACATTTTATGGTCTTTATATAGTAATCTCCTCTGAAATTCAAAGTTTGAAGCATATATAAGTATAATATCAAAATTTTCATCTTCCAATCATACTTCCAAATAAATAAGTTGATTTGAAACTAAGAGTTGAGACACCTTAAATTTAATAGGATCATACCCAATAATAATCCTATCATTACAATGAGAATGATGATTAGAAATCATTTCCTAATTTTGACCAAAAACCTTTATACAGTGTTAAAAATTACCTAGCTTAAATTTTATCTCCAAAATTCCAATAATATGGAATTTGTTCATGCTAGGAAAATCCTTGATTATATGCTCCTTTTTAGGGTAATTCATACCCTTAACCTTCTAGGCAACTAACATGGAGTGGAGATGAGGGCTTAGTTCCTACATATAGAAACAAAACCAATAATAAATATTTAGAAGAACAAATAGAAATAAAAGAATTCATATTCTAAATCCCCCTTTTGTCTTTAATGAATCTTCTTACAATTTGGATTGAATGATGCTCTCTATAGGATCTTGCGATGTAATTTTTGTTTTCCTCTTACTCCATTCATAACTGCCTCTTCTATGTATTTCTTATAACTTAAAATAATTCTAATCTCACATCTTCTAATATGCCTCCCTTAATATCCTTTTATTTTTAAAAACTATGGTTTTTGGGATATATACAGTCACTTACACAGCCGTGTAGGTGACTGTGTATCTCTAAAAAGACCTCAAATCGTGGTTTTACATGGTTATAACTCCACATAAGCAGGAATTATGTTGTTAAAGCTCCACACGTTTGCAAAGACTTACACAATCATTATACACAGTATTGTAGGTCCACAATTTCTTCAAACCTTCATTCTATGACATGATTTTATATAAATTCTTCTCTTTTTGGGTCATAAAGGCAATTATCAACTACAAGCACACTTGAAGTGAAATAAGTACCAAAATTGTACATTGTGCACATAAAAAATAAAATAAGAAAAATTTAAGGAGGGTTTATTGGTAGTGTCTTGAATAAGAATATATAGAGAGTCCTAAAGTGAAGAAGTCCAAACGAAGATAGCGATGCTCCAGTTTCTCTCTTCATATCCATACCTCACAGATGGGAATCCTATCTCTTAGGTTGAATCTAGCCAATTCGTTCAGCTTATCCCAGCTCACAGCTCTTATTTTTCTAGTACTTCTTCTTGTTTCCTAGTTTGCTTTCATCCCTAGCTCTTATCTTATCAACCCCCTCACCTTCAAACTTCAAACCGCAAGCTAGTGCATTCATCCCGCTCATCATCCCCCTCCCCTTCAAACCATAAACACCTAATATTTCACTGTTGCATTCATCCTTATCCCTTAGATCTCATCAATTTTCTCCTTTTTAAACCACAAACACCTAAGCATTGTACTCACTAAGTCCCCTTCTTTCTATTAGGGGCTTTTTTGTCCTCTTCTTTTTTTTCCTTGCAACTTGATTTGACTAATTACCTTATTTGGTAATTACTTTTTGCAAACCTTTTTTCACATTTTGCACAATTTCCATTTACATTACTGATAAGCATACAGACCTTTGAATCCCTACCCTTTTGTGCAGACTCCCCCACTGAATTTCCCTTGCTACCCTCCTGCATCTTGGTTGATTCCAAGCTCCCTGAGAAGGCCTCCTCTTCCTCCTATGATCTTAAGAAAAGCTGGAAGCAAGCGATTGCTATAGATGGAGACACAACTCTTCATTACTCCCCTCCCAAGTAAGAAAGTGGTTAAATCATAGTCTTACCAAATCTGGAATTTCTCCAAGAAGGAGCTTGATCCTGAGAGGCTTCTCTAGTAGGTTCTTTTTAGAGAAAAGGCCTCTATTTTTAGGGCTAAAAAAATGGACAAAAAATAATTAGAAGAAAAAAGTTTTGATGGAAGTAATATTAGCTGATAATGCTAAATTTTTATCAATAGAAATGCATGGAGTTGAGGATTGAGTAAATTAATTGTAGTCTACCTCTAAACATTCACTAAGCTGAATCCTCTAGTAGTGATATGTAGGCCTAGGTAGCATAGAGGAGATTGATTTCTCCTCATTCCAGCTATAGAGGAAACTCTTCCTTCTATGTGATCTGCACTTTTGGTTAAAACAAAATGACTTTCTTCATAGTTAATTGTCAAGCCAAACATAGATCTAAATTGATTCAGAGAACTTCTAAGGTGATTGATGGAATCCCCATCAACCTTAGAGAATAATAATAGATCACCAACAAAGCACAAATTCACCAAAGAGACTTTCTTACATCTACTGTTATTTTTAAGTTGTTCTCCTGTCAATATCATACTTCAAGAGAGAAGTTAGAGCTTCTATACGTAAAATGAAATATATAAGGAGATATAGGATCCCCTTGCCTAAGTCCCCATTTTCCATGGAAAATATTTGTAGAAGTTCCATTAACTAGAATATAATAAGATGAAGAAGTAATACAAGCTTTAATCCATTTAGTCAACCTACTTAGAAAACCCATTACTACTAGAAGTCTCAAGATAAAGTTTCATTCCACACTATCGAATGCCTTTTTAAAATCTATCTTGAAAGAATAGTTCTTTGGAGCATTCTTCCTTAAGTAGTTTCTTCGGAGTTACTACACTATAAAGATATTATCTCCTATTTTGTTTTCCCTAGAAAAAAGTACTTTGGTTTTTACTAATAAAGGATCCTAAAACAAGTTTTAGTCTATTAGCAATAATCTTTATGATCACTTTGTAGAGGAAATTAGAAAATACAATTGGTCTATAATCCCCTAAAGATGATAGATTGTTTAGCTTAGAGACCAAGCAAAGATAATTTTTGTTGATTTCCTTCAACATAATTCCTGAAGAGAATAATTCTTTGACAGTTTCTTTCATAATTGGGCCTATATTAGGCCATGCTTTCTAAAAAAAGAAACCATTAAAACCATTGAGCCCTAACGCCTTTTTAGGATTCATTTAGAAGACAACCTTCTCTATCTCATAATCATCAATAGTTCTAGTTAGTGATGCCTTCCCCTTATGAGATAGTTTGTTGGGGATAACAGATTCCAAGAGTTAGGTGTGGATAGTTGAATTTCGGGAGTAGTAGAAATCTTTAAGGAACCTCTCATCCTCTTTGAATAAGTCCTCTTGTTTGCTTATCTTTCTCCCATCTTGCATTTTGATTGCCTTTATAAAATTATTGTTCTTTCAAGCAATTATACAGTTGAAGAAACATTTACAGTTTTTATCACCTTTTTAGAGCCACTTTGTCCTGGCCCTCTGCTCTATAATAATGACATGATTGTTTAGAGCTTGCAAATCGTCTTTCAAAGCAGTTTTCTCTAGAAATGAAACAGAATCATCACAGAGATTATAGGATAGACTATTTTAAACTTAGGAGAGCTTGTCTTTAGTTACTGTAATGGTTTGAGAGGTGTTCTCCCTAATCTGGTTCTTTAGGGACTTTAATTCATCCATGATTATTTTAAACATCTGAACACATTTGAATGGGAGAGTTCCATTTACATTAGTTGTCACCCTATTCCTCTAACAATCCCAAAAATTGTCGACTTTAACTATGTAATTATTAAATCTAAAGGGAGAGTAATGTTTCACCTTTAAGAAAAAATCAGCCACCTTTGTAAGGATATGATTCGAAATCATAGGATCTAAGAAAAAGGCCTTACTTGCAGGAAATTGTTGTACCTATTCCTAATTAACTAAAACATGGTCTAGCTTTTTCCTGAGAGCCCAACCATTAGTTTGCTTATTATTTCAAGAGAAGAAATGACCATTTGCCTTGAGGTCTAGGACTCCTAACTAATATGCACAATCCTTAAGATCTGTAGAGTAGTTTCTTAAAGAGAAATGCCCCCTTTGCTTTTGTTCTAAAAGGAGTAAAATTGAAATTAGTTGTAATTAACTCTTCTCTAAAAATTTAGTAAGCTCCCCCAAAGATCCTTTCTCTAAAAACCAAGGCAAGTATAGATGTATTTTACTAAAAAAATGCCACTTCATGTGAATAACCCGCATCTCTATTTCCAACACCTTAACCTCTATAAGACGGGATCAAAACCAACTATAATTATTCCATATACATGTGCTTGATGATTTGAAAGGAAATGCCACTTATAACCTAATTGGTTAAGAAACTTGAGATTCTCCAATATCATTTTTGTTTCCAAAACAAACAAAATCCAAAGGTTTTCATTAGCCAAAAATTTCATTAAGGCTAAACAGTTTTTAGGACAATTAAGGCTCCTAACATTCCATACAATAATTATAAAAAAAGTGGCATTGGAGCCTTTACTGTTCCTAGTACCCTTACTCCTTTTGACACTAGTGAATTGTTCATCAATCTCATTACCCCCAACAATGCTTGAGGTTAAAGGGGAGGAGCTTGCTTTATCCCCATTTTCCCCTCCTGAAGAGTTGTCTTTCATGCAATGAGATCTTCATTAGCAGTGCTTATTTCTACTTTCTCCTTAAGCCAAAATGTCTTATTTAAATCAGGTAATGCTGGATCCTCTTTGGACACATTCTGACTTGATATCAGCTCATTGTTTCCATCATTAGCTTCCTGCTCTAGGCCCATTAGTTCCATATAATCCCTTTTCTTGAAGGTTTTCTTAGTTGGCATCCACTTTTTCCCTGTAGTTTCAAAGAGGGCTTCCAATGGTAGTCTACTGTTACAATATCTTCACGTAATGTTCCATTTAAACATAATCTCATGACCGAAATTTATTCTAGTAAATCTTTGGAAATGTCTATATTAATACATAAATGAGCATAGTCTAATATTTTCCTTTTTACCGTATTTTCTTCCATGTATAAAGGTTGCCCTAAATAACTTGCAATCATACTAAGCCCTTTGGTAGTCCAGTATTCCAAAGAGACATTATACACGTTAACCCACAAAGGAACTAACTTTAATTATTATGTTTTAGCTTGGAACCCTGATTGACAACTTTGGAGTAACAATGTGAGATTCATCACATGCGAAGGCCCTCCTTGTTTTGTTTCTCACGATGCTTTCTTAATTGTCACTTGCCAAGCCATGTCTTAAGATCACTATTCTTTTAATTGTAAAGACCCTCATTGTTTTGTTTCTCACGATGCTTTCTAATTGAAAGATCACTATTCTTTTAATTGTAAAGACCCTCCTTGTTTTGTTTCTCATGATGCTTTCTAATTGAAAGACCACTGAGCATTTTTTTCTTGTTTTCTTCTTCTTCTATGTGACCTTCTCTTCTCCTTCTTCATGAATTTTGTTGCCAACGTTCACCAACTTTGAACCTAGGCCTCTTATCTTTCTTTTGCTACTCTTATCTTGTTCTTTTCTTCATTTATCACTAAATACCCAACCTCCCAACCTCCATCATGATGTACGTGAGTTGTATGAGAAGTTAGGGTTGGTGTGTTTTTGAAGGATTTGGAGCTAAATCAAGTAAGTGATGCTTTAATCTTTATGGGTTAGTGTAAATGGCACTTTATGATGAGTAATTTTAGATTGATGGGTTGGTCATGAATTTATATGTACGTGTTGGGGATGAAGAATAAATATTGTTGATGTCTTGTTTTGAGTATATGATTTGGTGATAATTGATAAGTTGTTGTTGTGAGATGATTCTTTTTGAGATAGAAAGGTCAATATTATAAATGTGTATATGATGTGTTTTGTTTTTGGTGTATATGATCAAGCATGGATTTTGAATTGTTTATATATGATCTTGAACTATAATTGGGGTATAATTGAAGAAGAAATGATGCGTATATAAGTTAGAAGTGATAGACTAAGCCAAAGAGATGAATTAGGAAGAAATTATTGATGAAATGGGCTGGAAATGTCTTAGATATAGTGTTTCTACTAAACATGTATAGGTTTTTTTGACATATTTTGATCTATAGATATCCAAATAGCATTATTGTTGATTTACATTAAAATAGAGATGAATAACTACAATTTTCATGAAGAAAAAAAGTTTGTATTCTATATCTAAGAGTGTTGAAATTTGTCTTGAAGTTGAGTTTTGGATTATACTCTGTTTCTAAATAGTACATAGTAAATTGTGTATAACTTTCAGAATACTGAGCTAAATTGTATGAACTTAGGTTCTTTAGAAACTTACGACATAGATGAACAATTGTTTAGAATAATATTTTGCCTAAAAGTCTCATTTTCTAGGTCTAAAATAGAAGTAAATTTCGGATAAGAAAATATGTATGATCCTTTCTCTGAACATGTGTTGGTTTTTTGATGATATATTGAGTTGTAGATGTCAAAATAAGGTTATTCTTAATGAAGATTAAATTAGAGACATAATTATACAATTTTACTGAAGAAGTCTGAATTTAATTCCCTCTATAAGACTTTCAAAATATGGTGTGAAATTGAGTCTTAATTGAGGTTGTAGAACTACCCGAGACAGAAATTATGTCTTGATATTTTTAGAAAAAACTGAATGGATATAGGCTGAATCAAGCAAAGGTATCTTCAAAAAAGCTATAGTTCATTCTCTTATCTTTCAATTGGTATTAAGTTTGTAATTTTTGGATATCTGAGTTGAACGATATGAGTTATACAATTTGAGGGTATGAACATGAACTATCCAAAAGTTCAATTACACACAGTCTATGATATTGTGAGCATAACTTCTAGGATACTGAGACGAATTGAATGATCTTAGTATCATTAGAACTTAAGAGATAGAAGAACAATTTTCTAGAAAAAATTACCCTCGAATTACTTCATTTTCATTGTCAGATTCATCATGGAAAGTTGACTCGAAAGTGTGTCTTAGGAAATATCTGGATTGAAGAAATGAGTTATGAATTTTGATTTTTATGGTTTTATTAAGGTATAAACCATAAAGTATAAAAGATACTTATGTGAGTGTGAAATATGTATGATTATGTTATGAGAATAATGGAAAGATACCCAGGATTGTCATTGAGCATGCATTGTACATATTCCACATACACATTTGTACTTAAATGACTATTTATAAATGTGCAAAGTTGTGATGTGTGTGCAATGTGTGTATTGCATAATGTTGATGTACAGGAAAAATGTCCACATACAGAAATTTCTGGATCATGGAAGCTAATGCTATTCTGGAGTGTACTGTGAGTCAACCTAAATAGTCTTACTTACTAATTGCTCTGTTTGTATTATGTATTGAATGATTTTTGCCACAAGAATGTGATTGTTCTAATTTCCAGCCATTGAATGTCCTAGGAGATTGATAAATGTGAGAATATTGAAGTGCTCCTTATATGTGAATTTGATGAAATATGTGATATATAATTTGATTTTTAAAGGCGAACCTAGTTCTGAAGAAACATGTGAATATGCATCTGATTGAAAAAAGTGTTTCTCAACATTTATGTTGAATGCCGGACCACGGTCCGATGATGAATATGAAATTGAATGTGAATCCAAAAGATAGACTGAAATTATGTGAATGTGATGCATTCCATTACATGAATGCATGAAACATAAAGGAAGTTGTGATCGGAGTAGCCACCGCAAAAGAGCTTAAAGCTCAGAATGTGAAAAGGAGCTTGAAGTTTAGAAAGTATATAAGAGCCAAAGGCTCACTATGTAAAATGAGCCCAGTATCCCCAACGTATACGGGACAGTTATCAATGAGCCTAGTATTCACAATGGATACAGGACAGTTATAGGCACTCGGTCACAACAAAGTAATAAATGAAAGTGAGTCTCATGCACATTGCATTATAAGTGATATGTGTAATTTAAATTATTGAAATGATTAATTTGACTGCTCTGAATGTGATCCTATATGTTAAATGAAGTGATGTAAATTATGTGAAAATATGTGAACTGTATGTGTTATATGATTGAGTAAGCCATTAAGGATGGTCACTCATTGAGTTCGCAAAACTCACCCAAATTTTGCAATATTTTTTTAGGCTCAGAAGAGTTACCCCGTTAAGCTAACGGGAGTATAGCCACTGCACCCAAGTAAGAGATAAAAGTCAGGATCAATTCGCGTTTGCATTAGTATTTCTTTATTTTTGTATCAAAATATGTATTCATAAGAATTTTTCAATGTGTATGCAAATGATTTCGTAATGTAATGGTTGTGACATTGTGTTTGAAAATGTTTATGAATAAAATTGGGCTCGATTTATTTTTTGATTTTTCGCCATATGTGTGCATTGTTTTAAAAGAAAAAGAAATTTCTGTATTGAATTTGATTGACTGATTGTTCTAGCATGCCACCCTCATGGAGTACATACCGGATATCACTCAGGATGTCGGGTACGTGTCTTGCGAGAGTGGGGTGCTACATGGCAAGTGACAAGTATCACTTGCCAAACCATGTCTTAACTCTCGACGTTCTCCTAAGTGAAAGACCATCTTACTTTTATTTATCTTTCACTTCATTATTTTCTCTCATGTCTTGTTAACCTCTCTTCTCATCTTCTTCAATCTTCTTCATCCACGATCCTCTCTTCTTACCTTCATCAAAGTGAACCTTGTTCTCACCTTTCATTTGCTCCTCCCATTTTCTTGTCTTCTTCATATTTGTCACTAAAGACCTAACCTTACCACCTTTGGAATGATGATGATCATATGGTGTTGAGAAACTAGGGTTAAAAGTGATTTGAAGACATTGAAGCTAAACAAGTAAGTATAAAGTATTACTCTTTATGTTTTGTTGAATGAAACAAATTTTGATGATAGTTAGAGGTTAAATGTTCATGAAATGGTGATGTATATATGTGTAATCGTGAGTGATGAAATGAGCACATAAATGTCTTACTTTTGCATATCAGATGATTAACCTTTCATAAGATGTTGTAAAGATGAGTTTGAAATTGAAAGATCATTAAAATGGTGTAGAAAGAAGTGCATAAATTCTGACTTGTAATTGGATGTTTATGTTATGTTTTCTTGGTATATTACGTGTATCTCTTTAATTGTTTTAGAGATGAACTAATATGAGTTTAGAGATAATAAAAAGGAGTACTTTGGTGTCTTGAAATGAGATGAATTAAGGTGATAGATAGAAATGAAATGAAGGTGAAAAATGAAGTTGAACATGTGCAAAAAATTGATGATGAAAGTGTATATGAATATGTCTTGTTTTTGGTGTTTATGATTAATCATGGATTTTGATTTGTGTGTGGATGATATTGAACTGAAATGGAGTTATGGATGAAGGGGAAATGATGATAAATTAAGATAGAAATGTTAGACTAAGCATATGAGGTGTTGGATGTAACTTGGAAGAGTTGAAAGAGCTGGAAAATTGGAGAAAATGGTTGCGATTTTTTGAATAGAAGCATCCCAAGATCTTGGGAATAGGTTCACGATCATGGGAATTCCTAAAGAAGTCAGAAACTTTCTGCCAATAAATCCCACAATAGTGGGAAGTTGTCTATGATTGTGGGAATTGGATAAACATCAAAAATGCTTTTTTTATATATGGGTTGAAGCAGCAATTGGTTAGGTACTTTCATATGATGCACTTAGGTTTGAATGAAGCTTGAATTGAGCCTAGAATGATGCTTGAATAAGTGATAAAATGAGTGTTACGTTTAGGATGAGGATTGAGGGTATAAAGTAAGAGTGAATTGTTATACATTAAGTGTTCAAATACGAAATTTTGAGATGTTATGAGAATGAAAATGACTTATGAATGATAAATTGGATATTTAATGATCTTAAAATGTTAGAATGACATTGATAAATGATTAAATGGTGAATTTAGAATAATCTCAAATATTTGAGGTGTTAACTTAAGTTCACCTTAGACATATATGAGCTTTGAATTATGAATGATCTTGAAATATGAATTAAGGAAATATTCTCAGGATGGTCATTGAACATGCATTATACATAACACATATACATATGTATATGATTGAGTATTCATGTAAATGTGCAAATTAGTAATGTGTAAATGTGTGTTCCATGATATAGAAGATCAATTAGAGCGACCACATCCAAACATTACTGAGACATCAAGGCAATAAGTTATCTGGAGCAAACTGTGAGTAACCTAAATGGTCTCACATGATTTATTGTTTGTTTTAAATTATGTATTGAATTATTATGATAAATATGAATGTGTTTATTCCAAACATTAAATGTTAGAGGCACTTGATGCATGTATGACATATTGGAAGCGCTCATTGTGTCAGACCCCGATTTCGGAGTCTGACGCTTGCTTGCTTGCTCTGATACCATATCTGTCAGACCCCGTTATCGGAGTCCGACTCATGACTCTTCATGCATGCTCTGATACCATAAATTGTCAGACCCCGCT
>JAOQMS010000008.1:21158666-21179872 GCA_027563885.1 Erythroxylum longipes
AGAAATGATGTGGATATAAGTTAGAAGTGATAGACTAAGCCAAAGAGATGAATTAGGAAGAAATTGTTGATGAAGTGGGCTGGAAATGTCTTAGATATAGTGTTTCTACTGAACATATATCGGTTTTTTTCACATATCTTGATCTATAGATATCCAAATAGGATTTTTTTGATTTATATTAAAATAGAGATGAATAAATACAATTTTCATGAAGAAATAGAGTTTGCATTCTATCTATAAGAGTGTTGAAATTTGTCTTGAAGTTGAGTTTCAGATTATACTCTGTTTCTAAACAGTACATAGTAAATTGTGTATAACTTTCAGAATACTAAGCCAAATTGTATGAACTTAGGTTTTTTAGAAACTTACGACATAGATGAACAATTGTTTAGAATAAGACTTTGCCTAAAAACCTCATTTTCTAGGTCTAAAATAGAAGTAAAGTTCGGATAAGAAAATATGTATGATCCTTTCTCTGAACATGTGTTGGTTTTTTAATGATATGTTGAGCTGTAGATGTCAAAATAAGGTTATTATTAATGCAGATTAAAGTAGAGACATAATTATACAACTTTAGTGAAGAAGTCTAATTTAATTCCGTCTCTAAGACTTTCAAAATCTGGTGTGAAATTGAGTCTTAATTGAGGTTGTAGTACTACCTGAGACAGAAATTATGTCTTGATATTTTTAGAAAAAACTGAATGGATATAGGCTAAATCAAGCAAAGGTATCTTCAAAAAAGTTGTATTTCATTCTCTTATCTTTAAATTGGTATTAAGTTTGTAATTTTTAGATATCTGAGTTGAAAGATATGAGTTGTACAATTTGAGGGTATGAACATGAACTAGCCAAAAGTTCAATTACACATAGTCTATGATATTGTGAGCATAACTTCTAGGATAATGAGACGAATTGAATGATCTTAGTGTCATTAGAAACTTAAGAGATAGATGAACAATTTTCTAGAAGAAAGTACCCTAGAATTACATCATTTTCATTGTCAGATTGATCATGGAAAGTTGACCCGAAAGTGTGTCTTAGGAAATATCTGGATTGAAGAAATGAGTTATGAATTTTGATTTTCATGGTTTTATTAAGGTATAAACCATAAAGTATAGATGATACTTATGTGAGTTTGAAATATGTATGATTATGTGATGAGAATAATGGAAAGATACCAGGAATTGTCATTGATCATGCATTGTACATATTCCACATACACATTTGTACTTAAATGACTATTTATAATTGTGCAAAGTTGTAATGTGTGTGCAATGTGTGTATTGCATAATGTTGATGTACAGGATAAATGTCCACATCTAGTCATTTCCGGATCATGGAAGCTAATGCTAATCTGGAGCGTATTGTGAGTCAACCTAGATAGTCTTACTTACTGATTGTTCTGTTTGTATTATGTATTGAATGATTTTTGCCACAAGAATGTGATTGTTCTAATTTCCAAACATTGAATGTCCTAGGAGATTGATAAATGTGAGAATATTGAAGTGCTCCTTGTATGTGAATTTAATGAAATATGTGATATCTAATTTGATTTTCAAATGTCGGACCTAGTTCCGAAGAAACATGTGAATATGCATCTGATTGAAAAAAGTGTTTCTCAACATTTATGTTGAATGCCGGACCACGGTCCGATGATGAATATGAAATTGAATGTGAATCTGAAAGATAGACTGAAATTATGTGAATGTGATGCATTCCGTTACATGAATGCATAAAACATAAAGGAAGCTGTGACCGGAGTAGCCACCGCAAAAGAGCTTGAAGCTCAGAATGTGAAAAGGAGCTTAAAGCTTAGAAAGTGTATAAAAGCCAAAGGCTCACTATATAAAATGAGCCCGGTATCCCCAACGGATACGGGATAGTTATAGGCACTCGGTCACAACAAAGTAATAAATGAAAGTGAGTCTCATGCGCATTGCATTATAAGTGATATGTGTATTTTAAATGATTGAAATGATTAATTTGACTGCTCTGAATGTGATCCTATATGTTAAATGAAGTGATGTAAATTATGTGAAAATATGTGAACTATATGTGTTATATGATTGAGTAATCCATTGAGGATGGTCACTCATTGAGTTCGCAAAACTCATCCAAATTTTGCAATATTTTTTTAGGCTCAAAAGAGTTACCCCGTTAAGCTGACAGGATTATAGCCACTGCACCCAAGTAAGAGATAGAGGTCGGGATCAATTCGCGTTTGCATTAGTATTTCCTTATTTTTGTATCAAAATATGTATTCATAAGAATTTTTCAATATGTATGCAAATGATTTCGTAATGTAATGGTTGTGACATTGTGTTTGAAAATGTTTATGAATAAAAATGGGCCCGATTTATTTGTTGATTTTTCGCAATATGCGTGCATTGTTTTAAAAGAAAAAGAAATTTCTGTATTGAATTTGATTGACTGATTGTTCTAGCATGCCACCCTCATGGAGTATGTACCAGATATCACTCAGGATGTCGGGTACGTGTCTTACGAGAGTGGGGTGCTACATGGCAAGTGACCAGTATCACTTGCCAAACCATGCCTTAACTCTCGATGTTCTCCTAAGTGAAAAAGCATCTTACTTTTATTTGTCTTTCTCTTCATTATTTGCTCTCATGTCTTGTTAATCTCTCTTCTCATCTTCTTTAATCTTCTTCATCCACGATCCTCTCTTCTTGCCTTCATCAAAGTGAACTTTGTTCTCACCTTTCATTTGCTAATCCCATTTTCTTGTCTTCTTCATATTTGTCACTAAAGACCTAACCTTACCACCTTTGGAATGATGATGATCGTATGGTGTTGAGAAACTAGGGTTAAAATTTATTTGAAGACATTGAAGCTAAACAAGTAAGTATAAAGTATTACTCTTTATGTTTTATTGAATGAAACAAATTTTGATAATAGCTAGAGGTTAAATGTTCATGAAATGGTGATGTATATATGTGTAATCGTGAGTGATGAAAAGAGCACATAAATGTCTTACTTTTGCATATCAGATGATTAACCTTTCATAAGTTGTGGTAAAAATGAGTTTGAAATTGAAAGATCATTAAAATGGTGTAGAAAGAAGTGCAGAAATTCTGACTTGTAATTGGATGTTTATGTTATGTTTTCTTGGTATATTGCATGTATCTCTTTAATTTTTTTATAGATGAACTAACATGAGTTTAGAGATAATAAAAAGGAGTACTATGGTGTCTTGAAATGAGATGAATTAAGGTGATAGATAGAAATGAAATGAAGGTGAAAAATGAAGTTGAACATGTGCAAAAAATTGATGATGAAAGTGTATATGAATATGTCTTGTTTTTGGTGTTTATGATTAATCATGGATTTTGATTTGTGTGTGGATGATATTGAACTGAAATGGAGTTATGGATGAAGGGGAAATGATGATAAATTAAGATAGAAATGTTAGACTAAGCATATGAGGTGTTGGATGTAACTTGGAAGAGTTGAAAGAGCTGGAAAATTGGAGAAAATGGTTGGGATTTTTCGAATGGAAGCATCCCAAGATCGTAGGAATAGGTTCACGATCATGGGAATGCCTAAAGAAGGCAGAAAATTTCTACCAACAAATCCCACAATCGTGGGAAGTTGTCTACGATCGTGGGGATTGGTTAAACATCAAATATGCTTTTTTTATGTATGGGTTGAAGTAGCAATTGGTTAGGTACTTTCATATGATGCATTTAGGTTTGAATGAAGCTTGAATTGATCCTAGAATGATCCTTGAATAAGTGATAAAATAAGTGTTACGTTTAGGATGAGGATTGAGGGTATAAAGTAAGAATGAATTGTTATACATTAAGTGTTCAAATACGAAATTTTGAGATGTTATGAGAATGAAAGTGACTTATGAATGATAAATTGGATATTTAATGATCTTAAAATGTTAGAATGACATTGATAAATGATTGAATGGTTAATTTAGAATAATCTCGAATAATTGAGGTGTTAACTTAAGTTCAATTTAGACGTACATGAGCATTGAATTATGAATGATCTTGAAATATGAATTAAGGAAACATTCCCGAGATGGTCATTGAACATGCATTATACATAACACATATACATGTGTATATGATTGAGTATTCATGTGAATGTGCAAATTAGTAATGTGTAAACGTGTGTTACATGATATAGAAGATCAATTAGAGCGACCACATCCAGACATTGCTGAGACATCAAGGCAATAAGTTATCTGGAGCAAACTGTGAGTAACCTAGATGGTCTCACATGATTTATTGTTTGTTTTAAATTATGTATTGAATTATTATGATAAATATGAATGTGTTGATTCCAAACATTAAATGTCAGAGGCGCTTGATGCATGTAAGACATATTGGAAGTGCTCATTGAATGTGAATTTGACTTAATAAGTGATACTTAACTTAATGGTTGAATGCCGGACCAAGGTTCGATGAGAAATGTGAACATGCATGTAAATGTGAATGATTGAGCGCTAGAGATTGATCTAATACATGTGATGCTTTTCACGACATGAATGCATGATAACATAAAGGCAATTATGACCGGAGTCGCTAGTGAAAAAGAGCTTAAAGCTTAGAATGTGGTAAGAGCCTCTAGCTCACTATGTATAATGAGCCCTGTATCTCCAATGGATAAGGAACAGTTATTAATGAGCTCAGTAACAATGGATGCGGGACTGTACGGTCACAACAACGTAAAAGCCGAATATGAGTCTCACAAGCATTGCATACACATTTGATATGTATGTTTTCAATGATTGCAATGTATTGTTTAATTATGTTGAATGAGAAATGTGAAAATTGTGAACAAAGTGTTTTGTGATGCTACATGATGCTACAATCAATAACCTTTGTAATTTGTTTATCAATATGTTATTTATTTATCATCTTTATAAATTACATGTCTTTTCTACTTCAATAGCAATACATATTTTAAATTATAAATAAATATAATTTATATAGAATAATTGAAAATATTTCTCAAATCTAATTGAGAATGATTGACCATTATAATTGCTATACTTTATTGTTTATTTTAAAATTTATTTAATTGATTGTAAGTGAAAGTTCTTTTGTAGTACGGTTAAATCATTGTATTTCACTTATTCATTATAATCATATACACTTAAAAAATATACAATGAAAGTATAAATATTTTTTTAATCTTTTTATTATGTTTTAAGATATATATTTTCAAATGTTCTTTAAAGAATAAAATTGATACAAATAAATGGTACTTTTAAAGTTAGTGGTTAATGAATGGAATATCCCTCCTCCTTTTTTTTTATTTAATTGCATCGCATACTATAATAAGGGTTAAACTTTACTATATTTGTTTTTCCCCTCCTCTCGATTAAGGTAAATCCATAAGCACTATAAATTGTAAAAAAAAATTGTTAAAAATTTCTATTTTTAGTTTTTAATAACTAATTAGCTTCTTTAAAATTACAAATTTTCTAATTAAAAATAAATAAAACGTTTATTTCATGTATTAATTAAACATACATAGTAGATGGAGATTTGACTAGAGTGTGATTTTCCTTACATGCATAATTTAATTTGCAAATCCAACATTGATTTTCTTTGTATATTTTTGGCAATAATGGTTAAATGAACTTCACAATTTTCAAATCCTACATTTTTGGCTTGCTTGTGCCTCAAATTCACTTTTTTGGCTACCACTCTATCATGATCATACAAGAAAAGAACAATATTAATGTTAAAGTTGGAGAAAAGAGAAAAAAAATCGGCCGTTGGAATTTAAAATGAGGAAAAACTTGAATGGACGGTCCAGATTCTGAAATGTCTAGATCTGGGCCGTCAACATCAATGTAAGATGTTCGAACTTTAACCATAGGGTTTGAAACGCCAAAGGCCGCCCCTTTATGTTTGAATAACTCTCTTGACCGTTTTACTCTCTCCAATGCTCTGTGGGTGTACTTTTTATTTTGTAGAGTGCATTTTGCAGATCTCTCTCTCACACTGACTTTATTTGGATCTGCAAATGCGCATCGTATCTGTCTCTTCGCTGATTCTCCTTCTCAAGTTCCGTTCGGTGGGTGCTTTTTGTTTTTTCTTTTAATAATTGTTTTCGGTTTTTACTCGTTCCATTTTTTGTGAAATTTGAAATTTTGATTTTGACACTTCAAAAGAAGTGCTTCGATCGTACTTCTCGAAAGTTTTCATTCTATTTAGTTCGATTTTTACGAACTACTGATTCGAATTAATGCCTCGATTCTTTATGTTTTTCTTACAGAATTCTAGGTTTTGAAGTTTAATTCCTATGTAGGACTGTAACTTAAGAACTTTTCTCGTGATTTTGATTTTTTTTTTGGAATAATTTGTAAGATGACACAATATCTGTATTCAAGTGAGGCAAACTCGACAATTCCTGATCCTAAATTTTAGTATGTCCGATGATTATCCATGTTACAGTAGCCTGACCTAGCTTTTAATTGAAAGAATAATTCAAAAGGTGCGGCTACCTAGTACATTATTCCCTTGAATGCTTCAATCGAAGCTTATGGAAAATTGTCCTTGTTACTTGAAACTTCTTTTGTCGTTCTTTGTCTTTGGATTTTGATATGATTTTTTTATTCTTTTTCATATGCTAGCCTGTGATCTCTTTTGGAAAGAGGGAAGCACTGACCACTCTCTAGGGTTGATTATAATGATTTGGAGAACATACTCCAGAGATAACTGCCGGCGAGTTGGTATTGGGGTATGCAGTTTTATTTTTCTATCAAAGAACAATGGAAAGTGACAGGCCAATTTCTGCTCTCCCAGATGGGCTCGGTGATAGTGTTCAGAGAATCCGGCCTATGCATGGGTAATTCTTCAAAAGCATTCATAAATATTTTGTTGCATCTATTGCATGCTTTTATGTAAAAAAAAATTCCAAAATTTTACTTTGAATTTTTCATTGCTTTATGGGTTTGGTTTACAAAATATTTATTAGGAAATGATAAGCTGTTAAGGAATTATCTTGCTGCCTCTTGAATTAGAATGATTTCCCCTCATTACATTCTTCTTCATCTTTTGAACTGTATAAATTTGCTTCTAGGTTTACTGCAATTGAATGCTCAGGCTGTTTTGTTGGTCTTTAGTAGTAATACTTGTTCTTGCTGTTTCAATCTTTTGCTATTTGCTTTGGCCTGTTGTGAATCATGGACAAGATCAATTGATACCATGAATCTTTTCTAGGAGGACTAGTGGGCCAACAAGGCGTTCAACAAAGGGACAATGGACAGCTGAAGAGGTAGTGGTACATTCTTAGCTTTTAAAGCATTTTTTACTCCACCCTAGGGATTGATGTGGCGGTGATGAGGGGGAATTGCCTTTCCATCACAAAGGTTAAGATCCTGTGAAGAGTTGATTTGAGGTTTGGAAAATATGGAAGGGCAATACCTTTCCCGTAGCCCAATCTAATCCAAGGGATTTCTGATAGAATTTTGTTTAAAACTACCTAGTTCAGCAATTGTCTCTTGTGCTTCAAATTTGAAAAAGAAAATGATTAAGAAGCTTTCCTTTGGTAATGCAGTTTGAGACCTTACCACAGAATAAGGTTTCATATTAGTCATTCACTACTGTACTAAACATGTTTGATCCTCAAGTTTTCACATTTAACAGTACAATGTTGAACACTCGCCCATTTTTGGATTGTTGATTAGCTCTTTGCATTTAGGATGAGATTTTGCGCAAGGCTGTTCAACGTTTCAAAGGAAAGAACTGGAAAAAAATTGGTATGTTGATCTCTTTATTTCCTGACATTTTTTTCATTTTGCAAAGCTAGTTCTATCCTTATCCTCAGGATTGCTGTTTACTAAAGGACTTTGGTGATGGTGATGTCATAGGGAAAATGTTTTGCTTGAGAGTCAATTTGTATAACTTCTAATTAACAAATTCTGGGGGAGGCTATAAGGTTAAACATCAAATCCTCTTTGGCCCATGTTCTGTTATCATTTGCTGGGTTCTACATACTTTTAGAAGGAACTCTTATATTTTTTCTTTATGTATCATTTGAAGTTTAAGACCTATTTGCCTTTTGTTGCCTTCATAGGTGTTTGCTGCATATCAATAAATCAATGTTACTAAACTTTTCTATGCTGTTATAGTACACTGCTTGCATTGTTTGATTGTATCATTTTGTTACCTGTAGCTGAGTGTTTCAAGGACCGCACTGATGTACAATGCCTACATAGGTGGCAGAAGGTTTTAAATCCAGAACTTGTTAAAGGTCCATGGTCAAAGGAGGTAACATGTGATTGTTCTTATTTTGTCAATTACCTCTGCTTGAATAGTGAATATGAAATTAACTTTTTTTCTTGCTAAATACAAACAGGAGGATGAGATAATTGTTGAATTGGTGAAGAAGTATGGGCCAAAGAAGTGGTCCACAATAGCACAACATCTACCTGGACGTATTGGGAAGCAATGTCGGGAAAGGTAAAGTTAAATATTGAATAATTGTGTTTGTAAAACATTACAAACCTTTAGTCTTCCATGTATACTGTAATTTTCATCACCAGTTACTTGTGTTATACTGCTGCATTGGCAGCTGCTGTAGCTCTTATCTGTTAATTGTTTTAGGTGGCATAATCATCTTAATCCTGCAATCAACAAAGAGGCATGGACTCAACAGGAGGAGCTGACTTTGATTCGTGCTCATCAGATTTATGGGAACAGATGGGCGGAGCTGACAAAATTCTTGCCTGGAAGGTTTGGTTATTTTTTATTCTTTGAAGAAAAGGCACAATTTAATGATTTTATCTTAATATACTGTGTTCTCTCTTCAATTAGTTTTCTATTTATACCTTATATGGTTCTATATTTAGTCTCTTTGAAATTGTGTTTCTATCTATTTCATGTTTGGTGTACGTAATTTTGATTTGTTTGTATGAATGTTGTGTTGAAGTTAACCAGTCTGAGTTGTCATATCTGGGCATGTTTGATAAACAGGACGGACAATGCCATAAAGAATCATTGGAACAGCTCTGTGAAAAAGAAACTGGACTCATACTTGGCCTCAGGGCTGTTAGAACAGTTTACAGCCCTACCTCTTTCTGGACATCAAAATCAATCCATGCTGTCTTCCTCAAGGATTCAGAGCAGTGGAGAGGAAAGTGGTAAAGTTGGTGCAGAGGCAGAAGAAATATCAGAATGCAGTCAAGAGTCAATGGTTGCTGGTTGCTCTCAATCTGCAAGTGACATGGGCAACACAGCTTTGCATACAAGAGAAGATTTTCAGCTGCCTGACGAATCTAGTACTGGAAAAGAGCAGATTTCTAGTCCGGAGCAATATTACATACCTATAGCTGATGGGACATTTTCTATACCAGAAATACCTTGTGAAGTGGGTTGCCCATCTAACCTATTCCAGCAAGATGTCTTGCCTAACAGCATAAATTCTGTACACAAGGATTATCAATTCAGTTTGCAGAAGGTGCCCAACATGTCATCAGTAGAAGTAACATCATCAGGGTTACCAATTGATTGTGTAACTGCCAATGAAAACCATGCACTCGTGAATATTGCTGCAAATGTGGCTAAATCAGATAGAATTCTAATATCTGATGATGAATGCTGTAAGTTCTTATTTTCAGAGGCCATGAACACTATGGACTTTCCCTCTGTACATCTTACTACAGGCCCAACTATGGCTGCATCCAATGGATCCACAGATTCTTTCCTGCGGAACATCCCAATGTCTGAAACAGAGAAAACTACGGTCTTACAATCATTTTGTCCTTCAAGGTCTGGTGTATTGGGAACTTCAGTGAGTCTATCAGTTTTCTCTAATCCTTTAGTAGTTTCTGTTGATGATGGTGAATTTATGTATGGCAGGGAACCCAATCAGTTAATTGGTCACTCTCTTGGAGCTCATGAACAAGTGGTTCTTACAAGTGCAAATGATAGGTTTATTTGCACCAGTGAGGCTGCCAATTCCCCCTGTGATGGGACACAATACACAGACATGCAAGTGCAATCATATCTGCAGGAACCTTCAAAATTAGTACCTGTGAATACCTTCACTTCATCTTCAGATGCACAATCCTGTGCTGTGAATGAAAAAACAGAGGTGGATTTGGAACAGCAAGATGCTGGAACTCTATGCTATGAGCCTCCTCGTTTCCCATGTTTGGATATTCCCTTTCTCAGCTGTGACCTTATACAATCTGGAAGCGATATGCATCAAGAATACAGTCCTCTTGGCATCCGACAGTTGATGATGTCCTCCATGAACTGCATCTCTCCATTTAGGTTATGGAGTTCCCCGTCTCGGGATGATAGTCCTGAGGCTATGTTAAAAACTGCTGCTAAGACTTTCACTTGTACACCATCCATTTTGAAAAAAAGAAACCGTGACTTACTATCGCCTTTGTCTGACAGAAGAGGTGATAAAAAGCTTGAGATTGATACATCGGGTTTGACTAAAGAGTTTTCACGTTTGGATGTTGTTTTTGATGAGAGTGAGGCCAAAAGAATATCTCCATCATCTAATAAGCAAGTTCCCAGTGGATCTTTGATCGAAGATAAAGAAAATCTTGATCCTGCTCTTGTTAGAGTGCAGGGAAAGGGAAGACATTTTTCTGCATCAGACACCAAAATTTCAGAGATAGGTCTAGATAGCAGTAAATATGAAGAAAGTAGGCAAGAACTTGTTAGCAATGATGCTAAAACCAAGGTTTGTGGTGATTCCAGTACTGAAATTGTAAGTTTTTCTTTGCACTGTTATATCAGATCCTTTTATATCTGGTCACACTCATGTTAATTGATGAAGAGGGGGTGAGGATATTGGTTGGCTTTGATTCATTCAAGGTTTTTGCCTGCTTTATGTTTCTATTAGAGAAGACAGATTGGGTAGTAGGTTTGAACTTTTTAAACAAAATATGCAATTTTAATTCATGTTTATTACTACTTACAAGAAATCTGAACACGTGTCTCTTAATGTGAGACGATCTTATCTTCTTCTCCTATTTATTTCCCTTGCTTTTAATCTAAAAGTAAGAATGTGTTAATCCCTTTATTCTCTTCCATTCCTCCTCTCTCTCCCCTTCTTTTTCTGTGAACAGGTGCAAGAGCCTTTTGGAAGCCTTGTTGAAGACAATTTGAATGACCTATTATTATTTTCTCCTGATCAAGTTGGATTTAAAGTTGACAGAGCATTTGGTCCGAGTTCCTGTACTCCAAGGAATCTGTATCGTAGAATATTGGGAACTTTGTCAGAGCAAGCCATTGATTCAGAACCTTCTTCGTCTGGAAATCCAGGTTCAGTGAACTCCCCCTCTCTTCGATGGAAGAACCCTGCAAATTGTTCAGCTGGGCCTACAGCAGTACTATCTGTTCCTTCATCAACGCCACTAGATATAGTAGTTTCCACTTCTGGAAATGATGCTGGTGGTGAAAATTTTAGCATGTAAGTTCTATTCCTTCCAAGATCCTTTACTATCTGCTGATCATATGTAAAAGTCACCAGCATAATGATTTAACTGCAATAATTCATGTAGTTTGTTCTTTTTCGTTGCATCTGATTCTTAGAGGGAATTTATATGTAGGTTTGGTGATACTCATTTCAAAAGAAGCATTGAATCCCCTTCAGCATGGAAGTCCCCTTGGTTCATTAACTCTTTCCTGCCTGGTTCAAGGGTTGATACGGATATATCAATTGAGGTACTGTGATATGCATCCTTTTCTCCTTTTCTCACCCTCCTCTCTCTCTCTTTCCCTTTTCTCCTTTGATTACATTGCACTGAATGCTTGTCAGTAATTTTCCTTGACAGGATATTGGTTATCTGCTGAGTCCTGATGATAGAAGCTATGATGCCCTTGCACTCATGAAACAACTAAGCGAGCACACTGCCCCCGCATATGCTGATGCCATGGAAGTTTTGGGAAATGAAACCCCTGATTCAATTATGAAAGCAAGACGGTCCAGCAAGCAGCATGTGGACCAAGAGCACAATAATGGACCAAGCCAGGCTGAGAATCGTGCCTCTTTGGGTTCAAACATTATGGTATGACGGGATGATATCATTTTACTTGTTCTACTTTACTTGAGGACATGGGAATCATCGTATTTTGTCATTTTTCTCTACCCCGTTGAAAAATGTTAAGGCGCTGAAAACTTTCTTGCAGACTGAGTGCCGCATTCTTGACTTCAGTGAATGTGGGACACCAGGGAGGGGAAAGGGAACAGAGAATGCCAAATCCTCATCTGCCTTGGGCGTCTCAAGTCCTTATCTACTGAAGGGTTGCAGATAACCGGTTCTCAAATCTAAAAGCCATGACAAATATGTAGCTGTAATATAAATATTTATGTGTACACTTAATATGTTCTTGTCTGGATCTTAATTCAATTGGTGAAAGAATTTTTCAAAAAAAAAAAGATTCAATTGGTGAAAGAATACTGTTCGAGCGCATAAATATATAAATTTCCGCAAGTTACAAGTAGCTTTTACATACGTATGGAACAGTCAAGGAAATGGCTAATGCTGTGGGCTAAAGGCAAGATAGTTAGGCAGGACATGGATGTGCTACGTACCTGGAGATGTACGTCAACGGATGCAAGCATAATTTTGCCTTGGAAGCAAGTTCCTGCCTTCCAAGTAAAGATTGTTGAGCTTTTCTGTGCCTACTTTAGCACAAACATAACTCTGGTTATCCTTGGGGCTTTAGGATTTGATTATTACAATTCTTGCAGAGTTTTCTTAAGGAATCGGTCAATATAGAGTTTTGACAGTCAAATTGGTCCATTAAAGTATCACTGGCTTCAACCTAGATATTTTAAGACAATTTCCATGGGATATTCCCCGGACAGAAGGCAATTGAGTTGTATAACCTTCATATTCATCCAGCCTTTACTTTAGAGATGTTATCCATGAACACATCTATCCTTGCTACCATGAAGCTAACTCTCCAACCACTGCTTTACCTTTCATACCTTTTGTCTCCGGCATCGCTTTCTACCTTGTTTTTCCTTTTTTTTTTTCACTTGTTGCAACCTTAGAAGGTTTTCAGAAGGACAAACTATGGTTAACTCCTTTATTTTGGACTTTTGTTTGTCACTGTTGTGCGGCAGCAAATCATCTGGGCAGTGTAGTGATACGATTTAAACTGTGATAATGGGATTATGAACTTTGGGATGAAATAGTTATCAAATTGCAAGAATTCTAATTATCGAACAAGAAGGTGAATAGAGAGAAATGAGGAGAAGAAAAGACAGTTAACTTCGTTCTTAGAGTTTATTAAAGGTAAAGCATCGACTATCATAACTGGTGTTCATCAGAAGCTAACTAGGCATTTTGTTTGAGTACAAGGTTGGCTTTAGGTACGGGTATAATAGTAGAAAGGGATAGAGATGGGTATGAAAAATAAAAAATGATGTTTGGTTTGTTACTTGAGTTTCTGTGTTAATACCAATAATGTTGTTTGGTTTGTTGCATTAAGGGAATGAAAGATAATATAATACCATTTTTGCTCCCAATAAAAATAAAAATAATTTGCCCTTCATATGTTTATTGGGGCTATCTCTATATGTTTAATTTACAGTAAAAAAAATTAATCAGTTTTGTCAAGAAATTTTATCGCACTTTTTGAGCATTAAATGAGCTATATGATCATTTGTCAACAGCGCTGCATAATATCAACAATACAATTGCAACTATATTTCCATATCATATTCAAAATGGAAATGGATGAGGACGATGATTTCACTACTCCCAATCTTCCAAAAGGAAAGCCTCAAATGCCAATTCCAAATACGTCAAGTCCCTAAGATCCCCAAGGCTCATATTAAAGATTGGAAGGGCCTTACTTAATGCATCCAATAATCTCCAGGCGAAAACATCTAAAACAGAAGAAGCCAAGCCAACAAAACTGTTAAAAAATAATGGAAAAGCAACATAGCTCATTTACTGCCACAAACACCAATTTGTAGAAAGGTCCAATAAAGAGACTGAGATTAGCTCATTCTGTCACAAACAGCAAAACATAGCTCTAAAATTCTGAAGGCTCTTTAAACCTTTATATTGCAAACACAACAAGTTCCTTTAAGATAATCAAAAGGTCATTTCTCAAAAAATTATAAAAAGAATCAAAGTAAGTTAAAGCAAGATTTCTCATAATACCTAAAACATAAAGTATCAAAACAACATCAAAATAAACTTAAGACATAAAGCCTTCACATGTCAACGAGAAGGCTGAGGAACACATCAATCTTGTCTTTATTTGAGCTGAAAATGTTAGCTGCTTTAAAGACATCACTACTTAGAATGCCAATTTTCATTAACTCTTCAACCACATCTTTCATTCTTTCCGAAGCAACTTTGTCACGTAAATTTTCATCTGCAATAGCATTTGCCATGGTTGCGAAATTGCTATTAAAGCCTTCCACAAAAGTACGAAAACCAAAATTGATTTCTTGCAGTTGTGCCCCGACATCTAAGGAAGCTGAAATAGACGACATTTTCTTCCCTTTTGCTATATTCCCTCCACTGCTACTTGATGGTTGTTTCTGCTTTGCACTCACATTTCTCTCATTTGTGTTGCTTGCGAATCTAAACACACATCATTGTTTTCTTCCAGATAATAAATCATATTCACTAACATACTCACCACCACTTACTATATTTTGATCATTCTTCATATTTCGAACAGCATTCACATGTCCCTGAACGTTCAACCCAGTAGCTATATCTCTTCCATAAACTGATTCAAGTTGATTCAAGTATGGGAATTTAAATTCCCACATTCCTTTTGCTTCTTTATTGCATCTAAAAAAATAGAAAAATAAAAAATGGAACTTCAATCAGTATACTTTTGCATTCTATAAGGCCATATGTCCATCAATTTGATTAAAGAGAACAAGTATGAATAGCTCACCTGACAGTAACTATCAAACCATTGCTTCTCACATGCAATTTTTTTCTCCACATCATTCCACTGACAACCGCTCTCCCTTAGCATATCATGTGAAATTTGTTCTTCAACCATTTGATTTTTGACTCAAGATGAGGATTAACTTTCTTTGATAAATTTGGCATTATTTCTATAATTCTTTGATGTACTTCAGTCATGTAGTTGCTCTTAAACTTGCTATCTGTCTTCCATGAAGGATCGCATTCCATTCCTTGAAGAACTTGAATCAAAACTTGCACCTCTTCTGTTTAAAAGCATTTATTTTTTCCTCAACCTCGACCAGATTCTTCTTGATCCATCCTAAAAAAGAAAACATAAACTTGTTCAAGAATCAATAACTCATATATTTATTCAAATAACTTAAATAAAAATAACATAATTCAGAGACAAAATATAGTAAGAAAATGAAACAAGTACAAACAAGTACACATTTTTAAAGTACTTCTCAAACAAATACAACAGTAATAATTCTATTTCTACAAAAAGTTCAAACAAGTACACATTGAAGGATTCGATCTCTCCCTCCAACAAAATTAAACATTTGATTTGCTAAATCATTTCTAAAGTTAACCCATTCTTATGTTGGGTTAATAAATGACACATAGTCTTCATTATCAAGGGGGTCATCATCTGCTAAACCATCTTCTTCAACTGGCTCCAACCCTTGTAGATCAAAACTCATGTTCTTCCTTATCAAATTATGTAGGAGACAACTTGCCAAAATGATGCACACTTAAGTTTCAATTGGAAAAAATGAAGGAGAAGCTAATATTTTCCATCGCCCTTTTAGCAACCCGAAACATCTCTCAATAACATTTCTAGCCTTGGAGTGATTCATGTTAAAATATTCTTATGGTGTCCGTGGACGATGACCATGAAATTCATTAAGGTGATACCATTGACCTCGAAATGGAGCCAAAAACCCCTCAACATTGCAATATCCAAAGTCCACCAAGTAATAACAACCTTCATAAGTATACATAGATTAGAGTTTGAATGAAGTTTTTAATATATACATATCTCTCTATGTGAGTGAAGCACTTATACCTCGAGGAACTTTAAGTCCATCAGGTATATTGATAGCGTCACGAAGTACACGGCCATCATGTGTCGAACCCTCCCAATCAGGCAAACCATATATGAACGGCATAGTTGGATAACACACACCTAACACATTTGTTGTGATATTTGCTTTTTTAGTGCGATACTGTGGTTTTTGATCAGATGGAGGTGTCACTTTAATTAACGTCCCATCTAAAGTACCTAAACAACCCTGTCATTTGAAAATAAAAAGTAAGAATCTAAATGGTTGAAAAAAATATGCAAACCTATGGAAAAAAATTAACAAGAAGGTACCTTGAAAGACTTCCAACGGTTGTCCTCAAAATCTTCCGTAATAGGTTAAGGTCTTTTAAGCAATATTCCATGTAATTTCAAGTTTGCTAAAAGGCAACTATTACGAGCCGGCTGATAGTTTCTCCACTTCGATGAAACAGTAAGCCAATTGTCCTATTCTTTTTGTGGTGAGCCACACATATCAAAACAACGCAACTATTTCCTCTAATGAAGAGTTCTTAGTGTCCTTTAACCCTCCAATATCTCTTACCATCTCACACAATATACCAAATGTATGTCTATCTATTCGGAGGTCACTAATACAAATAGTATCAAATTGTTTTGTGAGCCTAAACATCCATTTCATTCTCTTATGTTTGATTTCTTCTTTGGTTTTCAATGGGGTTCTCGTAATGTGCAAATGCATCAACAACATTTGATACTAAGTAACAAAAACTAGATTGAATACATTAACCAATGTTGCTATAATACGAGCATTTCAAATTAATTTGCGTCATCTACTTATGATAGGGGTACGTGCCAGAATGTTCTACATTGAAATTAAAGGTAGCTGTTAAGTTAACGAATAGAGTGCTCACCGAATGAGCAATAATATTGTATACATATGAACATGGATATATTCCTAGTTAATCACAACATTATTGTATACATTCGATTTTAATTATTCAGAAAGGGCAATAATATCTATTTATCTGCCTCTTCCAAGAATTTTAGAAACTAATTATTGTTAATTCATGCCCAAAAAATAGTTAGAAGATCACACTAATTCTATTTATTTCATAGATGTGCAAAATTGGGATCAATTCAGAATACAACCATTCACAAAAATTCAGGAACATTCCTAAAGATATTCAGGCACAAAACTTAACCCAAAGCCACGATTACACTTTAAAGGTTGATTAAATTGAAATTTCTGCACTCAAAATCAAACTAAATACCAGACGAATGAAAATGGACAAATTTTTAGGATAATTATTTGGGATTTAGGAACATGTTCAAACGTATGCACTTTCAAATTAAATCACAAAACAATAATTATAAGGGGAAAAAAGGAGCAGATTGGTTTTATGATTCTTGTTCAATCTATAACCATATGCACTTTCACATCATCAAACCATATAGCAGATTGGTTATTCTCTTGATTAAATCATAAAACGAGAATATATAAGAAAGAAAGGAGCAAAAGCAATGAGATGAAACCAGGTTTTATCAAGTTCATTTAACATCAAATTAAAACGAGGGATTTCAGAAAATATACCTGGAGGCTTGGAATAAAAAATTCCTTCGTTAATGAGACGCGATAAGGTAGGATGGGAGATCGTATGGAATTGAGAGGCGATAAGGAAGTAAAAAGGATGGTAGGGCAAAGGCTGAGGATAAAAGAGTAAAAAATAAACGTGATAAAAACTTAGATTGGAATGAAAACTCGATACCCACCCCCTTGATGGGTTTAGTAAATTCCAAAATTTAATGGGATAAATCCATTCCTTTGAAATTGAAAACCCCAAAGCAAACACTGTTTTTTTACAATTATTTCATTCCTTCGTCCTCAAACCCTCAAACCAAACGCCCCCTAAATCGCGAACACGTTACCTATCTAACGAAACCGTTTCACTGATTCTTTCTTTTGTACAATTCAATGTCGGTTTAACTTTTCTATCATCTTCCTTCTCTTTTCTATAAATTGGCTTGATTTTCTATTTGGTTTAATTTAATAACTTCTTATAAGAAGAAACTGATCATTTAAGTAATAAATTGGATGGTTTTCTAAAAAAAATGGCCCAAAAATTGACTGACTCTTAAAAGACTTATAAAGTAGTTTGAAAATCTCTTAAAAAAATGTTTACTAACAAATTTTACACACCAACCCATAAATGCTCTAAAGTTGCATTAATTGCTCAGTAATACAATTAATGCTTCAACTGAAGTTGTTATTTTCTTGTAAAGTTACAAATTGTCTGTCCCAAAGTTTTCACTTTTTTATACAATTTAATTAATAAATTATATTTTTCAAAATCATATTTTTATTTTAATTAAAATTTTTAATTAAAAATTATCATTTTAAAAAGTAAATTACTATTTTTATTTATTTAGTCTCATTAATAAATTGTATTTATCAAATTTTAGGTTATTTATTTCTTTATACTTTAATTAAAAATTTTTTAAATTATTATTATTATTATTATTATTATTATTATTATAAACTAATTATTATTTTTCTTATAAATTTGTTTAATAAATTGAATTATTAATTAATATATAAGTAGTTTTGATTAATTTAAGAATGTGCTAAAATATAATATTTAAACTATAAATAATTATGTTTAAAGGATATTAGAAAAAGTTAAATAAAATTTTTTAAACATATTTCAATTTTTATTAATTTTTAAATAGATGATAATATAAAAATATAAATTTTATTTTAAATTTTATGTTATATTCATTCTTAATTTAAATTATTAAATTTATTATTAGTTTATTACATGTTAATAGATATTATTAATCTATTTTTTTATTTTAATAAAGTATTTTATTTTATTCTATATTTTATTTTTCTTATAATTTTAACTTTTTGTTTATTATAAACTAATTTTATAATAATTTAATATCAATTAAACTAGTTTAAACTTTTAATTAGGCTGATTTAACTTCAGGTCTAATTTTTAAAATATTAGTTACAATGACTCCTCCTTTAACAGCCTTGTCCACAAGGCTAATATTGACTTGACGTTGCTGCATCTCGTACAGAAATTCGCATGAAGTGTCACGACTATCTTCGGATCATTGAATCAAAACCTGAACAGTTGGTTTATTCCGTCGACGTACCATTTGCCGATCTAAAATGGCCAATGGTTGGCGAATCTCTTGAGTAAGATTTACTGAAAAACTGGACTGAACTAAAGAATCTGAGACATTTTTCTTAAGCTGAGAAACATGAAAAACGTCCTGAATCTGAAAATTAGCTGGTAACTCCAATCTGTAGGCAACTGCACCAATTCACTGAACAATACGAAAAAGGTCCGAAATAATTAGTAGATAGCTTCTGATTATGACGCTGTTGAACAGTCATTTGTCGATAATGCTGCAGTTTCACATACACCCACTCATCAACCTCAAATACACGATCCAAACGTTTTTTGCCTGCCAATTGCTTCTTACGATTCTGGGCACGTTGACTATGAAATTTGATCAGTTGTAAAGCAGCTTCTTTAATCTGATCCACCATTAGTTCCCTTGAATCACCCACCAAGTAAGCTGTGCGCACTGATGGAATATACCCGTATAAAGCTTTAAATGGAGAACAACGAATATTGGAATGGATGGTGGTATTATACCACCACTAGCTAACGAAAACCATCTACTACACTGTGATGGACAATCTCCAGCAATACAACGCAAATAAGTTTCTAAAGTTTGGTTTATGAACTGAGTTTGCCCATCAGTTTGTAGATAATAGACAAAAGAAAATGTTAAAGAAAAAGGCAAAAGGACTCCGGCCAAAATTTACTCAAGAAAATAGTACCACGGTTAATAATAATAGTGATTGACATACCATGCAATTTACAAACATTTTGCGTGTAAACAGAAGCAACTTGTAAGGATGCGACAAGGGCATGAAATGGGCATAATTTGTAGGTCGATCCACTACAGAAAAAATAACTGTGTAGCCATCCAACTTGGGTAAGCCTTCAATAAAATCCAAGTTTATATTCGTCCACACCTGTTCAGCAATAGGCAAAGGTTGTAGCTTACTAGGTGAAGGTATCTGTTCATTTTTTTTTTGAAAAGTTAAAAAAATATATTGAAAGAATAAAGATACAAAATGTCTTTGACCCTGACATAAAAAACACAAGCTCCTGATAGCCCATGCCATGACGATTTATCACTAGACCAAAACGACTCCGTTTAGTAGCAATTAAAAAACGACTTCGTTCGGTATACAAGAGGCTCTCCTAATAGGGGAAGGTAGTTTACCCCTTTATGCATCCACGCGCAGTCATTCCAAATTAGGTTTTTCGACTTCCTTCATTCTGTGACGATTTCTTTGTCTCCGCTTCCGGTAAGAAGCTATGATCTGGGTAGAGTTCTTCAGCGCTCATTCATCGGATACCTACGCCTCTTTGCCCAGGAGTTCTTTCGCGATTCCGGTTATAACATGGTTGTTTTCTTGAGAGATCTGGTTCTTTCCCTGCTCCTCCGGTAACCTTTCAAGGTCCTGGGGATTTGAATGGTAAACTTGAGGTAAGATCTTGCCTGATTTTCTGTGTTCTGCTACTGGTGTCCCCTCACGGAATAAGTGCTGATTCACGTGCGGTTCTGTGTTTCTTGCTGAGGTTGAGGGCTAATGTTGCGATGAGGAGGCACTGTCAACCAAGCAAGCGTCAAGGGGGTCCTCCTACCAGCAATTGACGAACATAGTACTGAGGTGACAGGTACGGTTGTCCACCCCTCTTCCTTTGCCTCTAATTACAAGATTCAACTTCCTTTCTGTCATGAATGGGCTAGATTAGGATGTGTTCCTGCTGGTAATAATGAACATAGCAATTGCTCTCTGATCCCTGAAGTCAGAGAGTTAATAACTGCTTCTCTTGTGCGTGATTTGTGCTGGAATCTCCTATAATTCCTCTCTCGCCAAATCTCTTTAATGGAGGTGGCGAAAGCTATTATATGAATATGCTCAATATGATTAGGAGTGTGGGACCGCCTCTGGAGCTAGTCCATGGCCTCGGAGAAGGAAGTACTTACATTAAATGTAACATCCCCTCACCAATTGGAAAGGGTATTTTGGTAATATGGAATGAGTTAGGATTGTCTAAAGTGTTTTGACATATTCATGCATTCATATATGCATATGAATAGCCAATAGTGAATTTTTGCACATGTAAATGTTTGTACATGCATTCATGACATTTTCCCGGTTTAATTGTG
>JAOQMS010000008.1:21192703-21213311 GCA_027563885.1 Erythroxylum longipes
TAGATCATAGGCCAAGGATTATAAGAAGGAGTTAAGAAGTTATATGAGTTGAAGAATATCCTCTGTGTTACTGTTCACAGAGTATCGTCTGTGTTACTGTTCACAGACTTCCTTTGTGTTACTGTTCACAGACTTCCTCTGTGTTACTGTTCACGCTATCGTTTGTGTTACTGTTCACGCTATCGTCTGGTTTACTGTTCATGGTTATCTTCTGCCCTATTTTCAACCCTTCAGAAGATAAAATTGACCTTCGAGGTCTTCATGAAAGTTGTATCTCTTGAAGTCCTCTATCCAACTATCTAAAGAAACGCTGAATTTGATGGCTATAGCAAAAGATATGCTAACAGCTCCGAAGCATGTATATCTGTAAAGTGTGGACTCACCGACGCTGTTTCTTGAGGTATTCAGGTTGAAATGGATAAATGGATAGTCGAAGAGCAGAGATGAACTAAAAAGAAGAGTTGTTGAAGGCAAGTATGGGTGATGAATATGTGTTATAAGTATGCGACAGTTATGGTATCAGAGCAAGCAGGAGTTGGACTCCGAAAACGGGGTCTAATAGTTTTGGTATCAGAGCAAGCAGGAGTTAGACTCCGAAAATGGGGTCTAACAATGATGGTGTAACAATTAGTTGCAGAGAAATAACCAGTTTTGGTAGGACTACTTGAAACTAAAATAAACGCTAATGCACATCCGAAAGGATTAGCTTTTTTGGAGACTAAATGGAGTTACATTTCAAACCACAATTACCACTACAATGATCGGATACTATGTTGTTTTAATTCGGATAAAATAGAGGTTCGAGTGCTCAAGATGGGGGATTAATTCATGCATTTGCAGTGTGGGCTAATAGGGAAGTTTCAGTTTGTGGTTACATTGATATATGCGTCTAATTTTGCTTTCGAACGTGTTAATTTGTGTGAGGAGTTACTGGAGCTTCATGAAGGGATGCAAGAGCCGTGGATGGTGCTTGGAGATTTCAATTGCTATCACAATTCTAACAAAGTAGAGGGAGGAGTGTGGTTTCATAGAGGTTCAGGGGCTAAACTCAATCAATTATTTGGTAGCTCTAATTTGGTGGATCTCGGATGTATGGGAAGATGGTTCACTTGGGAAAACAAGCAAAAAGGGAATATGTTTATCAGGAAGAAACTTGATCGAGCTTTGGTAAATCAACAATGGCTAAGTTCCTTTCCTCTTGCTTCAGCTGTACTTGGAGAACTTGAATTGTCTGATCATATGCCAATTATAATACAACAAATGAGTGATGGCTATAGGTGTGGGGCACCATTCAGATTTTTTAATGGCTTACTTCAGGTAGAGGGTTTTATAGAGGTAATTTCGCAGGGTTGGAGGACTAAAGTAAAAGGGTACAAGGCTTATCAATTAATGCAGAAATTGAAAATTGCCAAAAGAGTGATTAAAGAGTTTAGTAAGTATCGAACTAGAAATATTTAGCAAATGAGTACTAATCTGGCGGAGATTCAAAAGGAATGTTACTAAGAGCCCCTTAATGATAGCTTAAGAGTGATTGAGGATGATGAGATGAGGAAATACCAGGAAGCGTTGAAATTGCATGATTTTATCCTTAAACAAAAGGCGAGACAGTCATGGTTGAAGGAGGGTGACATGAATACTAAGTTTTTTTGGCATCAATTCAAACGAGGCATAATACCAATACCACCACTGAACTGAAGGATGATAAAGGTGATGTGATACATGGGCATTTGGAAATTGCTGGGCATATCAGGGAATTTTTTTCCATCTGATGGGAAATACCGAAGGTGCAGGGCATGGTTTTGGGGTTAAAGACATTTTGGAGTTCTTGCCTAGTCAGGAAAGATTGGAGATGTTAAATGCTCCATTCTCAACCCAACAAGTGAAGGAGGCCTTGTTTTGGTGAAATGGTTCAAAAGCCCCCCGAAGCCCCCGGACTTGATGGGTATTCGGGGGGCTTTTTCAGGAAATATGGAATATCACAAGTCAATTATTAACGGACGCAGTGCTAGAGTTTTTTTCGTCTGGTAACTTATTGAAGGAGATCAATCATACTTCCTTATGTTTAATTCCCAAGAAGGAGCAACCAGAGAAGGTTACGGATTATCGCCCAATTTCATGCTGCACCACAGTGTATAAAATAATAACTGCTCTTTTAGCTGGATGACTAAAGAGTCTTTTGGCTGAAGTGGTCAGTAAAGCCCAAAGGGCTTTTCTTCCTTCAAAATGTATTGGGGATAACATATTGTTGTTGCAAGACTTATTGGGAGAATACTATATAGGTAAAAAGATCAACAGTTATGCTTTGAAGGTTGATCTCTATAAAGCGTATGATACGATCGAATAGGGATATCTGAAGAATTGTTTGGAGGGGATTGGATTGCCTACACGGTTTTGTCATTGGATTCTTCAATGTATCCAACCACATTTATAAGTGTTTTAATAAATGGAATTCTTACAAAACCATTTACTATTTCTTGAGGAATTAGGCAAGGGGACCCACTTTCCCCTTATTTATTCACTTTGGTGATGAAGGGCCTTTCAAGATTATTGTCGAAAATTGTGGAATGTAATAGATTATTTCAGTATCATTATAAATGTAGGGAAGTAAAATTGTTACATTTGTTGTATGCCAATGATGTGATATTATTGTGTAAGGTCGATCCTAATGTGCTTTTAAGGATGATGAACTTGATGAATATATTTTCTGCTTGGTCTAGGATGAAGATGAATGTGTAAAAGAGGGGAAATTTTGTGTCTTTAGATGTTCGGGATCCAGATAGGATTACAAGTTTGGTGGGGTTGCCTCTACAAGAAGTACCGTTTAGATATTTGGGAGTACCGATCACTTCAGGTAAGCCTAAATTTTCTGATTTCTTGCCATTGTTGGAAAATTGAAAGGTAGAATCAACGCTTGGAAAAATCATTTCCTTTCACTTGCTGCTAAAGTTACTCTTATTGTTTTAGCGTTGAACAACATGCATGTCCATTGGGCTGCTCATTTGGTAATTTCAAAGAGAGTTATCAGGGAAATGGAGAGGATATTAAAATCCTTTCTATGGAATGGTAAGCATGATAATTGCAAGGGTGCAAAAGTCAAACGGAGTGATATTGTAGTGCCAAAAAATCAAGGGGGTTTACGCATTAAGTCGATTACACAGATGCAAAGGTTATTACTTATGAAGAGACTATAGAGACTATTTGTGGATAAAGAAGCGATGTAGGTCAAGTGGGTGCAAATTTATCGCCTTAATGGTCAAAGCTTTTGGCACCTTCAGTCAAGGTATGAACATTCTTGGATTTTTACGAGTTTGTTGCACCTACGAGACATGATTTATCCTTTTATTAAAAGTAGGGTAGGGAATGGTGAGGATACTTGTTTCTGGTTTGACAATTAGAATGAATTCAGCCCTTTATGGTTGCGGAAAGATTTACTAGTTTTTCAAAACCAAATTCTTAAGGTAGCTACAGTGGCATAGCTATATCGGGAGATTGAACGGTTGAATAGAGGTAGATTTAGCAATTTACTTGAACATTATGTGAACGAGGTGCAACTTCGAAACCAGACGGACAAGGTGATTTGGGTCGCAAATCAAGGTGGGAAATTTTCGAACAAATCCGCACGTGGTCTAGGGAGAGAGTTGTATGAAGATGTACCGTGGCTGATATGGTATGGAAACAGGTATTATGCCCAAAATCTGCTATTTTCTTATGGTTGGTTATTAAAAGTAGATTGCGAACTAAGGATCGATAGTTTGGTAGTTATGATCTCCTTTGTATTTTGTGTAAAATAGATTGCGAATTAAGGATCAATATTTGGTAGTTATGATCCCCTTTGTATTTTGTGTAAACATGTTAATGAGAGCAGAAATTACTTGTTTTTTTTAACGTGATTATACCAAAATGATGTGGAGTAGAATTTTGTATATGATAGAGATCTTAAATATCTCCTACATGTGGAATGAGGTGTTGAATGATGTCATCATAGTTAAAGAAAAGCAAGATGCAATTAGACAATAACTTAAAGTGACTTGGCTTATTTAGCTGGTTTATTGTAGTTATTGGATATATGTTAACAGTGATATAGTAGTGGTTGTCATTTTTTTGTTTTTATCCTTGTAATGGGATTTTGGATAAGTTTTCAGTTTTAGTAATATATTTATTTTAAACTTAAAAAAAATCTGAAGGGGAAGAAAGATACGCCAAGGATGGGGCTGGGGTCTTCTCTTCGCCTTAAGGTCTCCTCTGTGCTCCACGTGGCGCTTGTTAATCTGGTACCAATTGACAATTAAGGGCCGTTGATCTCCGTGTGATGTGGCCTCATATAAGACCATCTCACATTAAATATTTCTCGATCTCCAATGCGAAACCAACATTGTTTTACATGTTCTTGTACTCTCTGGAATCTCTCCAAACAAAAGTACAACGACCAAGCAGTCCTTCGGAGAAATTTCAAAGCGGAAAGAAGACATCAACCTCATTGTTAGCTCTTCTGCGTAAAATGAAGTTTATGGTTATAAAAAGTAAGCTTTCCTTTTGAATGAGTTGCTGATTGAGGAATCTTGATTCTGTGTTTCTTTTTTACTCTGATTCAAGGTTGTAGGAATCAACGGGTCTTCTTATAGATTCACCATTTTTTTCATCTTTTAACTGTTCGATGAAATGCCAAACTGAAAGCCATGCTTTGTTGGTGTTAGAGTCGCATAAAGCCATAGATTTTCTGTTTGGTAATCTCATGCAGACCTTCTGTGATAATCACGGAGTCAGTTGTATCCTATCCTCCATTCCAGTGTCATTCATTTCACTTTTTTTTTTTCTCCTTATCGGGTTGTCGGTGGGAATTGTGGCGGAAAAACTAGTTCTTTATATGTCTATATAATTTAAAATATTTCTCTTGTTACAGTCCAATTCTTTCTCATGTGATTCTGTCTTTAGTAAAAATAAAATAAACGAAAGGTTCATGCAAAAGCCTTCACCATATTAGAGCTTTTGTATTCTACTGGACATTTCCTTTCTTCCCCTTCTTCCCCTCTCCTTTTTGTGCAAAAAGTGCAATCTTACGTATAAATTCTTGTTTTGGGTACTAGGTTTTTTCTTAGGTTTAAATAAAGAATTATCAATTTTCATATAGATTAAAAGTTCTATGATTTTCACTGATGTAATATTTAGTAAGAAGTTAGTATTTAACTTTGACCAGGAATGAAGTAATTATATCCGTGGCTGAAGTACGCAAATAAGGAAAAGAGAACCTTGACAAAAAAGATTGATCGGTTCAAAACTAAGAGTGCAAAGGTTTAAAGGTTGTAGCTTTTAGTATAAGACCCTATTTTAGAATTAAATCTTTTCCTTTTAATTAAAGACTTTACTTTTCTCTATCTCTTATGTTAGCTTCAAGTTGCGTTTTAGTTCTATATGGTTGTATGGTAGTTAATAACAAAAGGTTGATATGTCATGTTCGTCTCTTTCCTGCTGATAATTCATACATATAGGTACATTAGCTTAGAGATTTCATATCTTACTTTTTATTTCCTATGTTTTGAACCAACAAATTTTCTGTCTAAAACTTTGTTTGCACATTTTGTTTGTCATGTGTTTCTGGTTGGTTGGTGGCATTTAACTTTGAAATTTATTGGTTTTCAGGTTATTAAATTCGTACAACAGAACAATAGGGTAAGGTCTGTACTTCTTTGTGCATGCTTGTTGTAGAAAATAGTGCTGTGCAAATATGGGTTTTGGGATTATTCGAAGTAATTGGATCAATCTCTTATCAGTTTTGGTATGTGTGGTGAACTTATAAGTAATTGATCTGAACGTATTTCTCTTAGCTGGCCTAAGATGATGCCAATTCGTATTTTAGATCTTTTTTTTTTCAGTAAAAGTCTATTTTATAAGTTCCTCAAGTATTTTTGAATTGAAGAACAGGTAAAGCTAGCAACCTTTTTTTTTTTTAAAGGTTGATTGGTGTACCTTATCCCTTAGCTACAAACTGACCCCAAATCTATATGTTTGATCTTTGGCCATGCTTACTTTTCCTTTGTGGGCTGTTACTCCTTTAAGTAAAATGAAATGCTGACTTCTTTAATTTTCTAAGAATTCGCCACTGGCTGTGATGTGTTAACCCTAGAACCCCACACGATAGTTGGGTTCAGGAAAACAAAAGGAGTGATTTTCACATTGTGGGCAAAACTCGAGTGTAAAATTCTATTTTTTTTTTTTATAACCATAATTGGTTGATTAAGCATTTGTTTGTAAAAGCTTATCTTCTTCGAGCACCTTAGTTCCTGCTTGCCACTTTCAGTTTAAAATGGCAGTATTGAAGAATCAACCACTTTCATGCCCATGATTCCATTCTTTTCCTCCTTTTTTTTCTTTTATTGTTTGTCTCGTTCTTTAGCATATACAGGTAACATGTTACTTTTAGAAAGTTGTGTTCGATGCATGCCACTCTTCTTTGGAGTTACTATGAGTTCTCAAAGAAAATGATAAAGAAAAAACTTTTTACTAACTGTTTGGAGAAATGCCAGTAAGAAGTTCCCAGTTGAGGGTTTTTTTTTTTTGGCTTTCAAAGTGGAAAAGTTAACTCATATTATTTTCTTCCCGTTTTATTTGTTCAAAGTTATGATATTTGCAGCCAAGATTCCGTTGAAGTTTGTTTCTTTCCCCTTTTTCTGTTCAATATTCAAAATAGAAGTCCCTACGTGCTAATTTTCTCCATCATTTTTGTTGCTTTCTGTAACTGGTTTAGGACCATGCTTTTCGTTCTTTTGTTTGAATGGAAGGACATTTTGAAAAAAATCATCAACTTGTCTGAAACCAATAACGAAACCTCTTTGTAAATGTTCCAGGCTGGGATTTCTTTAACAGAAAAGTTTTATGTCAAGTACAAATTAAGTTTGTTTCCTTTTCATTGCATGCCTACAACTTTGAATTTTCTGTTTTACTTTTCAATTTCGGTTTTGCTCAACCTACCCAGATATACTTGGCTACACTGTTTAAACAGTTTGATTATCTAGAAGAGTAAGGATCAGGTGTCAGTGGTGATTTCATCTTTTGCTTCTTGCTTTGTTTTAATGGCTAAGGTTGTTAAACCACAGTTCTATCAAAATTTTAATGAGTAAAACCGAGAGTTAATAAACGATTTCCACAAATAATATTACCTCCTTATTTAATTAAAGATTTGTAAACAATTATCCTGTAATATATAGTCTAACAGCCAGCACATTGCAAGATGACACGTGGGCTGGATTAGCTGATGAATCGATGTCATTTTTCAGAAAACCAATAAGTGAAACGGGCACATCTAATCCCACCGAGTTGCTTCTTGTTCCCCCTTTGCAAATATCAATACATATACAGGTTAGTTGATGGATTAAACTTTGATCTGAGATTAGCATTAATTATGTTATTTTTGTCAATCATACTGATTAGAAGGTCAATAAATCAGATCCACAATCTGAATCTTTCATCTATGACGCTGTTGGATGGTTTAAGAGGAAAGATCTATATATTAGTTTCAGTCTCATTCAGTTCAAACATATTATTGATACTCATTATGCCATGGATTATATTACCTGTTGATACTGAGTATAGTAAGTGTGGTTGTATTCATTTTCACATAGAAATGAAAAGAAAAAGCAATGGCGTTGTGGTCTAATATATAAAATGAAGTGTGTTGGGCCCTTCTCCTTCGATATTTGTAATGTTTGGCTTATTGCTTCTATCCTAATCATACTCTAATTGTTTTGGGTCTTGTGTAGTAATGGAGGAGATTGAGACTTCCATCATTACAAATGCTTCATCATGCCTGAATCCTTCTTCACATAGCATTTGCCACGTGTACTACATTCCTTCCTTCTATATTTTATCTTTGTTTTTTTTACCTCTTTTTCTACTCATTTTTTCTTGCCATGGCAGGTGCCAGAAACAATTCTCCCAGTATACTTGCCCTCGATGCAACGCCCGCTACTGTTCTCTTTGTTGCTACAAAGTATTTGCTATAAAGTTTCTAATTTTCTATTTATTTTCATTTTATATCAGTTGTACCAAGAATTGTTTTAGCTTTAAAAGAATATTTATGTTTTCAGTTATATACTCTGTAAATTTTGTTCAGTCTCATAATTTACGTTGTACGGAGGCATTCATGCGGGATAATGTGATTGAAGAGCTTCGACAAATGCAACCTGATGACCACACTAAACACAAGATGCTTGACATTGTGAAACGATTTCATTGTGAGCGAGAAACTGATAGTATGGATGAGGATGGTAGGTTCTTGCTTCTTAATCGTTCCCTTTAGGTTACATGACTTAAACTTATACTCTATTAGTTATTCGATAAAGAGCCGCAGCTTAAATATTGAAGTTTTAAGCTAATCTAATAGCTTTCTAGTCAGTGTAATCATGGTTAAATCCTCAAAAATCCATCTTTTTTTGGTTAATGATAGTACATCATGCTTCTTTCTTTACATATTTTTTATTTGTTTGAGGAGTACCTGCAAATAATTTAAATGATGGCCATTTGAATCTCTAGAGCAGATTTACTACCAAGGTAAACTGGCATCAGTGTCTTTTGCATATGATCTTTATGAATAATTAATTTCGAGTTTCAAGGTATTGGTTGGTGATTACTTGTTGTTCACAGCTTTTAGCATTGCTTCTTATTCCTTATTGTCCCATTTCCTTGGCAGATTCAGGCCTGTCTGAGGAGATTGTCCAAAAAGTTTTGTCTGGTATGTTTCTTTGTATTATACGCTTATGGCCTTCCTCTTTTTGTGTTCATACAAATTCTGACTTCCAATCTTTGACCATCTCAATACTATTTTGAACTAATAGGCTTCTGTCTAGTGTTTGTTACAGCATTTTAATCTCACTCAATTGTATTGCTTGAACGATATATTTGTTATCTTTCTTTGTCATAGGCTGTACAATTAGTTTTGATGACCTAACTGCAAAAGAGAAAAAACAATTCCAAAGGGCTGTGGCATCTGGAGAACTTAGCAAGTTGATTGAGCCATGGGAACCTTGGTGGTTGAAGACATCTGCCAGAACAATCTCTCTCAGTAAGGATGGAACTCAACTAGTTCAACCGCTTGTTGAGACAAAAACATCATCACCATCATCATCATCATCACTCCAGTATGACGGGGCAACAGATAGAGCTAGTGATATTCCTCCTGGGCCTGAAACTTCATTACCCTCACTCAAGAAGCTTATTTGCACGGAGCCATCGCCACTTTTACCTGTGCACCTAGTTGATATAATATTTAGCTACTGCTTCACATTACGCCTTTATAATGGAGACTGGCAATCTGATGCTGTAGGGTCGGCGTTAGAAGTTTTGAGTATCTCCACTGTCTTAGGTCTAGGCGGACAGCCAGAAACTGTACTAGAAGCTCTTTTTTTTTGTTTGGAGAGAACTTGTTCTTCTGAATACAGGGATATGGGTGGCCTGCAATTTGGACAAGATGTTATCAATGATGTGGTAAGCTTGCTGTCAATAGGAGCTCCTGCTATAATATGCTCACTTTGTGATCTGAGGAGACTGTTTCAAGCTGGGGAAAGGCAATTGAAAGAGGAAACCTCAAAAAGATGGAGGAGGTCAGAGTTTAAGAGTAGGCTGAAGCTTGGTGAGAGGAAGATGTATTTCATGATGTGTTGGGTCCGTGAGCAGCCGGGGGAAACGTGGTCTTCTTTGGCTGCAATGGTAAGGGGAGTGAAAAGTTCAGTAATTGATATCAAGGTTAATAGAAACAATGTGAAAGTGGAAAAGAAACTAGGTGTAAGAGGAAAAGTGGTGATTGAAGAGATGAAATGAGTTGCGAGTTTGGTGACTCCTGTAAAATCAAGCTTCATTGGTCCGTTCCTGTTGATTTTTATTTATGTCAGTATTCGATGGATAGGAGAAAGGAGTGGGAAAGGAATATTACTTTATTTGTATGACCAGGTTTGACATGTAAGAGTAGATAAAATTTTAGTTACTTAAATGTAACTTTGCTGAATGGGTTCACCTTTAAAGCCATTTGGATATAATACACGTTGTTGAAAGAACATCACCGGAGCATTTTTAATGAGGTCTGTAGCGAGTAGACTTTTCAGAATGACGCATCTTAGCTCCGTGACATAATAGCCTGATCGTCAATTGATACAAACATGGCATCATTATTTATTGCCTGTATTTGGATTCAAATGTTTAATATAATTTCATGTTTCCTTTTTCAAATTTTATATGGAATTGAATCATTCGTAGTTCACAAAAATTGATAGAAGTTCCGTTTTAATGATGTAAGGTGTTCACAAGTTTTTATAAAAGTTACGATATATTTTTATTTAATAGTTCAAATTAATACGCACTTTTAGAATTGAAAGGTTTTCAATCTCGGTCTAAAACTATGATTGTGATCCAAGTATTGTAGTTACAGTTGATATTTTTGTAAATGTATTCATATTGTTTATAACTATCGTAATCATCTATAGTTTACAATTTAAAAGTTTGGTATATAATAGGCCATAGTAATTATTGTCTTTTTCGTAATTAAGTCTTTTTGATATTGCATAATATTTTCAAATCTAATTTATATTGTTTTGCTTTTATAGTATTTTTTGAATATTCATCTAAACAAGGAGTGAGCATCAGTTGGTGTAGGTTTATTTGCACAAAGATTATAAAACAATTCGTTTATATTATCACTTATTTTTTCAAATTAAATTAAATAAATTTAGATCAAATGGAATTGGTTTAATTCTTTTTAATAGATAAGTAAAAAAATACATGTTAGTATAAGATAGTCCTCAAATTTTCAAAAAAAAAACATAAAATTTTAATTTTAAAAAACTAGGAGAATAAAAAGGAGAGTTGAGCTCTTCCTTTTCTCTAGTTTTTTCTCCACATCCTACTCTAAGTTCAACTTTTATAGCTTCTTATCTGGTTCTTAGCTTGCATCTTTCCAATTTATCTACCTTTCTCACTTGTTCACCATTTCTTATAGGCACATTAATATCATAAGGACATGGGTTTGAAGGTGGTAAACAAAGACAACAGGAATAGATGAAGCCATTACAAGCACGAAGAGGGTAAGCTATGCTAGAATTTTCATAATTGTGGAGACTTCCAGAAGTAATACTTTATTCAGGCTCAATGAAGCTGATGAATTTTATGAGAATTTTTTCCCCGTATCATGTCAATGGACACCTCAGGTTCATCACCAAGGAAAGACGTGGAATTCTACAAGGAGGAAATTTCAAAATAGAGACTATTATGACCTTATGGGACCAAATATTCTAGGAGTCAAGGATATTGAGCTAGAAAAAATAGATGGCAATTATGGGAATCTTCAAGTTGAGAATTTACCTACAAGGACTAATCTTTACAATGCCAACAATCTTGAAACAACTATGGCAAATAGCAATGAAGTTGCTCCTCAGAAGTTTTATGGAACACCACTAAATTCAAGTACCACAGAATCCTAGATTTCAATCAATATTGGACTAGAATAAGCTTTGATTATGACTATTAATGATGGCACAGCTCCTTTCCACCTTGGGAACTAAAACCAAACGTTTGTAGCTCTTTCAAAATACAAACTATTACTAAATTTGAAAATGATTTCAAGTCAACAATCAGAAGAAAATCTAAAATAAGGAACAAGGTATCAATCCAAAACCCGTTTCATAATGACTTTTCTCTCCTAAAATGAAGGGGTTGAAAAAAAACTTCTTCGAGACAACAAACTTGAAGGAGGCAATCTATAAGAAGCTTTGTTTTTTTTAGTAATAAATGGTCTATTATCACAGATCGTTGTTTCCAGAATTGTGGTAGACTAGGATCAAGAAAGGATCAAGATATCTCACTCCATAATCACTAACCAACTTCTTCATTTAGACCTAGAAATTTGACAAGAGACATTCATATAACTTATGTTTATACTACTAACTTTTCCTTTCAAAGGAATTCCTAATGGAACAAACTATAGGAAATCCAAGCAAGTATTCAAAGGCTTTGGATAGTTCTATGTGACTTTATAGTACCTTACATCCTTTGGAAGCAAAAGGTAATGCTTACCCTAGAGATCAATTAAATGAATTCTGTGAATGTGTTACAAACATTAAAATTACAATCCTAAATATGGACTAATATTATTTCACTTAGAGCAATAAGCAACAAGGCATATAGTTCTTAAGGAAAAAACTTAATAGAGCAATGATCATTTTTCAATGGTTAACTATCTTTCCTAAGACTATAAATGTATTTAAGAAACCTCTCTTTTCATATCACATTCAAATATCTATCCTAAACTGGACCTTAAGGTTAAAGAAATATTTTCCTTCATATTAAACAGTTAACTAATGAATGACGAAGGATTTGAAAGGGGCATAGTTAAAGGATTATTAACTTTTTCTAGGTTTTTTTGCACTCTTTTATTTTTCATGAGAAAGATGCATGTGATTAAAGAAAAGCTCAAACTGCTTAATCAACAAGAGTATAGTAACATACATCTCATAATGCTTAATGCAAAATTCATCCTTGGCTAGGTTCAGCAGCTCCTATGTCAATGCCCTACTAATGTTACAACTCAAGAACAGGAAAAGATAGCTTTATAAGTTTATATCAAAATGTGGAGGTTAATTATTCAATTCTTAAACAAAGATCAATAGTCCAATGGCTAAAAAACAATGAAAAAATTTAACCTTTTCCATAAATCGATTCTTTCCAAGAAGAACCATAATAGAATTACTTCTATTTAGAGAGAAGATGGTTCTTGTGTTCATTCTTAAGTTGACTTATTGAAAGAAACATATGATTATTACACAAATACATTTGATTCATCTACTAATTGTTCTTACTCTATATAAATGTTGTAGATGCAAATGGCTTAATCCTTCTTTTTAATGTAGTTGATGTTGAGAAGCCTTATTTAATCTCAAACCGAATAAAACATTAGCGCCTAATGGACTTAATGCTCTTTTCTTATATAAATTTTGTGATAGGGGCTATTCTTGAGTTTTTTCAAAAAAATGAAAAATAATTAATGAACTTAATAAGAAATTTATGTCTTATTCTAAAGCTACCAAACCATTACTTCTTAAAGGATTTTAGATAAATCTCATGCTATAATGTCATCTACGAAATCACTGTAAAGTACTTGGCTTCAAGACTTGTAATGGTGTTAAAGCCTCTCATTAATCAAACACAAGGAGCTTTTATTGAAAGGAGTCAAATAGAAGATAATATCCTCCTACCTCAAGAACTCTTAAAAATTACAATAGAGAACACTTATAAGTTGTGCAATCAATGTTAATTTTCACAAGGCATTTGATTTCATCAAATTGAACTTTACTATCAGTACCTTGAATGCTTTCATATTCCCTTCAGGTCCACTAGTTAGATTAAGTAATGCATCACTACAACCTCCTATAGTATACAAGTCAATGGTGTACTATAAAAGCTCATTAAGGGTGCTAAAGGATTAAGGCAAGGTGATGCTTTATCCCCTTATCTTTTCACCATAAGCATATAAGTTCAGTCAAAACTCATAGATTATTTGATAAGCTTGGAAAGGAATTTTAAATTCCAAAAAAATGTAAGAGAACCAACATCTATAGCCATTCATTTACAAATAACCTCTTACTGCTCTCAGGCCTAATTCTCTATCCATAAGTTCCCTAATTATAACTACAAAAACTTTCAAATACTTATCTAGCTTGGTAATAAACAAGGATAAGATTCAAGTCTTCATTTCATCAACTACTTCTTATATCTCCACTTGGATCTCAAATATAACAGAACTCCAAGTCAAACAACTTCCTTTGACTTATTTAGGGTTACTTATTTCCTACAAAACACATACTTATAGGGACTTTCCACCTCTCATTATAAACATTCAAAAGGAAAATTAATGGTTGGTACAATAAGAGCCTTTCAGTTACAAGTAGAATCTAACTTATAAATTCTGTTTTTGAACTCAATATATGTATACTGGTTATCTTATATGGTTTTCTTAAAAATCCTGATCAAAACTATTGAGCAAATGCTCAAGATTAGCAAGGGTCATATTACTATAGTATGATGGGGAGTGTTTTCTTACCTAGAAATGAACAGGGACTTATCATTATGCCAATTAAACTACTCAGCAGAGTTTTAATAGTAAAGAGAATTTGGAGAATTTTGGTTACTAAAGGATCCTTGTAGGTTAAATGGATTAATTCTCACTACCTTGAGCACCAAAACTTCTAGTTTTGCTCACCTAATATAACTTTTTTTGGACTATGCTCCATAGCCTTAAATTAAAGGAACAAATGAGAGTGAATTTCAAGTACATATTGGGGAATGTTTCCTCTAAAATTTTATGGTATAATAATTGGATTAATTTAGGGCCTTTAATTGAGCAATGATTTCTCAACTTTAAGGGGAACTATCTAGGGCCTTTATTTGAGAGTAGTGATTTCTTAACTTTAAGGGGAACTATCACTAAGGAGGCTTCAGTACGAGAGATACTTAAGGAGAGCAAATTCAATATCATCCAAGGAGCTAAAGGAGAACTGATGTCTATTTCTCTTACTTTCAATCCAGAGTCCAACAATAAAGATTTTATCATCTGGTCAAGACACCCCTCAAGTAAATACTTTAATGTCTTTTTCAGACAAGCCTTAAGTTATAAAGTCCCTACATTCCATTGGCATAGTAGTATGATTCAAACAAGCCATTCCTAATATTTCATTCATCCTATGATTAGCCATCAAAGAAAGACTAATCACGATGGGTAGAATTTATGGTAATATTATCATTACTAATAACTTCATTCTCAACTATTTAGTTCTTGAAACCATTAAGTATGAAGTCTTCCAATGTGGATTTTGTACTTATGTCAAAAGATTTTGCATAGATCTAAACTCTTTTTCACTACTCAAACATGGCCAAAAATTATAGTATGAATCACTTTGAGAAGTTGCATAACTAAGAAGCAATCTACTAACTTCATAATATTCTATGGAAAAATTATGTATGAAATTTGGAAGGAAAGGATTCACAATATTTTCAAAAGGAAGTTAAAAAAAGAAGTAGCATATTTCAATGGAGATGATGAGTTTAATAAGGGAACAACAATCAACTTTCAATTTTGCAAGATGACAAGAGCTCTTAAGTTGATTTAAAATTAGTTAATGGATTGAAAAATGTTAGGGAACCAAATAATAGTTACTTATATAATACCTTCAATAAGCTTTTAAAGACATAACATGTAACATATTTCTAAGTTAGGGAAGTTGTATGAGGAAACTGTAACCATCTTTTGGTTTGATTCTCCTATTTTGGCAAGACCTTAGTATCTAATCTTTCTTTGCTATTGGCTTGTAATGGCAACTTTTGACCATACTTACACCATTACTTAATTATTGGTATTATTTAATCTTTAGTTTCTTAAAAAAATCTCTTCAACCTTTTAATAAGATTTGTGAAGTTAACTAGCAATGACAATATTTTAAATTCAAAGGAAAAATATATAATTAAAATTTTCTTTTTTTGTTTATTGAAAAAGAAAATATAGTATCACCATCTTCTATCAATCCTCATCAACATTTCTTGTTAAAAGAAAACAATTGTTAAAGTGAGAAAGCTTAAAAGGAGAAGCTTTATGTAAACATTCATGGTTTTTTTTTCTTTTTGGAGGATCCTTAGTCTCATCACCGTTAAAATATTGTAAAAATGATTTCTTATTATCTTTTAAGTGGCTAAAACTTTTTAAAAAAATCTAAGCGTTAAATATATTAATTTTCACCTTGTTTCTACATTAAGACAATATATGATTTTTCTTTTAATTCCTTATTTCCCAGCACATTTCATAAAAATGTTGAGCCTTATAGAGAAGACATCATAAACTTCACTACAATTCCAATTTTAATGATTGGTTCATGTTGTTCTTTTAAACTTTGATGAATAATGTGATTTAAAATATGTGCTCAACATCTGACATATATTAACTCATTTTAAAGAAATTGTCCCTAAGTATTTTTCATTTTTCAAATATTTATTTTTCAGGTCATTAGAATTAACATTATCAATAGTAAAGGTAAAGAACAATTTCAAACATAATCAAGTAAACATTCCCTAATTGATTTTCCTATTGTTACTTCCTTAAGGTTAAAAATATAAAAAAAATTAAATACTCATTTTTTAATCTAAAATCATCAACAATCTAAGTTTTGCCAAAAATAAAGTATTCGTTATGGGACAAACACATCAATCTGATGCAAGTTAAATACCTGTGAAAACAAGCTAGAAATTTCACCAATCACAATAAGTAATACAGTGGATTTCCTAAAGGGAATTAAATTTCAATTCTACAAAGACTAGTAAACTCCTACCATAAACTTGTACGTTTTATCTAGATGATTAAATCAAATAATCTGCTAAACTAAAGTAAATTAATTCTAATAGAAGTAAAGAGAATAAAACAAGGTAATAATAAGTATATAGGGAGCTTAACCAATGAGAATTAGGTTAGTTAAGACTTCAGTTCCACCATTAACAATATGAGTTGGATTCATTAATCGTAGTCTTAAATACTAGTTATGTAACGATAAAGTTCTAAAATGTTATTTCGCTTTTTAATACCCTTTTCATTACCTAATTAGATCCTTAATGAAATCAATTAATTATAAAAGATAAGAAATTAACTCTAATGTGAATGAAAAATACACATTTTTAAAAGTTTTTTGATTGATTTTCATGTAAAATTAACTATTTTAGTTAGGACTTTTTTTCTTTTAGATAAATTTGATGATTTGATATTGGGATGAGATTATTCAATAATTAAAGACTATTTCACAAAAAATGAAGAAAATCAAAATTCTTAAAAGATCACAATCCGTCTCAAGCATTTGTCCTATATGGATCAAATACATCAAGAGATACAATTTAGAACACAAACTAAAGAAAGACTGTGGTATTAAAGAAAATTTGTAGAGCAATGCAACTTAAGTCTCAATTATGCCAAAGATCATGTACTAATCACAAAAGAAATATAAGGATTCATGGTATGGGGGCATGAGTGCTCTAGAGACAATGTGTTAATTATAAGATAAACAAAAAGATCCATGGCTTAGCGGTATAGGAATACTATAAACCGTGTCTTTATCCTAGAGGAAAGAAGAAGTTTAGTCATCAGAAGGTCATAGAACCAGTCAGATGCTAATTTCAAGGATTTTTTCATCAAAGAATCAAGATCCATACATAATCACATCTACTGGGTTTTCCTATTTCTATATAACTCTTTTGTTATTTTTCCACACCATGTGCATTACACATGCTTCTACTAAACACTTTCCTACCACTTACTTTTTCTACACCAAAATTGCATCGAATAATTGCTTTGCTTTTATATTTTATAATAATCAACATATTGTTTTTGATAATCATTGCATTGCTTTTTTAATTTTAACTTGCATGTGTGCTTATATTTATAAGTTTTAATAGCTCAATAAGGAAGTATAAGGCTTTTTCACGGTGGAAATTTCATTTTAGAGCCTAAATTCTAATATGTTTGTGGGGATATTGCTACATTTGATAATATTGATGTGGACTTTGTTAGTAACAAAAAAATAAATGAGATAAGATTGAAGTTAGGGTATGATCAAATTGATAAAGCATATAATAGGAACCTGGCTTAAACTTTAAGGAATCATTGAAAATTATAGAATCAAATGAAAGTTGTATAAGGCTAGCAAACGTATTGCAAATACATGGGATTGTTGATGTATATGTAACTCATCTTATAGACACACCTATCTATGCTATTAATGATGATGAGAATATAGAGGGATAGGGTGCACAAACGGATGATGATATGGAGGGACAAGGTGCACAAATGGATGATAATTTGGAGGGAGAAGGTGCAAAAATGGATGGGAATTTGGATGAAAAGAGAACATAATTTAAATCAAACTTCTATGTAGACATTCCAAATGACCAATATGCAATTGAAATTCAATCATTAGATTATGATAATCCTATTAGCACTGATGAATATCCTAGTGGAGAGGAGGTAGGTGAAGCTTTATGTAGACCCAACTCAACGACTAGGGATAATCTTACAAAGGTTGCACATGAGTGGAGGTTGGGACTAGAGTACGGGATTGCAAAAGAATTTAAAGATACTATTGTCAATTATGCAATATGTAATGGATACAATGTTAAGTTGATAAAGTGTGAGAGTAATCAGATTAGGTATGTGTGTGTTGATGGATGCCCATGGGTTTTGTATCCTACATATGACAAGAATGAGAGATGTTTTAAGGTGAAAACATATAATCCTAATCACACTTGTTTCACTACAAACAAACCAAAATTGGTTTATGCAAAATTATTGATGAGACACTTAAAGGATAGAATTTTGGAGAAGTCTAATATCACAACCAAAAAATGGTAGAAGAATATAGAGAGAAGTTCAATATTTTTATTAATTCAAGCATGTGTAAAAAGAGAAAAGAAGAGATTAAGGAAAGAGAGAGCAACATATTTTATTGCTGAATATAGGAGGTTGCAAGGCTATATATACGAGTTGAAGGTAAGCAATCTTGGATCAACAATTGAGTTACAATTATCAAGAAATCAAGAGAGCTCATTGCTACAAGTGTGCTATGTTATAAAGTTTATGATGTAATTCATTAAGTTTGTTATGTAGTACATTAATGCTTCTTTATATTTTGTTGTAGTTCAAAAAATTGTATATTTTTCATGAAAAGAGAGTGGACGCATTCAAGACCAATTTTTTGGATAGATGGATGCTTCCTAAAGATAGAATTTCAAGGGCAATTGTTAAGCACAATTGGTATGAATGGTGATGGAGAAATGTTTTCATTGGCTTGGGCAATTGAAGAGGTGGAAAATACAAATTCATACGCTCGGTTCATGAATTTGTTGTCATCTAATATGAAATTGGAAGATGGTGAACGAATTACAGTTATGTCTGATATGCAGAAGGTATGTTAACATACTTAGAATTGAAATCATTATATGAAATATTATCTGATATCTTTTTAATTTATTGTATGGATTAGTCAAGATTGTTGAGGAAACTTTGCTCAATGTAGATCACGGAATGTGTCAGACATATATATCACAATTAGTCTGCCAATTGGAAGGGAAAGGACCTCATAAAGTAGTTTTGAAATTGCACTTGGTCAACGTATGTTCAATATTTCAACAAGCAACTGAAGAGGCTTGAAAAAATAAGCCTTGGATGTGTTGCAGCATTAATTGAATATCCTAAAGAGAGATGGGCCAGATGTTATGAATCCCTTGAAAGTAAATTTCCAATTGTTGAAAAAAACATGAATGAAACTTTCAATGGGTGGATTCTACCAGCAAAGGAGAGGCCAGTGATTAGCATGCCTAAGACTATTAGAATAATGGTTATGAGGAGGCATGCTGAGAAGAGACATTTTATACTTAGGTGGAAGTCAGATATAACACCAAATATAATGAAGAAATTGGAGAAGAACAAAAAAGAAGTAATGCAGTGGAGAATTGTATGGAATGGAGATGGTGATTATGAAGTTTCAAAAGGTGATGGGAAGCACATTGTCAAGATCTGTAGACAACACACATGTAGTTGTTGGGCATGGGACCTACATGGATATCCTTGCAAGCATGCGATTAGTACAATCCATCATTCGAGAGAAAGGGTTGAGACATTTGTTGATTCGTGCTATCGAAAGGCTTGATTTATGAGTTTGTATGAACATTTGTTACAACCAATTAGAGGTGAAATTTTTTGGCCTTCAAGTGATACAGAGTTGATACATCCTCCACCTAAAAGAGGTATGCATGGTAGATTGAAAATTGGAAGAAAAAAGCAACAAGATGAGCTAAAGAAAATGGAAAATCCAAGCAGATTGAGTCAGAAAGGGCAAGTGCATAAATACTAAAAATGTGGTTTTCAAGGTCATAACTCCAGAAAATGCAAGAACAATACCTCAAGTCAACATGTCGAGGCTTCTTCACAGGTGTGTATACCTTACTTCAATCATATGAATACAGTTTTATAAACATACAGTTACTAATATTTATCATTATGTTGATCAGGTTAAAACTGACGAAACTTTACAGGTATAAAATTGTAAAAGTTTAGGATATCCAATGTTTTAAAAACGAGATTAAAAGTTAAACTGATAAAACGAGAGGTTTAAGGTTTAAAAGTTTCAAAAGTTAGTATACTGTCAGAAAATCTGCTAAAATTGAACAAACTTAAAATTTTAAAATATGATCGAAAGAAATTGTCTTTACTTATCAAAAAATTTGAAGTTTAATTGAAAAAAGAGATTGTTAAATGAAAATCAATTGATTCATTTTGGTTTGTAAGAACTTATTAATTAATAAAATTTGATCGAATAATTAATAAATTGGTCAATTTTTAACAAAAAAGTTATTAAAATAAATCGATCTGGGAAGTTAAAAATTGAATAAAAAAGTTGGATAGTTTAAAATAATAAATTATAAAAAGATCTATTTTTATAATAAAAATATAAAAATGTAAAAGTTTAGACTTAAATTAAGTAATAAATTTGTTTTGAATAATTTATAATAAAATTTTAAAATAATAACCCAATGTGTAAGAAAT
>JAOQMS010000008.1:21213411-21250548 GCA_027563885.1 Erythroxylum longipes
TTGATTATATTGTTTTGTTGAAAATGGTTATAAAACAAAGTGGGCCGTTTTGGTTATCAATTTTCTGCACTTTATGTTGTGGTTTTTAAAATAAAAAAAAATTTATACCGATTTCTGAGTGATTGAGTGCTCTAACATGCCACTCTCGCGGGGCACGAACTCAGATATCACCATCGATGTCGGGTTCGGGTCTTGCGGGAGTGGGGTGTTACAGATTATGTTAATGTATTACATATTTTAGATAATATTGTGTCAATCTTTCTTTGGTTACCATAATTTTTTTATAAAATATAAAATGTTATCAGTATCTTCTGTTTATTACATTTTTACCAATTTTATTTATTATGATCTAATTTGTTGTTTACAGTATTGAACCCGTGATATTTATGTTTATACAGTTAAATAGCAGATGTTAGATTTTTATGATTATATTGTTTTTATATTTGTAGGATTATATTATGTTAATATGTAACATTTTTAGGATAATAATTTGCATATGTGGTGTCTGTACAAAATACATGATAAATAATTAGTTTTCATTTTCATAAATATCGATTCATATCCGCAATTAAACTAGTCGATTTTTCTGAAATTGTTTTGCTGACTGCATTTTACCTTCGTCTTACATATACAATTTTACTTTATTGATATACTGGCTTACTTCATATTGCCATGAATTAACTTTTTTATATATCTCTAGATCCTTTATTTATCTTACCCTATATTTAACCATTATTATTATGCAAGCTTCTAAACTTTTTTGCTGATTAATTAAATGTATGGATAACCTTATCTGTTTTATGTATGATTTGTTAGATTTTTGTTAAATGTAGGTTAACCTTATTTGTTAAATGTATGCTTGTTAGATGTTTTTTTTATATTAACAAATACAGTTGATGTTAGTGCTTCGTGATAAACTCTTTATTAAATCTATGATTTGTTACATTGTGATATATTCATAGATAAAGATGATATTATTGCTTCATTTTTTTTGCCTGTTATATTTTTACATTTTTTAATTATACTCAACATTTATTGATGTAATATATACTTTTTTACATATCTCGTTTAATAATATTTATAATATATATTAAATTATATTTATTATATATATAGTTATATATATATATTCCACAAATATTGTTACTACAGATATTTTGATGCTTTTATAAGCGTCAATATTGTCTACATTCAGGCATTCAGATATGGATAGAAATGCCAAAAGGCGTCAAAAGTATGCTGAAATGCCAAAAAATAAAAATAAGAATTCTTGCGAAGAATTAGAGAAACTCGAGCTATAAAAAAGAGAAGCGCTACTTTGCCTGCGCTTCATCAAATAATTACTGATCAACATAGCTATTCTTTCATTAATAGTGAACCTTCCAGCAGTATACTTCTTATTCATCCATCCTCTAGTCAACAAATACAAAATCGGTCTTTCGATTTTAATGTAAATTGTGTTAATCAAGGGATAAATTTTTTTGCCTATATTTTTACTATTTTTTATATGACTAACACAAAGTGATCATGTTATTTTTATATGTTTTAAGGGATAAATCATCGTCGCTATTCCTCAAAGTTGGCAGCTTTGCAAAATTAACCTGTTGAGCCTCAACAGATTTGTATTGTTCCAAATTGTGAACATTGTCATGCAAAACGATTTTATCTTAAACCTTCATCATTCTGTTGTTCATCAAGACATTTCTATTGTTGCTCCTCAAATGCCTTATGGTTTGAAATTGTTATTTTTTGGCAATGATGAAGAATCAGAACATTTCAAGAAGAATGTTCGTACATACAATAACAATGTAGCTTTTACTTCCTATGAAGCTAGGTATGATCGAGAACTAACAAAAAACAAGAAAGGGGTTTTTACATTTCGTGTTCAAAGACAAGTTTATCATTTCCTTGATAGTTTAGTGCCAACAACCAATAAGGTATCTGGAATCTAACTCTATTTCTTTGATACTGACGAGGAACTAAAAAGAAGGACTAACAGTTGTGATAAACTTCATCAGAGTACATTAAAACTGATTATGGCAGTTCTACAAGATAATCCTTATGCCAAGTTCTTCCGAAGTCTTAGAGATATTCCATCACTTGAGAATCATGAAATAGTTCTAAGATGTTATCCTAGCCTTGATTAATGTGTTTATAATCTTCCTACTACATTACAAGTGGCTGCTATATAGACTAAAATTAATGACGAACAAATTAATAAATGTCCTCATATCCAAGTCTATGCTCACTCGGGTACAAGTTATAGAATTTAGTCTTATTATGCATGTTAAGCGGTTGATTTCATGAAAAAACAGGAGGAATGTTTTGGATGAAGAGAGTGATGTTCATTTGAACTCCTTTACTGATCCATCTGAATTATTCGTTGTGGAAAACATAGCCAAGTTTATCTTTTTTTGTCATTTATCAAATATTATTTAATTCCACCATTTTATTTATCAAATTTATCTTCTTTACTACTAGTTGCTGAAGAAGGATAATGTGAAGATGGTTTGGTTTCTACTAGAGAATATTATTGCTATCGGCTCCAAATGAGAGATAATGATGAATCTATGCTACTCCATAGCTTAAGAATGCTTCAACAATTTGTTGTGGGTACTTATATCAAGATTGAAACGGCCCGACTTGATTTCCATAGAAAAAATAAAATGAGATATGAATAGAAATTTTGCAGGGTGTTTTGGATAGTATTACCATTGGTCAAACAGATGGTTCTAGAATTGGCCGTCGAGTTGTTCTCCCAGCTTCATTTATTGGTGGTCCAAGGGATATGAAATGACGTTATCTTGATGCGATGGCTCTGGTACAAAAATATGGTAAACCAGATATTTTTCTCACTATGACTTGCAACCCTATGTGGAGAGAAATACAAGATAATCTTAAATTTCATGAAAAGGCACAAGATAGACCGTATTTATTAGCTAAAGAATTCAGAGCTAAATTTGAAATTCTAAAAAATGAGTTGATCAAAAAACAAATCTATAGAGATGTGGTCACATTTGTTTATGTTATTGAATTTCAAAAGCGTGGATTTCCTCATGCTCATTCATTACTAATACTTAAGCCGCAATTTAAATTGCTAAATCCAGATTCTTACAATCAGATCATATCTGCTAAAATACCTGATCCTGATTAAAATTCACGATTATATTCTCTCGTCAATAAGCATATGATTCATGGTCCTTGTGGTTTTATGAATAGAGATTTACCTTGTATGAGAAATGGTGTATGCAAAAACCATTATCCCAAGAATTTTGCTCCTTTTACTATTTATGGTGAAGATAGTTATCCATGCTATAGACGAAGAGAGATGGTAGGCAAGCGAAAATTTACAGACATGAGATTGATAATAGGTGGGTGGTTCCTCATAGTCCGTACCTTTTAATGCTACTTGATTGTCACATAAATGTTGAAATATGTTCAATTGTGAAGCTTGTTAAGTACTTATATAAATATGTTTTTAAGGGTCATGACCTTATCAACTTTAGCATCAAGATAGCACAACTGATATTGATGAAATTAGTAATTTCCAAGAGGGTCGTTGGATTTCACCTCTAAAAACTTTATGACGTATATATGAATTTCGTCTAGTAGAGATTAATCTATCAGTTTATATACTGCAGATTCATCTCCCAGATCAACAGTTTATTTCCTTTGACAAAAATGCAAATTTGTTTTATTTGTTAAGAAATATCGACTTCTCGAAAAAAATGCTGACCGAATTTTTCAAGATAAATTTGACAAATAAAAAGGTAAAAGAGATGAAATGTCTGTATAAAGATTTTCCAGAACAGTTTTGTTTGGAATCGAAAAATAAAAACATGGTCAAAAAGAAGCTGAAGAAAAGTAATAGGAAGATTGGTTACTGTTGACCCTAGAGAAGGAGAAAGGTATGTTTTGAGGTTATTACTCACACATGTTAAAGGACCAACATCATTTGATAACTTGTTAACTATTAATGGTGAGAAAAAAGGCTGTTTTAGGGAGGCTGCATTGCAATTAGGATTGTTAGCGTCTGACTCTTATATACAACAAACGCTTGAGGAAGCTGTTATGTTTCAAATGCCAGCGTCGCTCAGACTTTTATTTGCTACGCTTTTGTTCTATTGTTCACCGACAGATCCTAAGCAGCTCTGGGAAATATTCAAGGACGACCTTTGTTCTGACTACCAGTATGCTTCTTCTTCGTATGGTACGTATACATTTGATGATATTAAAAAAATGGCCCTTCAAGATTTTAATAAATCTCTAGAGCAAATGGGGAAAAGCTTGACCGATTATCATTTTGCTAATCATCAGTTTCATGTTGATTATCATCAACATCAAACTAAGGAAATACATAGTGAGATGAATATACAGGTTGATCCAGAAGACCTATTATTACAATCAAGGTTGAATAATGAGAAGAAGCACATATTTGATTTAATTATGAATTTAGTTTTGTCTTCAAGTCGTGGAATTTTTTTTATTAATGATCCTGGCAGAACTGGAAAAACTTTCTTGTATCGAGCTCTCCTTGCAAATTTACGGTTATAGGGACATATTGCAATTATTGTTGCTACATCGGGTATTGCAGCATCAGTCCTTCCAGGTGGTAGGACAGCTCACTCAAGATTTAAAATACCTCTCGATTTATCGAAGAAAAAAGTTTGTCAATTAAGCAAACAAAGCAGTATTGTAAGCAATGTGTTTTTTTATCAAATTTTCTAAGTTTAAATAATTACAAAGTGTGCTTCTAATATTTTATCTTCCACTTTCTAGGTTGGTACATCTGGAGATGACAATAAGAAAACTTTTTGGAGATGTTAACCCAAACACATTTCAATTATCATTTCAACCATGTAGTTTACAATTCGGATGACGTTCCAGTATTACTTCACAACAATTACAAGCTGAAACAAGTAAAAGGAGAATGTTGATCTTACGTAGTCAAGTACAAATGAAGTAAACATTGATTAGTTATATACATACAATGTAAATATTTGTGTTGTATACATACGAATATTTGTGTTGTTTATATACCATGTAAATATTGTCAATATCAATATGAGATGTTACACAACCTCTCTCTCTATCTTTATCTCTATTTTATATTGCTCTTTTTGCATATTTGACAATGAGTTAATTATCCATTTTCTATTGGTTATATATAGTAGTATTATTGTTTTTGCTTTATTACATAATTCATATACAAATTTCAAAATCAAAATTTCATAATATACTTGAAATTAATAATAACCATTACATTGTTGAAATTCAATACAATATCCCTATAACATAATTACAAATAAAAAGTACAAGAACCATAATAAATCCTATTACAATGTTCATTAACATAAATTTAATTTCTTTTTTCTCTTTTCTCAATAAATTTATGTCCTCCTTCAGAAGCTTCATTTGTTTTTCAAACTCCTTAGTTGTGCTTCTTTCAACCTCTTTCTTCAACATTGATAATTCACTCCTTAAATTTTGAATCACTTTAACGACTCTTTTAGTAAATTCTTCATTGTACTATTTAAAAAACTTGCATCTCCCAACCTAAAACATTCAATTTCATTGAAAAATACCTAAAACACAAGTTTAACATTCAACTTCAATAATCAAATAACAATAAATTCTCACTAGATAATTGAGGCATCCATAAATCTCTGGCCAGGATTATGATCACTCCATGAAGTCCTTAATGGGCTTTTAGCCCACAATAGCAAACGACATTTCCTGACTTTGAACTCACTATTGTATTAATCGATGATAATGATTCCATTTGCATACTTAAAAGATGATAATAAGATAATATATGATTGGATAAAAATGCACTCTACTGAGTATATCATGTAAACACACATAAATTTCGAGAATAATATGATTATTAAAAATCAGTCTAAGAATTTCAATGCCTATATTAAAAAGGTTAAAGACAAACCTATCTTAATCGTACTTGTTATGATGTAGAGGGTTATGATAAAGAGATTTCATAAAAAGGAGGGATAGAAAGTACATTGGTGACATTTGTCTAAGAATCATAACTAAATTAGAAAAATTAAGAAAAGGAGCATGCTAGAAACTAGATTTGTATTTCAATTGTGAGAGAGTTTTTGGAATTGAATACATGCAATTTGGACACCATATGGATGAAACAAACTTACATTTATATGAAGTAGAAAATCATTGGAAATTCTTATCAATATGCAAGTGCTTCTATTAGACATGATGGATGTAAGCTTGAGGATTATATAGATAAAATTTACAACATTGAGACTTTCTTGTGGCTATATTCTTGCTAATTGTTCTTTATTTTAAAATAGCATCATTACCTATAAGATGATTAGAATTTGTATTTATCAATTTCATTTTAATATTGCTACCATTTTTGTAATTTTTTTCTAACAATAGGTGAACATTATTGAAAAATTCTAAATTAGAATTAACGTGTTGAAAGTGGAGCTTTCACAATTTACGACAAAGTTTGATAGACCAAAAAAGGCAAAAGTATGAAAAGATTAGCAATAGAATTCATGAAGTCATTTGATATTGATGCCCATAAGGTTTCTCTATCTAGACTCTGCATATTTACAAAAAAAGTTCATTTCACATAATAGTTCTATGGTTAAACAGAAAAGGAGGATAGTCTTTTTAAGAAAGCCAAGAAACTTTATGGTCCAATATATATTTCTAAAACCTCTTTGCAAGGCCAAATTCTGAAGGAAAGGAGTTAAGCATTTTATGCTTTTATAAAACAAGTGAATAGAAAGTAATAAGTGAAACGTTGATGGCATTATTGTCAAGAAGAGTGAAATGCATTATAGAAGTGCTTTACCAACAAACAATGAAGGTAACAGTCACGAAACAATCAGGAGAAGTCACTAGCTGTGGCCACACATTCCACACACACAAGGGAATCTGGATAAGTTATTTTGTCAACAAAATTCTCATCCTTTCAATGGCTAAGGACTCATGCTTTGAGCCTCCAATTTAAAGAATTACTATCTTAAAGAAGTGCTACTTAGATACCACAAGAAATCAGTCAAAGGTGATAATTTGCATGTTTCAATGCATAATAAGTCAATATATTTGGGGCAATCAGAGTGCTTCGCATATGTATTCTTGTGCTGATAAAGCATTGATTTTACATCTTCAATATGTAAACTTGGTACATAATCCGCCATAAGTATGCCTGCTCCAAACATGATCAAATTATCAAATTACCTAACTTGACATACACTTCACATGATTGACTTCACCGTTATTATCACATTCCAAATTGCTTAATATTAATCATTTTATGGAAAACCAAGCAAAATTTTGACCTATTTCATCACAACAGACGTAATTTAGACAAACAAAGCATAAATACACAATAAAAGTCTATTCTTTCATTTGTTTTGTAAGTAAGACAACAGAACAAACAGAGGAACAAAATGTCCCATACAAAAGGTGAGGGATTTTGGACAGTGAACAAAACAAAACAAACGAAAGAACAAAATATGTCATACCCATCTAATACTAAACCAAATATCAAAGGCACTCACCTATGAGAGCGGCTGTTAAACGACGATGCTTGCAGCAAATACTCTCCCAATCCAGTGCCGCCAAACCTTGTAATGATAGCAACAAATGAGAGCTACTGAGGGATATGAGAAGGTGAGGGATTCTAGACGGTGACGAATTCCAGATGATCAACGATTCCAAAACGGAAAAACAGAAGATGATGAGGGAGGGATTTTAGACAAAGGCTAAACAAAGCACAGCAGGGTGAGATCGTTGCATTTTGTTAACATGTTTAAGTTAAGAAATATTTAATTCAAAATATGGGCCCTACAATTATAAATAAAGCAAGGTTTTTATATTTTTTAAAAAAGTGGCCAAAAAATAAAAATATAAAAAATTGCCAATCAACACTGACCTGACATTTAATAGACGGAAATAAATTTTCTTTTAGGGTAAGTGATAAGGTCAAACTTGTCTATTGGTAAAAAAAAAAAAAAAAGTCTAAAGGGACCTTTTGCTAATCTTTTATGAAAATGTACTTGAATCAAGAATTTAGGATGCCTTCCTTTCGCCCTAATGCGATGTTTCAATATTTTAGGAACCGGGTGGAAAGAAACGCAGGCTTCCCAAATAATAGGACTAATTTTTGCAATAATAAATAAAAACATTTTGAGCCCAATGTTAATATAATTTTTTTTTCCAATATTACAAACTAATTTTGATTTATCTATAATTTTAAAATTAGTAAAACTTGTAATTAAATTTACTTTGAATCTTCAAATTTTAAATAAAGTTAATTATATATTTTTCTCATCTTATTATTTTATCTTTTGGGAAGAAAGAATTTTCTTATCTTTTTTATTATAAATAACAATATTGGTTCAGCTTAACACATGAAAATTATTTAATATAAAGATGCAGTAATTTGCATGTTTTTGAATCAGTTTATCTTCTCAAACGATCAACAATGATATAGTTTTTAAAATTCACAACAAAAAAAAAATTGTGATTGTATTTCAAATCAGATACTAAAATCATATTTTGTTTTGTTATAATCTTCAAGAACAAATTTATCACAAAAGATCACATTAATTTGATATCCACTGAGCTCTTTTCTATTTTTGCCGGCAATATAACTGTAGTGACATTATCTTTCATACTATACAGCAGAAAGCAATAGGAGGATCCAAATGGACGACTTACTTTCTACCAGAAATTGTTGTCACCAAATTGACAGTCGTTGTTTGTGTATTTGAAAGTTAGGTGAGTACAATTCAGACTTCAACCAGTGGCCTCCATGAATCTCCCAGCCACTTTCAACGTTACCTCAACGCATCTAACTTTCAACGGGACGGTTCTTTTTTTCTTTATTATTCATAAACAAAAAATACACGTTTCAATGCTCTACTTTCTCTATATTACTAATAAATATTATTCGAGCGGACCACTCAAACACACCCTGCCCATCTTCATAACAACCCCGTGTTTCCAAGCTCCAAGTGACTAAAAACCAGAACAGTTTCAAGCTTGAGCGTGTTAAGAAAGATCAAAGTTTGGAAGGAACGTTAATAATTTCCATTTATAGCGATGGCTTAGGAGAGGTGACAACTGGATAAGCAATGACAAGGTGTGCTAGATGTTGCCTGCACAGGTCAATGAGGATAATGAATCTTATAATGCTCATCTTTGGAACTGCAATGATTGTCTACTCACTTTGGCTGCAAAAGAGATGGAGTGAAAGTCTTGCTCTTTTGCCTTCTGGCTCCAGTCTTCCAAGACCGTGGTATATTCTTTCTCCCCATATGTCTTTCTTTCCCAGAATCATCATGTTCTTTAGTATGTATAAACCAGTTAATATAACTAGATTTATTATTTTTAGTTCTGATTCATGCTGTTTTTGACTATAAAAGTGTGAAAGTGGCAACTCCCTTTACATTATCGTATCCATTATGATATATCCTAAGGTCCCTCCGTTTTGGGAAGTTTTCGTGGCGATAGGTTACTGTAATCTTAACGGTTACTTTGACCTAACGATTCTAATGAAAAAGATAAATTTCTGCTTAGTGGCTTGGTTTCTTTTAATTGGATATTTAAGTGTGCGCGAAGCGTATTAATTAAATAAAAAGAACATATTGTTATGTTTTCTTGTGACACATGCCAATCGTGTCCTTACACATTGGGTTTGAAAACATTTATCGGTGCTCTGTACGTAATCGTTCCCTTTGCTTTTCTTTTGCCTACATACACAAGTATTGCGGTGACGAAAGGAGAACGAGCATTATTTCTGTTTTTTCAGGTTTATAATCGGAATTTTAGGAGTGGGAATTGCTGTCTGCTTGAGCACCATCTATGGCCATATGGTAGCTAATTGTACGAGCCACTCCATTCTCTGTATAGTATCCTTTCTTTTTCAGCTTCAGTCTCATTCCTTCCCTGGAGCTACTGATCCCTTCATTGAAATGCTCCCAGAACAAGACGATTTTGATCTCAGAGAAATTTATTAATTTGCATGATGTGCTTAATTAAGCAGTAATTACATCTCTTACAACACTTATTTTAAAGCAAAGAATGAGCCCTTTCCTTGGATTTTATACTTGATTATGTATACAGATTGGTCTTTATGTTAGTTTACTCCTTGACCTTGTTTTTAGTACATTATTGTCATCTGCTGCCTTCTGATCCTTGAAATTGCCGCCGTCATCTCAATTTTCTTCAAGATAGACTGGGAAGCGGTATGCCTGCTTGACTTTTTCCTGCTGCATTTCTGTAAGTGTCAAGTGGTGATTAATGATTCCTTAGTGGGAGGTAATCACTAAAAGGAGGACACGTCATTCATTGGAACTTTGCGTAGTTATGCTTCCATGTCCACTGATACATTACTGCACCTGCATCTGCATCAGTTGTCTGAAGTTGCCTAATTCTAGCTAACACAGCTTTCAACTATAAAAACGTAACAGTCATCTGACGAAAGTGTAACTCCTTAAAGCAGAACATTTTATGGATTCTTCAATTAAATTGGCACTATATTATGGTTATTGAAAATCACCGTTAAGAATCTGTAGATTTCTAAATCTCCACGTAACTTTGTCGCATGTGGAAGTTGAAACCTGTCCTAACAGACTGATGCACAACCTCCTTTTGGTGTTATATTATTGGCCTGCTACATTGGTTCCGGGAGATCACTTTAGGTTGCTAATTGATGGAGAAATTCTTTTAATCCTCCAATATTTCTGTTCAAGGTTTGTTCATATTACACAACGTTGTTGTGACAGGAAATAACAGCATATATTGACAAGAACAAGAAGGACCTTGAGAGCTTTGTGATGTTCCAAGTAAAGATGTGTTGCTGGATTTCCCTGTTGATATTGGCCGCACAGGTAAGCATAATTTTCATTAGACAACACATTGGATTATTATTTTTCAGAAAATGCCATGAAATATATAGTTAATTACGTCACAAATAATAGATCTTCACAAAGCAAGCCATCACATTTTTTTTTCTCTGCTTGTGAGTTGGCAAACAATTTGCGTGAGGTTTCTATTTAGAAGATTGGGATTATATCATATGATATAGACAAGAAACATGAACTGGAAAAACATACACATCATGTTAAATATTGTGATAAGAGATGGGTCTGATAAATGTAAATTCTCTTCTTTTTTTTCCCCTGGAAAAGAAAATTGAAATTAACAGGAATCAAATGTTCGCAGATCTATACTGTTATCCTTGCCATCACTCTTTGCGTTGTAGGCTTGGAGCCAAGAGGTCATTGTGAGCAGTCTTTTGTGCCCAGTTTTACTCAGTCCTTTCTGGTGCCTAACTTCCCTGGACCTGCTAGCTCAGCACATGATTGTAGAAGATATGAAAATCCAGTAAGAAGCTTTTTGGCAAATGTTAAACGTATTCTAAGAGCACAAGTTCAAAGGAGATACGTAGTTTATTAATTTGCCTTCTTGGATCATTTTGGAGTGTATACATTAGCCACAGAGTACCAGAGATGGTGGATTTTGTTTATTTTTTAGAAGTGAATCTTTGCAGATTTCGAAGAAAGTCCAGCAAGTTACAAAATTCTGTAAATTTGTGATACTTTTGACTGGAACCTTGTTGGTCTCGCGGAAAATAATTCATTGTCTGAGGGGGCCAGAAACATTTTTCGATATGGCATTATCTGAAAATTGGATAAGCTTTAAGTGAGCTTATATATAGTTAGGATATTATATCTCAAATTAAAATTTTAAGACAACAGGCTAGTTTGTTTGTTTTTTTTAAGTAATATATTCATTCAAAAAGGTGGAAATTACATAATGATTCATGTTACACCTCCAAAGGGTGGAGCTAATACAAAATTATACTAACTACAAGGTGAGGTAAATCTAATAACAATACTTTGTATAAATTTAGATAATATGATTGAATGAGTTGTTGATTAGTATTAACCATGTTTGCCATTCTTAGCTTGAGGTAGAATTGCATCCACCCATATTCTTTGAACTCTTTTGCCTTTCCAAAGATTTTAGTACTTCTCATCTTCCATATAAAATGCACCAACATAACAAAGCCAATTCTGAAGACCTTATGATTCCCTTGCTAGTCCATCTGAAACCATTGATTCATCTGGCTAAGATTTCAGTTTTGTAGTCTAAAGATGTTGAGAAAAGCACAATATATATGTTTAGTATGAAAGCATTTAAAGAATGTGTGATCTAGTTTTTTATTCTCTCTAAAACATAACTCACTTCATTTTTTTCTCTCTTTTTTTACGTGGGATTAATTCACTTGTAAATTATTAGTGTCTCTCTCTCACAAGTGGATCTAAATGTTGTTAACTCAACTCTAATGCCAATTAAAAGTTTTTAGGCGGGTTTGGAGAGAAATTATATCAAGTCTAAGTGACGTCATATACAATTAAAATATCATATCTCAAACCCAAAACTTACGAGTTCTATCTTTTATATATAACTCTTTCCATCCTTATGTCTCTTTTTAACGTAAAATTTCTCCACTTTTGAATTTTTAACAACTCTGTGGTTGGCATCATTAACAATCCCCATGTTTGTCTTTACGCAATATCTAATTGATTTTTGAGATATTTTTACTCATCTAGGTTGTCTTTGACATACTATTCTTGCTCTTGCTCCTTTTATTTGTTTCTTTTTCTTTTCTAGTAATTACTCTCTATACCCGAGCGGTGAATACAGAGGAGTCATGGTCCTTCCGATTCATCCAATTTTCGGCAATCCTTTGACCTCATCAAATTACTGAAATTTAATAGTTTTTTAATTCAAAATATGGAAGATGATATTCGAAGTACTCAATGACCATCAGGTGGAGGCATCGTCATGATGTTGAAGACCTATGTATTAAGTCGAAGTGTGATCATTTATTAGTATAGTATCAAATTAGACCGAATTAGGATTGGTGGTTCAAACCGCAGTTGAAGTTTAATCAAGCTTAAGTTATGAGACTTAAATACATTAAAATTATCCAAAACAATGTCGGCTTGAGGATACTCCCCAAGATAATATCCTTTTTTAGGAGTTTTCCAAAATGAAGTCATTTAGGAGTGGGATTCAGGTCGTTTAAGTCGTTCAAGTCAATATACCTAACCTGAACCTGCCTTAAAATTCAGTCAATTGAAATTAGCCCGATGACTATGGACAGGCTAGTCCGACTTGAACTTAAACTGCCAACCCATATAACTTAAAGGGCATGTCTAGTTTCATTTGTATTTTTAAATTTCTGTTTTTATTTTTAAATTCTATTAACAAATATGTTTGTTTGAATTTTTTGTGGTTTTAATTTTAATTTTAATTTTTAGTTTCTTTTTATCTTCATAACTTATAAAACTATAAAACTTTTTTTAGTTTTATGTTTTCATTTTATCATAATATAATTTTATTATTAATTAAATCTATATTATTTAATTATTCAATATTAATTACTAAAAATTATGATAAATATAATTTAAATATCCAATTTATTTTATTAATTACTTTAAGATTTAATAAATATATTTTAAATTTAAAATACGTAAAATTTATAGTTTTCAAATATTTTATGAAATATTGTTAATTTATAAGTAATAATATTAGTTTTAATAATTAAAATATTATTTTATAAATAAATATTTACTTATTTACATATTTATTTTAATAAAATATGATAAATTTTTACTTAATTAATTAATAAAATTAATTTAGATCTAAATTTTACTTAAATGACTAGTTTTTGGTGAAGGAATTATTAGTCAAGTTTATGTGACAAAATATTAGGTTGTAGTTACCAAAGCTTATCATTTGTTGTAATTTTCTAATGTTTTGGTGTTGACTTGTAGCACTAGTAGTAGTTATAATAGTTTGCATATAATGATTATATTAACTATTAAGTCGATTAGAGACAACCAAGGATAACATATTTTATTCTTCTCTGTAGAACTTTTGAATTGTCTCATCTCTTTCTTTTTCTTTTTTTAAATTAATTGTAATCGAACACGAAATTCCTAATTTTAAGTTAACTTCAATATGGTATCAGAATAGTCAATTCTTCTTGAAATTGAAACTATCGCTAAAAGGTTCACATAATCAGAGGAGAATTCAAGAAGTTATAAGAAATAAACTTAACGAATTTGAGATTATGTTAAAGAGTTTGAACTTATGCATGAATATGATACGGAAGAATTGAAAGCACACATGATGTAATCACAATAGTAACATAACTAATAATTACAGGATTGTAAATATCTATATTTCTCCCACTAGATTCAGTAAGATAGAATTTCAATAATTTTATGTCATGAAATTATAAGAAAGAAATTTTAAGTGTGAGAAATTTTTTTGTATCGATGGGACCTATTCTAGATTAAAGGTAAAGGAAAAGTTACATTTTATTTATACCTATTCTAGATTAAAGGTTAAAAAAAAAACAAAAGTTGCATTTTATTTGACCAAATAAGCTTTATTGTGGCATCAATTATATATTCATCACACTTTGACTATAGAATCACTCACTTGAAGAAAGTATATTTTTGCTTTAGAGAAATGATTTGAAAATGGAGCCTTTGAAGACCCTATTGGAGACCTTAAAAATTGGAGGAAAGGTGAATTTATTATAAATTACTATATATGTTTTAAATTTATGTCTTATAATTTCATGATTTCGAAGCTTTTTCTTTTGAGTTCATTTGTTGAGGGGCTTATGAGTGAGATGTGTGTTAAAGGTGTATATGTTGGTGTATATGTGATTGTGATATTGTTACGATTTCTTCCCTTGCTAATTCGGTCTCCTACCCATCAGTTAGGCTAATTGTTTGTATCACGGGATGTAAGCCTAACTTTTAGGAATATATTTTCCTAGCTAAGCTTAACTTCCTTTGTAAGCTAACCTATATACTTGTACCTATTGGCTGACGAGTTAATGAATCTGTCTACTTGATTTTCTCCAAAACTCTTTCTTATCATGGTATCAGAGCAGGTATTGATACCTTTGCCCTAAATCTTAGAGCAATCGACCAACGACAAAGCTACCTATGACTAACAGAAAGAGATCATCAACACAATCAGTCTTTCTAATTCTCGAAGGACTGATTCCTCTTCCTCATACTATCTCAATCCATCTGATCATCCAGGTGCTACCTTATTCAATTTTCTCCTTAATAGAGAAAACCATGGAAGGTGGAGACAGGCCATGAAGTTGGCGCTTCGAGCCAAAAGCAAGTTTGGTTTCATAGATGGAACCATTGTCAAATCGATCGATGATCTAACTCTTCTACAAGCTTAGCATAAGTGCAACTCTATGGTGATATCCTAGATTTTTAATTCACTTGATGTTGATCTCCTCTCTGGTGTTACATATACAGATTTCACTAAGGAGATTTGGGACAATTTCTAAGAGAGATTTGCGATTGGTAACGACCCTTAGATTAATGAGTTAAGGTGTGAATTGGCTTTGATTCAACAATGAGATCTTTTTGTAGCTACTTATTACACTAAGTTGAAAGCTTTATAAGATGAACTTGTTAACTATTCCAGTATCCCAAAGTGTATGTGTGGTACAACTGCATAATGTGACGGTGAGAAACTCCATAATTTTCTTATGGGGCTAATCGATCACTTTAGTGTCATCAAGTCATAGATATTGAACATGGAACCCTTACTAAGCATCAACAAATCCTATGTGTTGGTTAGTAAAGAAGAAAAGCAACTGAATGTTGCTATTACTAGGGCCCTTAAGGCTACAGCCTTTGCAACAAAATTTACTCATGCAGAACAACAAGTCAAAGACCCTGAATGAGCCAACATGCTTTGCACATACTATGGCAAAATTGGACATCCCTATCTTATATTAATATCTTTCTCGAGACCGTTAACAACTAACCCTTGGTTGATTAACTAAAATCTCTTTTTAGTTAAAACCCTAAGATTGCATTATCAATTTATGAATTTCATTATTATATTTGACCCTAATATAGAGGATTTATGTCGACCTATCTCTAGGTTTGCATACAAATCCTTCCAATTATAGTAAATCTATATGAACAAAAGAATTTCTTAATCTCAATAATATGAAATCAAATCATGGACTAATATTTTAGATATATTAGTTCAAAAAATATAACGCATAATCGAATAATAATAAATCAATCAATAAAATTGCATTAAATAAAAGATCAAATCATATTGTTATCATAACTTATGGTTCATCACACCTAGGCACTAAAAAATTTAGTTACTATCCATAGAAATCAAAATCAATAACAAATATTCAGAAAAACAAATAAAAAACAAAGAAATCATATTCTAAATCTCCTTTTTGTCTTTAATGAATCTTCTTGTCATTTTGATTGAATGAAGCTATTTATCGGATCTAGTGATGTAATCTTTGTGTTTTCCTTGTACTTTGCTTAAAACTGTCGCTTCTCTATGTTTCTTGTGACTAAAAAAAAGCTCTAAAACTTGCATCTTCTTGTTTTGCCTCTATTAACATCCTTTTATAGTAAAAACTAGGGCTTCTAGGATAGATATTGTCTCTTTCGTGGTTATGTAGGTGACCGTGAATCCCCAAAAACACATGAATTCATGATTTTACACAGGAAACATAAAAGGATAGCAATATTTTCCAATCTCCACGCATTTACAGAGGTCATTGTACATGGCTGTGTAAGTTGCTTCAAATCTTCTTTTTATGCCACGATTTCCTTCAAATTCTTCTCCTTTTGGTTCATAGGCAATTAGTTCATAGGCAATTATCACCTATGAACACGCTTGAAGCAAATTACGTACCAAAAATACTATAAAACTATTAAATAGCAAGCTAAACACATTAAATATAGGTATAGAAATATAGTTAAATAATCATTTATCAGATATCAAACCTCTTGAGCTCCACACTTCATCCATTAGTTCTATAAACATAACTTTATTTATAATAAAGTTGAAGAATTTGAAGGGGCCTTGTAGCGGGTTGAAGAGATGAAATTTAAAACCTCCATACTGGAATGATTAGAAAATAGGGGTTCTAAAAAGGGCATATAAATAAGGGAATTGATTCAACCAAAGATGATTAACAAGAATTATGTCCAACTTCTTTCTAATGAGGAAATTTCCTAGTTGTTTGTTGCTCCAAGTGAAGAAGCTCCCTATTGACCTGAGATCAGTCACCTCTAGCTTAAAGACAGCATTCTATAACTCCTTACTAAGATTTGAAACATTAATCTTGTCTACCTAAGCCTCTGAGGGATGAAAAATACAATTAAGATCTCCTGCCATCAACCAAGGCTTATTTATAGTGTTTTAAATAGAGTAAAAATCCTCCCATAGCTTTGCTCTTTGAAATTCAAAGTTAGTAGCATACATAATTGTAATTTCAATATCAATCCCTAGCTTAATAAACTTTCAGCTAAGATGGATAAATTGATATGAAGATCATAAAATTGATACCTGTATTTTCTAAACATTATAGGCAAATAAGATTCCACCATTGAGGTGATAATCATGGTTGGAGTCATATTTTTAGTTTTTTCCTCAGGATTTTACTAACATTGTAGCGCTTATGAGCTTTTATTCTAGTTTCAAGAGATTCCAACAAAATTGGATTCCTTTCCAGCAAAAGATCCTTGTTAGCTTATCCCTTATGAGGTTCAATAAAGTTTCTAATATTATAAAAAATGATGAGAACTTAGAAGTTGAGACTACCAACCCCTTCTAGGATTCCCATTTTTCCTCCCTGATCTTCTGGTGGAAGTAGGAGTGAATTGGTCATTCAACTCCTGTCTCACATCAGAAGAATCTTGATGAGGTGCCTCCTTTTCATATTCACTGTTAGGAAGCTCAACACTAACTTTCCCATTCTCCTCAACTAGAGAAATGTCTTGATTATTATTCTAAGCCTTACCTTCTTACGATAAGGCATTATGGTCTTTAGAGATAACTTCAATGGAGTTTATTTCAGAGTTCTGAGATGTTTGATACTCCACTATCCTAATTAACTCATTGTAGTTCCCTATAAAGAACAATCTTCTTGTAGGTTTCCGTACTTGTTTCCCTATTTATAGTTTCCAATTGTAAGATAATTGTATTTCAGCTTTTACAAGTTCCTTAGCAAGACTAAGTTTCATAATTGTTAGAGTTTCAAAACAACATTTTTGGGATTAATCTCCACACAAATTAATCCATGACATACTTTCTTCAAATTAGCAGTAGCTGAATCAAATGCAACATGTTTCCTTGCTAAATTGACCAGGAAACTTAAGCCATCCAAGGTCCAGTATTCAAGAGGAATGCTATGAAAAATTAAATCCACAAAGGGATGGTTTCTATGCTACTTTTGCCAAATTCCAAACCTGGAACCCATTTCTAGATGAACATGGGTTATCCTCCAATATGCCGAGGGCCTAATTCCATTATCTTGTACATGTTATCACTATCTGTGAATTTAAATAGGAAGGTGTCCTCCTTAGTGAATAAGATTTTGTCTAATCATTTGTTACCCCATTTGGTTTGATCCTAATTCTAGATGAAAGGGAAGTTGATCTTTTACTTAGAAAAAGGCCCACCAATGTGTTACTTTAATGTTTAGCACCTTCTTAGAGAAGCTGTAGTGGAGAAGAGACAATGCCATCAACTAAGGTATATGAGAAATGTTTTGGTTTTTCATAAGAGGTTTATACTAGAACTACATTTCTCCAAGATTTTCTAACACCATTCGAACCTTCAGCCTTCTGCTTGCTTAGTTTCACAAAGTTGACTTCAAAAGACTCTTGAAGGGTGACCGTACCTGTGGGAGAGGAGCCTCCATATGGGGGTTCTATGGAACTTCCTAAAGAAGAAAGTTACATATCATCAACTTGGAGCCTGCCAGAATGCTTCTACAAGTGGAAATTTACTATGCTAAGGGGGAGAGTTACTGTTCATCCGAGTTTTATCTACAGGTGTAACTTTGTAATTTGAAAAGCATAGTTGTGTTTTCAATTATAAAATATTTTTAATGTTATGTTTATTATATATTTATTATAAATAAAGATTATGATGAATTCATTATAATATAAATATATTAAATACTTTTAAAATTAAAGGTTGATTATGTTAAGAAAATTGATAAAATATTAGTTTAAACTTTAAATTAGAGTTTAAATAGTACAACTGTAAATTTACATTAAAGTTTAACAAATTATAATATAAAGGATAATGAATGTGAAAATTTTAATATTAAAGGTGCAAAGTATATAACCAAAATAAAAACAGTAATTGACTTACTTTTGTAATCTAATTTAAAATTGCAATATAAGTGCAACTTATAACATTATATAAGGTTGAAAGTATATTTTGACCCTTACCATTTAAATCAAAATCTAAATTATACTCTTAACATTTAATAACATACAAAAAAACCTAACATTTAGGAGAACATTTAAAATAACCCTCCAAAGAAGACCCTAACATTAGGATTCTATCAACTGCACTATTGTAGACATTTTTTATTTTAAAAGGCCTATATTTTCATCTTAATAATTGACAGGGACAAAAAAACATGTAGCCTCTCACTTCAAAGACAACCCACTAAAGACTCCACTTTAAAGACCTTACTTTTGATCCAAATCTCGCTATCCTTGACATTTTGGTCCAATTTAGCCAAAATATAACTCATATCACTTTGTAATGAGCTTCCCTTCAATCAAGTTTGCATCTTTACGTTTTCTAGCTAGTAAAAGAGATTCATTTAATGAAAATGAAACATAATGAAGCAAATCAAAGGATAAAGAATTGGAAGCAAAAGTTAGGAAAGTAGCAAAAATAAACGATTTAGGTTTGGACTCATCAATTTTAAATATAATACCACCCCTTTTCCCTTTGAAACTTTTCACATATGGAATTTCATCGAGAAAAAATCATATGGTTTGGGTTGAGATATTAATGGGATTGTTTTTAAATACTTTCATGGTGTTTTTCAAAAACCTTTTGTGTAGTTTATGAAACCTTAAATTGCCAAATCTATCTCTCCTATCTACCGCATTCTATTTTTCACCGCCTATACTTAAAATTAAAAACACAAAGAAAATTTCTTCTATTATTTTCTCTACACAAAAATTTTGTTTCAGAAAGTTTGTTTTTTGTTTGGTGAAATTGAATAGGATAACAAATTAAACCAAGTTTAAAGTCTTAAGTTTTTTAATTTAGTGCTAAACTTTTTAAACTTTTTAATTTAGTGAATAACCTTTTGAAGCTTGTATAAATTAGGTTAAAAGGTTGTTTTTGTTGATGTGACGTGCCCACTAAATGTCACTTAAATGTCCATCTGTTAGTCACATTAGCAAAAACAATGCTTTGAACAAATTTGTGTGAATTTTAAAAGATTAATTACTAACTTGAAAATTTTGGAAAGTTTTCACTAAATTGAAAAAAAATATATAAAAGGTTAGATACTTTTGAATTTTGAATCTGAATATGAATTGATTAGGTTCTTTCTCTCTATGTTTTAGGGTTGGCATTTCCATAGAAATCTACCTGTCTTTTTGGAAGATGTTATTTTAGTATCTAGAGGATATTGGTTTTAGTTGAAGTTTTGGCTCTTAGGTGTCTAAATCAAGTTTGTAAATTTGATCTTCAACAAACTTCGAATGTAGCATTGATAAAGAACTTCCCTTAAATAAAAGGGAAGAGGCAATTCCTTCTGTGATTAAATAATTACATACATGTATATCAATTTTTGTGTTATGTTGAATTCCTACCAAGTCAATGATATATGCCATTCTATGAAGTTTATTGTTTGTGGATGAGAATAGAAAGTGAAGCTTTTCAGTTACACAACATAAATATCATCATTCATATCATTCAAGGGATTTTGGTAAGGAACATTTGTTGTTAGTTAAGGCTCGTTGAGGAGAAAAGGAGATTTGATAACTTGCCAATTAAAGGAAACTTAAATTAGGCACCTTAATCGAGAGAGATGAGAGTTGTGGGACCTAAATCTTGTTATGTTTTTCTACTTTTACATTAAATGCTAATATGGTAAAACTTTGGTTCTTAAAAATAAACAAAAAAGTCAACATTAATATAGTTGATGGAACCTTGAGGATTATATTAATTGGATGACTATTTTAAATATTTTTTCAAAATATTAAGGTCTTTTTAATATCTTGTTAAACGTCAGATTTTATTTAAATTTTGGCTCCCAACATATAAAATGCTTTAGAAGTTATTTACTCATCCAAATTTATTTAATATTACGTATGACCTAATTACAATATCTAATTATATGTATTTATATGATAATTAATTTTAAAAGATATGTTATATTTGTTAAACTTAATCTGGTCTATATATTTGTTTCATAAAACTTGGAGTTAGTTTCATTAAGATTTGTCAAGTTATGTTTAATGTTTTTACAAGTTTCTTAAAGAATAAATATTATTCCTTAAATTTTGAAATATGAAAAGATATAACATAAATTTAAGATTATATTACATTTTAATTCTTAAACTTTACTTGATTTTATTATACTAATATTAGTTAAATAATCAAACTTTTAATTTGTTATAAAAATAGCCTACTATCAACTCCTATATTAACAATGTTGATGTGGACTACCATAAACGCTGATCACTTTACACTTCAATACACATATGACGTTTAAAATAATTTAAAGATCGAAATAAAAAAATCATTTATCAACATATTATGATTGATGAGTGTTGGTCAAACTTGGAAACACAATTTATCCTTTAAATTAGGCTAAATGTCTCCACCTCATAAGAGGGGAGAGAGCCTCATTCCCTCCCTTCCCTTCCCTCCCACTCATTATTCTCTTTGTTTTGCCCACTACTTGGTTTCTCATATTAACAATGACAATGATAATAAAAGTAGCTAATCAAGCACCCTTTACAACTCTGGTCGGCATGTCGTAACGTTAGTCAAAATAAAATAACTAGACTACTACTGTTACAGTAGTGAGTTTAGGTCGATCCTACAAGGAGTGTTCGGTTAGCCTATAAAATGAAATTGATTGATGTTTAAGTACAGGGTTTTTTTTTGGATTTTGAAATGAAAACATAAAATAAAACTAACTAATAAAAACAAATTAAACATGCAAAAATGATAAAATTGGGGAATTCAGTAGGGATCCGGTTCTTTGGTTTAATCTCAGCCTATACCTTAATAAAGCATATTTTATTGATTTTTTGTTCTCAAACCTCTCCTAGAAATTATTAATCATGGGTTAATAATTAACCTGAGTTTTCCTTAAATTTTGTTTAATCAAGATACGATCGTTGATTAAACCTAACCACCAAATAACCTAGAATACGATCTCTAGATTTAATTAGGCAGTAGTATTAAGAGTTAGAAAAACCGATTAATCAAGGCAATAATCACATACGATGCATCATTTAACCTAAGTCATGTCATCCCTAATGATTACGAATCATTAGTCTCTACACATAAATTTCAACATAACAATTACAGATTATATCGAAATTCTAGTAATGGGTATGCAATCAAACGATCCAATAAACGCATTAAATCCATCCTTTCATAATCTCAATAGGTTCATACACAAATAACCGAACAATAACAAAAATCTGATTATTCATACACAAAACTTAAATCAATTAATATAGGATAACACAATCAATTTCTAATGAGAGAAAAAAATAACAAAAACAGAAAAATACACTTAACCCAAATCGTCGGTCGATATCACTTCCAAACTAGCATCGAAATGCTACTCTTCTATGAGTCTCTCAAACAAATATTTCAACCCCGTTGAAACCATCCCAACCGAACCCCCTAGCTACTCTCTTCTGACGTTAAAACTTGCTTCTCTTATATAACGTTCAGGATGTGACAAATAAAGATTGGCACCTTCTGTTAAAACGCCACTCTCTCGTTTCTTCTTGTTCTGCCGCCCTTCTCTTCACTGTTCTCTCACTGTAGCGCCACACTTCACTCTCTTACTGTAGCGTGATCGGACGAATTAAGTCCCCCTCTCCACTTGTGTTCATCTCTCGCGTTTTACCCTTTTGCAGCTCCCAAACGCATGCGTTTAACGCTAGCTTTGTCCTGTGTTTTATTCATTTTGTAGTTTCGTTTTGCTTTTTTTTTTTTTTTCCCAGTTGTCCATCATCGTTAATTTGTTAAATATTTGTGCTCCAATTTGCTTTAAAATCTTACCTTTTTTGTTTCAAATATATATCAAAATATTCAACCTAAAAGTCAACACAAATTGAACACAAATTAAACATTTTACTTTAAAAATAAGATTGAAATCACGTAAAAATACGTAACAAAATATTAGATAGTTCAATCCTATCAACTCTAAAGAAATCCTCCTCATTTTGTCTTTGTAGCTATAACCTTAACTCTCTTGTCTCGATTGCGTCTCCGATCTCTTTAATAAGAAGTGGAACCATCACTATTATGTATCTCATCGAAGTCTCTCCATCTTAAAACTTAAAGCTGACTTCTTTAAGCTCGATTCAACCATCAAGTCTCATATCACGCCTAATAAAGTGGAATTTAAAACTGTTTGTTATCTCATTAGCAATCATTACTTGTTAGATCTCTTATATATTTCACTGTTCGACCTCCAAGTGGCAGCATCAGATTGATGTCTTTTCATTTAAGTGTAGGGATATTTTCTTGCAACATCTCAAGAATTGACTCATCTTCACTCAATTACTAAAGCATATGTTATCCATCATTTTTCAAAGAGTATTTTGAAATTTATAAAAAGTTTAGCATTCAGAAAGAAGGATAATTTCTCTAGCGAAAGTGTTAACCGAGTTAATGCCAATTTGCGAAAGGACTTCCATCACAATGGATCAAATGAGTGCTTAGATTTTTTACTACAACAGGTAGGGATCTTAATCCTATACTTGTTACCTAGTAGTGTTATAAGGCCAAGCATTACGTACTAACACATTATTACCTAAATATTATGTTTTTTCTAGGAATTGTATGAACAAAAAGAAATTCACATATTTTTTATGAGTCAAATATTATGTTTTTTCTAGGACTTGTATGAACAAAAAGAAATTCACACATTAAGTTAGGCCAAAATTAAAATTTAGAAGGACAAAAAATCAAAAGAAAGAAAATTCGTTTTAGCTAATAATTAACATTTTTTAAAACCTAACAAACGTATACAATTGCAATTTAGAGACATGTCTTGGTTTTTGGTAGTATAAGCAATTTAAGTTTACAACAACAATAATAACTCAATGAAAGTCCTGTTGATATATGTGGTCTAAGAAGGTTTAGTAGTACGCAGCCTTACTCCTAACTAGTTGAGAGACTATTTTTCATAGATCCTTATAAAAATATACATATGTGTGTGTATCTGCGCACGCGTGATCATATACATATTAAAATAATAAAGTAATAATAATTAAAAAATAAAAATAGACATAAAATGTATAAATAAAAATATAAAATAAATATATAAGAAGGTGATGAATAAAAACAAAGATAAAATAAGTAAATAAACACACAAATAAGAAAGAAGACAAGTAAATAAATAAATTAGACAAGTCATCACAAGAAAATATTTAGGCTAATTAAGGAAATGTTTAGGCTAAATAACTAAGAGGGAAGTATTACATATTAAATATTTACGCTAAACACAAGGCATAAGACCCGAAGGAAAATATTTAAAAGACCTATAAAAAAGAAAAGGACCTCTTTATGTGAGATGTTTTACCTATATCGTAATACATCAAAGTTTTCTACTGAGATTCATGTCATCAATAAGTTCCAACAAAGTCATATCATTCTTGATCACCTCCTTCTAGTTCTTTTTAGACCTTCATTTTTTCCACTTAGAGTGTTTAAATACAATCTTCTCACATCTTCTCCTTAGAGCGTCATGGTGTCTCTTTTTAACATATTCGAACCATCTAAGTCTTCTCTCTCTTAAATTTCCATTAATATTGTCACTTTTAATTTGCCTCTTAATTTTACATTTATAATATTATCTCTTATAGTAAGGTGGCACATTTAATAGAACATCCCTATCTCTACTACTATTAACTTATGACTATGCACCTATTTGATAAGCCAACATTCTGTCCATAAAGTATTCCCAATGTAATCAATAAATGATATAATTTATTATTGAGCTTGAGTTGTAACTTCTTGTCACATAAAACTCTTAATACATTTCTCAATTTAAGACAACTCGATTTGATACCGTGAATTGTTTCTTCATCGACTTTTCCATTGCCTTCAATGATATATTTTAAATATTTAAAACACTCTTTTTGTGTATAATTTTTGAATTAATCTTTACTTCTACATCAGAAGTAACTCTTTGTCTCAAAAAGTTATACTTTAAGAATTCAGTTTTAATCCAGCTTAATTTAAAAACCATCGACTTTAACTTATCCAAACACATAAATATTTTCTGGTGGCAAATAACACTTAAAATAGAGAGAGAGAACGAGAGAGATAAGCTGAAAGAGATTTGATAGAAAGTTGAAAAGGAAGCAATAGAGAAATAAGGTTGATAGATTCTTGGAACAATAATTAAATAAAAGAGTCACGGAGAAAAGTGAGCACAAAAAAATTTAAAAGAGAATAAAGAGATAGAAGAATTGATAGAGACCAGAGAGAAAGTTCATAGGGAGCAACAAAAAAACTGAATTCGAGAATAAAGAGATAGAAGAATTGATAGAGATTGGACAGAAAGTTGAAAGGGAAGCAACAAAGAAATGATTTCGAGTTTGGTAGATTTCGTAAACGATAATTACATAAACTAGCAGATTAATACCACGAAAATGCGCACTAATAATGTCTTGTTAATTTAATCGATTATGTTGTTATATAGTTTTAATGTAGAAATAAATATAAAAAAATTAAAAATTTGGAATTAAATTATTAGTAAAATAAAAATTTTCTAATTAAATTATAAACATTTTAAATTTGTTATTAGTAAAAATTAGTAATTAAATTATAAATATTTTAAATATATTTTATTAAAAATGTTTAAATATATTATATTAAAAATATATAAGTTAGAATATAATAAATGAATAAGTAAACATTTGGGACGAAAAATTTTAAAATTAAAGAAATGTATAGTATAATATGCCTGTTATAAATGTATAAAATATATAAACTAAATAAAAAATTCTAAGAAAATTATCCTAAAATAAGTAAATGCTGTGTAATATAAAATTTTGTTGTAAGATTATTAATATCGAAATTTTTTAATTTATAATAATAAAAGAATCACGAAATAATTATTCAAAATATATAAATATAATATAAAAAAAGAATGGGTAAATTTAGTTATTAAAAAGGTGGAACGAAAAAAAAAAGGAGACGAAATATGATTGTTCATCCTATAGAAAATTTAAGAATATAAAGGTTGGGATGTAAAAAATGGATTAGTAAAATTATTTATTTGAGTGATAAAATTTTAAAAATGTAAAATGTTTTGTTATTAATTAAATAATATAGTTAATTAAGGTTAAAAAAAGTCAATAACTTAATTTAATACGTTGGAAAAAAGAATAAATATTTAATTACTTACAATAATAAAAAAGGTTAAAATCTTATATTATTTAATGTATAAATGAATATTGTGCAATTTCAAATTTTGCTATAAAATTATTAGAATTTAAATTTTTAAATGTATATTAAAAAAGGAGTTACGATAGAAATATTAAAAATATATAATTTAGAATTCTACAAATGGATAATTAAAATAAGGCCGTAAGAAAATTTTAAAATATATAAGTAAGAACATAAAAAAATGAAAAATTAAATTTAGATTGTAAAATTTTGGAATAAAAAATTTTAAAAAGTAGGAAATGTAAGTTCTTGATGTATTATAAAATATTGAAAGTAAATGGAAATGTAAAAAATGTAATTAAAAAGTAAATTTTGATATAAGTTGTGTTGCGGGTGTGACTTAGACTACAAGGATTTGAGTCATGAGTGTGACTCATTTAAGTCACACCATGACTATAGATTTGAGTCATGGGTGTGACTTTTTTAAGTCACATCGTGACTAAAAATTTTAAATAAAGATTGAATAAAATTTTCCCCTATTTTAATTTAAATTATGTATTTTGAGTTTAAAATATTTTTTTCTTATCTTAACTTTAATTATTAGGTAATCTTTTACATTTTACATCTTTATACTTAATTATCTTTAACTGTTACATTTAAAAGGGCATAACATCTTTTTTGCAATATTATGAATGTCGTATCGTGCTTGGTACTAGATTGAGTTTTGATACGGTACTGTATCGGTACCGGTTAATACCAGATACCGTTTTAGATAATTTTTTAAATTTATAAAACAATCATTGATTTTTATGTTGCTGTGTTGTGTTGGCGTGCATGAGCCATGACCATGAGGAAGAGACGATGGGGTAGTGTCGAGTGCGTGGTGGAGAGTTACTGGAGAGGAGAGTCACCGAAGAGGAGAGAGCGAGAGTGAGAAAGAAATGAAATACGCGAACTAGTGAGTGAGAGAATTTGACAACGACGGCAGGGGAGGGCCCAGGGGGGGGGTGTTGGATAAAGCAAAATTTTCAGAGTTTGATGCAAATGTGGTAGCCTGCGTAGTTATGGATGTAATCAAACCTGCTGAACTGTTCAGAATGTTTGAATTAGATCTGACATATACATATAAATATGATAATTTGTATGTAAATAATTCAGATATTTTGTGCATGTAAATGGCATTTGTCTTGGCTATTCCCTTCTGTCAGTGGAGAATATAGTATATTTGAGTTTTCAATTAATTATTATATTTATATATTTGAGTTTTCAATTAATTATTATATTTATTATTAAATAATTAAAGTTTGACATCATAAAACATTTTGATATAGTATACAAGTGATAAGATAAAAAGTATTTAATTGTTTTCGGTTTAATCTCGAATTTTATTATTATTTATTAAAGGATGTGTATTTAAAATGAATGTGTGTTCATCTTATGACTTGTTATATTTATATTACTGTAGGATTTTATGTTTGTCAATTATATTTAACTGTTCTAAATCTAATTAAGTAATAAATTGCTCTGTTTGGTTTGAGATTAATGAAAATATTTTGATTCTTGATTATTATTTAGATCATGCCTCGTACGAGATTTGGACCATCTTCATCTTCTAAAATGGGCGATGTCCCTGTTTTAGGTAATCCTTGCCTTCAGTTTAACAACGTTGAGAACCAATCAAGGTATCTAACTTTAAAAGATCGTTTGATTATGTCAAATAGATTCATTGAAATAATTAGGAATTGCAAATCGACTGAGCTAGGAATTGCAAATCGAGTCAACAAATTATTGCATAACATAGGATGGGACAGATTTACAAATTTTAGAAAAAATTCATATATTGAATTAACTCTAGAATTTTTATCAACTTTAATTTTAACCTATAACGAAGATGGCATCGTGATTAATTTGATATTTAGATTAATGAATACGATACATGTTTTTGGTTTAAATGATCTGAATGATATATTTGGATTTCTACATAGTGAGTTATATGGTTATGGTGATGAATTTAGGCCTAGAGAATTTTGGAGTGAAATTACAAATTCAACAAATTTTTTTTCTCCAAGTAGGTCAAAATCATCAGCTTTAGTAGATCCTAGCTTACGCTATCTTTATAGGTTTTTAACTTGCACAATATTTAGTAGAGGAGATAGTCAGGGTCTGGTTTCTAAATCTAAATTGTTTATGTTATAATGCATGGTGCATGGTGCATGGTGCATGGCAAATAATTTAATGCTGGTTTTTGGTTAAGTGAGCATATGATGAACGTAGCGATATTTAACGTCGGGAAAATAGTTGTTGGGGCATTTGTGACTCAAATTGCAGAGTATTTAGGTTTACTGAATGAGAGAACAATTATGCGGTTAGTTCTAGGGAATTCTAGTTTAGACTTGAAGTCTTTGGTGTCAACAAAGACTGCGAAGCGGCAAGGTGATCGTTATGTTGTTATTAGCGATGAGGCAACAGAATCTTCAACTAGTGAGCGCAATCGGTGTGCAAGAAGTAAAGGTACACAAAGGGAAGGCCTTTCAGCATATGAAGGTACACAATTTAACATTGCACCTACTTCTGTTGAATACCAATCATTAATGAATCAACTTATTGTTTTTGAACAACGAACGGATGAGAGGTTGCAAAGGATTGAGGCAAATATCACAGAGATCAAGGATTTCTTAACAAATTTGAATCCTCGCTCCAGAAAGCTTCCCCCTCCATCTTAGTGTTGTATTTCTAATTTGTCTTTGATTATTTTGATTGTTTGTGATCAAATTTGTTTTATTTCATTGTTCAGCTTAATTAGTGTTGTTGTTAGATCTTTTATTTAATTTTCTATGATGTTGACTATGATTGTTGTACGTATCATTTTTTTTTGTTTAATAGTTAAAGATGTGTGATTATTGATCGAACTCAATCGGGGCTATAAATGCATAATAAGTGAATAAATATATTTGCATGCATGAGTTGGTTGATCCGGATTTTAATTGAAAGTGTATTAGCTTGTTGTGATAGATGAATGCACTTTCCTTCGGTAAGGGTTTGAGACCAATTAAAAGTATATGTTATTGAGATTATTCTTTCATGTTAAACAAATCTAGAACTTGCTTGCGAATACTAGTCAAGATTATATATGCAGACACTAAAATGATAAAGGTGTTTAGGATATAACCTCAAAGCTTAAAAAGCCACCATGCTATTATCCTTAGTGAACCCCTTTGAGCTTGCATGGGACCTTTTTTTAGTTAAAACCTGAAACATGAGCTTTGTCTTTTATTGTTTATCTCCTTTGATTGTACCCGCCATAAGGTCAAGTTAAGCATTTAAAAAGTATATATGTTGTTGCACATTAGGAAAAAAAAACAAATGATATCAATCGAAGAAGAGAAAGAAAAAGGGGAAAAAAAGAAGAAGAAGAAGGATATATGTTGCTGCACATTTAGTAAAAAAGCAAATCATATTAACTGAAGAAGAAAAAGAAAAAAAGGAAAAAAAAGGAAGGAGAAAATGACAGGGGAAAAAGAAGAAGGAAAGAAAAAAAAGAGAAAGAGGGAAAAGGGTTCACTGTAAAAGTAAAGGAGATTCTTAAAAAGAAAAAAATTTGCGTTTTATACTTTATTGGTATGTATCATTTTAAATGCTCAATTAGTCCTTCAGTTTTAAGCTAAATTTTATCTTTTCCGTACCTTTACCAAGGCCTCATTACAACCAAAATGAAGACCTTTAGATTTATGTCTGTGTTAGATATATAGTAGTGAAGATTGGATTGGCTAGCAAGCTTATGGTTGATGTTTAACATGAAATAGAAAATGAGTGAATGTTTTTTAACTTTGAGCGGTTGAAAAAAGGGAGAATTCAGTGATTGTCTATCACACTCTTTAATGGTCTTTTAGTTGATGTACTTGTGGATTATGGTTATGCACGTGAGTAATAGTTTGTTCACGAATTATTATGAGTTTTAAAATCTTAGGTTGTATTCGTGAAAGCGATCATTTAACATCTTTAATCATTAAATAAGAAAATAATTTGTTGTTATAATTAATGTGTGTTTTTTCTATGTTTGTGCTTTTATGGTTGAATGTTTTTAATAATTCTAGTTTTTTTTTCTTATCTTAATTTGACGTAATTGTTGATTACTGAATATTATTAATTTTCTTTAACAATATTTTTGCAAAGAAAAAAGGAGAAGAAAGAGAAGACAAAATTGGAAGAAGAAAGAGGAGACAAAATTTGAGGGCCGGAAACTGACTTGGGTGTTCTTAATGTAATTGTTGATAAAGAAGATGGTGCGAAGAGGAAGAAGATAAGGAAAGAAGGATAGGTATGGTGTGTCATTGTTAAGGAGAAAAAAAAGAAGAAAAAAAACACTTATACATGTATTGTGAATGTTTATTCCTAAAGTAGAAATTTTCGATTCTTGAATAGTTTTACTTCACTATATAATTGTGGGTTTTGATATTTATTTAGTGTTAGTGTTTTCGTTGTCGAAATTTTTGTTGAATTTTTATATTAGTTGATAGGCTAACACAATCAGCCACGGGTGTGACTTATTATGGGTTTTGATGTTTATGTAGTGTTAATGTTTTTGTTGAATTTTTATGTTAGTTAATAGGCTAACATGTTCAATCACGAGTCCGATTCGTGAGTGCTGTGAAATTTTTTTATTAGTAACGGGTGTGATTATGTTAAAGTTTATTTATTAATAAACTTAATGTTTTTGTTGTTGAAGTTTTTGTTGAATTTTTATGTTAGTTGATAGGCTAACATGATTAGTCATAGGTCTGATTCGTGAGTGCTATGAAAAATTTTCATTAATAATAAAGATGTAATATTAAGATTAGTGAGAATAAATTAATCAACTTTATATTCCTCTACACTTATTTAAATTAATTAATTATAATTTAATCAGTAAGTTAATTATATATAAATTACAATTAAAAAAATGGAGCGACATTTTAAATATACACCCATGACAGTGAGCAAATTAATGTGTAAACGTGTTTTTTTTTTAATTCAAAAGGGTATATGTCACGGGTGTGACGTGACGCTTATCGGTGTGAGATCTTAAATCACACTCGTGACCTTCCTTCGCGGGTGTAATATCTTAAGTCACACCCGTGACATCCTCTTTATTTTTTTCTTCTAATTAACTACATATATATATATAATAATTAATAATAATTAACAATAATCATTAATGCAGTAACATGTAAATATTAATATTAATATTGACTATTTAATCAAGTAACTATATTTTAATAAATCAAATAGTTAATAATATACCAATAATCATTAATAATAATTGTATTAATTAATTAGATTATGATAAGTATTTTTTATAATATATTTAAATAGTACGTATTAATATTAATTATTCATCATTATATACTAAATATGTATAATAACATTATTATATATAAATATAATATAATTAATTGATCATATTATAATAACTATTAATCATACTAAATTTATTATTTGACAAAAATCTGATAAGAATGAAAAGTTAGAAAAAGAGAAAATAAACATAAAGTAAAGAAAACATTTTCTTTTTCTTTTGATATGTTGAGATTTGAACGAAATTTGAACTTTATGATTTGCATGAGTTTAATAAAAAACATAAACAGTTATGATCCAAGTAATAAAAAATTATTAACGGCCGTGAATTAACAACAAAAAATCCATCATATGGATATCCAAAATTATATCTAGAATTATATGATGTCTAGAATATTGAGTTTAAGATAATATGAAATAAAAGCACAAAAAGTACATAAGTCGTATGATCATTTTTTTCTAACAGAAATAGCTTATAAAAATTTAGGTTTTTTGTTACTGCGATCACCATCTGTATCTGACTGTGGTGTGGATTCAGTATGGCTGATGATCATATCTGCATCTGACTACAGACTGGGTTCAATATGGCTGAATCTTTTATGAAGGCATTGCCTGACTTATGAAGAAGATTCAACAATATGTTCTAAAGATATAAAAAATCAAAGCATATTAGTCACAGAATATATAAGGTGACATTATTTTTTTTTAAAAATCTAGATAGATAAATAACTGATAAAGATGAAAGAGTTAAAACTGAATGAATAAATAATGACAAATAACAAATACCTGAAATATGCCGGGGTGTAATTTCAACACTGTCATGTTGATCAGTTGAAATTTGGTCATCTTTTGCTAGTGAAGCCAAAGCCTTTTATAGTTCACCGTCATCAATTTCATGGTAATACGTAACAGTAAATTGTTGCATTGCATTTAATGGCTGAATGTTTGTTAGTTTGACATGAAGAAGGAATGTTTTGTTTCTCAATTCTGTGCACACCTTTTCAAGAGGAACTTCCATGTTCTTATTATGGGAATGCAAAAATGTCAATTGTTAGCGACATAGCCATATAAAGATAATTGTTGTCATATTAAATTGCACATGTAAAAGAATGATATCGAAAATATAACCTTATTGTAATATTGCATAGCTTCAACTGCGGTGAAATTCAAAAGTTTTTTAGCGAGCTCGTCAAAAATAGAAGTCGTGATAGTTCCTGTTTTGTCGGTCAAATCCACGTCATATCGGCATCTGTATCAAAAGTTAGAATAGAAGAAAAAATAGGACATTATATCTAAAGTTAGAATATATCTTAATCAGAAGAAAAAAAAGATAGTAAACGAAGCTGTAATGAAAAAAAATGGACATTAAAATTAAAAGATGTCAGGGTGTGTGAATAAAAAGATCACGGGACACTTCTTCACGGGTGCACGGGTGTAACTTAACAAGTCACACCCGTGACCCATGACCTTTTTCTTCACAGGTGTGACTTAACCCGTGAAACCAAGTAAAAAAGTCACAGGTATGACTTATATCCGGGACATCTAAGTAAAAAAGTCATGGGTGTGAGTCATATCTGTGACATCCAAGTAGCAAATGTCAAAAATTCAAAATCCAGAAGCAAAAAAGTAGTAAATTGAAGAGAGAAAAGAGAAGAAGCAAACTTGAGTTCAGCTGTAAGTTTTTCTCTGCAAGAATTACATGTGAATGGAAGTCTATAGGTAGTAGTTGTAGAACGAAAACATCTCTTAAATACCATATACCAGTATTTTTGCAAGGTGTGTTGGAAGGAAATTTTAGCTTTAATCCATGATATCTGCAAATAACTAATAATAAGATTTCTATCAAAAAAATTAATACGAAATATTTTATAAGAATATATAGATATAGTTACCTTGCTGGTAGAATTCAAGAACATGATTTTGGTGATTTTCTAATGAGATCTGAAGGATATATCAGGATTATATCTCAAGTAAGATCATTCGCTAATAAGGTTTTTAATTTCCTTATGATTTCGTCATGCCCTGTAAGATAATAATTATAAATATGAAAGCATCAAAATTTTATAAAATTTCTATATAATTTTATTAATAGTTGAAGTAAAGATATATAATTTAATTGATCGTCGGAGTAAAGATGCTAGAGTAAAGATAAGGCAGTACCAATTTTTAAGATCTGCAACTTCCTGTATCGGTGGATCAACAAGAATTGCTAAGTCGAACCAGGTGGATAATGCAACACCTAAAATTTTGAATTATAACTTAAAAATTAAATAAAAAGATAACAAATAAAATGTAATATTATGATTAAGAAAAAAATACCATTATAGAAGTTCACTTTCAGTCTTCTACACATAATTATTGGATAAGAATGTAAGGATTCTGTAATTTGTTGGCCCTTGTTGATAACAAAAGAATTTCACATCGACAGTACAACCGTTTTGTTGTCTAATAAAAAAAGAAATATCAGAAAAAGAAAGAATTTATCTCAGTTTCATGCAAAATACAAAGAATAACAGAGAATTAAAATTACTTTTTGTTGGCAATAACACATTTTTGCACAGTACAATTTCTTCCAACTTTGTTGATTTCTTTCTTATCTAAGACTTCAATAACCACGGCCAAAATATCTATCATGTGTTAAACATAAATATAATAAGATATAATAGACAAAAATTGTAAAGAATGTATGAAGAAATAGATTAAGGGTCTAACCAACTGATTTTTACTTGTCATTTATACAGTTGATAAGATCAGCAAAAGGTGTATAGTTAAATTTGCTAGGTATGATGGTATCATCATCTTGTATAGATTAAATGGCAGTGCGACTCGTAATTATCCATTGTATTTTCAAATCTTCAGTTGGATATTGAGTGGGAATTGGCTTCCCAATGGCATTAGAAATAATATATTTCTTACATGGCTGTAAAATGTGGCTCATTCGTTGGATATCATTATTGAATATCATACCTTCAACTTGTGATCCCTGTTAATGATAAAGAAATTATTAATAATTAAGTAAAAAACATGTTAAATGAAGAAAGTGTAATTGTCATACCTCATAATAAAAAAAGATAAACTTTTGTCTCTTTGATGGTGTACCAGGTGAAGCGACAACATATTGTTTTTCTTAGAAGATAATTTCATAAGACCACCATTCAGTGTCAGGTAAAATATCCTTAATCAATAAACGGTTTTCCACCCTGAAACAATTTGTTTAATGAATTAGTCAGGAGAAAGAGCTTTTAATATGAACTGAAATTATATCAAATTGAAAAGAAACAATTAATATACCTCCTGAGAACTTTATCTTTTATAATTTGACTAATTGAAAATTTTCATAAAACACAATATTTCTTGTCTTTTAATCAAACTTTGAAGATTCAAAAGTTCCTGGAATATTCAGAACTTTAACTGATTCAGGAGTTCGAGCTCTTGACAGAGTGGTAGGACAACTCATTCAAGATTTAAAATCCCGCTCGATTTATCGAAGAAAAAATTTTGTCAATTAAGCAAACAAAGCAGTATTGCAAAATTGATATTTGATTACTTCAAAACAGTAAAGTAACATTAAACAATTAAAGAATATTTTTATATATTTTATATTTTTCATTAATGAAAATTTTATTATTAATTATATAAAAATTTTATTATTAATTATTTAATAAAATTTATTATATTAAATATTATTCTATTATATTTGATTTATATTTTAAAATATTTTATTTATACAGAATGTATTTATAATATTATAATATAAAACATCTAAAACAATAACTAAAATTTAAAATAATTAAAAATACTAGAGTTTTTTACATCTCAAAGGCAGTTAAATTATTTCAACATTTGATTTTTTATTTATCGCTCCCAAAAAAAAACTGCAAGAAACCTTAGAAACAGAAGAAAGGGAGGAAGAAATAGATGTAGAAATAGAAACAACTTTTAGAACGAAAGGGACTAAACAAGAACAAGAGGCATACACTGAAGAAAATTATGCTTTTTTATTATATACATATTATTTTTTCTGTTTTATCATTATATATATTCTTTTTATTATATTTTTATTATTAATAATGTTTATATTATTATAGTTTATATTATTGTTTATAATATTGTAGTTTATATTATTATATATAATATTGTTTATTGTTTATAATATTGTAGTTTATATTATTATATATAATATTATTGTTTATAGTATTGTAGTATATAGTTAGAGTATTAGTGATGATGAGTTTTTTATTTAAATTGAATGCATCCACTAATAAGATATAGTTATTCCAGATCAAATTATATTTCTTTGATGTGTTGTTGTCAATATAAATGTGTTAAGAATATATGCAATGACAAAAATAAAGAAAAGAATTCATTCAATTTATATGATATGTTAGTATTTATGTTCAACATAGCTAACATGCTCAGGTTTATAAGGTGGAAAGACCATGTGCTAGATGTTGGGTTAAGTTAGAAAATTTGGAAGTGCATGATACTTTATACACCATCCATATAAATGGTCATGATTTTGGTTTGAAAGTGGTTTTCAATTATTTTGGCAAATTTCTCAAATACCTTGTACACATGAGATTTCTACTTTAAAGGATAAAACCATGTGTATTTTATGAAATAAACAAGAGAAATGAAATAATATCAAAAATTTTCAAGAGAAGCATGGGTCAAGTCCACAAACATCTGAATATATAACTTGAAATGGTTTGTCACAAAAGATAGAGGACTTGGTGATGGAAAGCTTATGACTTCTATTACTAATATAAAAGTCACATACTTGATTTCTAGAAGTAAATGAAAACAAAATAAGATTTTTTTTGGAAGAGAATAACAAAAAACAAAATAAGATTGTCAACCTTAATTTTCTTTTAATTTGGAAGAGAAGAGTGACTACGAAGTTGATGTTACAATTCAGATGATAGAGCTCCTAAGGTGGAAGGATTGAGATTAATTGACTATATAGGAAGGGTTGAGGATGGCCACTTGTTCAAGTTGCATCTACTCTACCTCGATTGCCACAAAATCTTCCACGATCATTATGCCCTTTTTTAAGTAAATTGAGATTTTATTTACACTTCTTCTTCTTTTGATTGCCATGATTGTGAATTAATTCTTCATCATGTAACTTTTTCATAAAGATCCTTAAGGGCCTATTTGGTTGGACATTAATTAATGTAACGGAAAGGAATATAATAAAATGGAAGGGAACGATTTATAATTGAATGGAATGTAATATAGTGAAAAGTTGTTTAGGAGGGATAGAAGAGTTCATAATGTAATGTAGTAAAA
>JAOQMS010000008.1:21250648-21273258 GCA_027563885.1 Erythroxylum longipes
TGCGGATGCTAGATTATGCACGATCATGTAAAGGCGTTTCTAGACGCCCATGGACCACTCAAAATTACAATTCTACCATTTCCATCGGTGAGAGGATGTTACATAATCATAAATAATAATTATAAAAATTAAATAAACCAAAAAAGTAACGAATAAAAGAATAACTCAAGAATAGCAACAGCCTCTTCTTTCTTTGCTGAAATAGGAAATTTGACTTCCCTTCTTCTTTGCTGAAAAAAGAAATCTAATGTGTTTTAGGTTGAAGATGAAGAAAAGTGATATGAGAAAGTAGGTAGAGAAGTTAATTTCGCGTAAAGAAGTTTAATTCGTTAGGTCAATTATGATCTATTAGAGAAGTCATTTAAAACTGTGTAGGTAAGAGAAGTTAAGTTTGTTTGATTCGTTACGTTGAATATGATTTGAATTAGGTTAGAGAAGTTATTTAAAACAGTAAAATATAAAGACGTTGATGAATTCTTTCTTAATATAAATAATGACGATGTAACCTCTTTTAATTACAAAATGACTATACGACGGTGATTGATTGAGATTGAATGAGGAATCTTTTGAAAAATTAATATCGATTTTTTTTTAACAAAAACTGAATAATATTTTTAGCGGATATTAATGTCAAATAATACAAATAATGATATAAAAAAAAATCTCAAATTTACAATGAATTCAAACTTGGAATTTTATAGAATCTAATTAAATAAAGTAACGTTTTATAATTATCTGAAATTGTATTTCAGGGTAAAAATAATACAAGGAAATAATCATAAATTTTAAGTCACGGATGTGACCAAATTAATTATAAAAATTAATTAATTAAGTAGTAAAAAATATACGAAATTATTATCAATTATTATATAGTAATAATCACAGAAAAACCTAATTATAAAATTAATTAATTAAATAGTAAAAAATATGTAATTATTTTTAATTATTATATAGTAATAATCACTAAAGAAATGATACGTGCGCCTAAATATAATTTATATAAAATTAATAAATAGTTTAAATATTATTAAGAGATTGATTAATTTAAATATAAGTAAGTAATTAATTATTCAAAAATAAATTAATTGTTATTATTAAATTAAGTGTAGAGTAAGAGGAGTTATTTAATTTAAAATTTGCCTCCATTTTTAGCAATTGTAAATTTTATATAATTAATTTACTAATTAAAAAACAATTAATTCATTGTTTATTTAAATAAGTGCATAGTGTAACTATATTTTTTGTTTATATTTATGTATAACTCATTAAAACATTTAAAATTAACATTTCTACTTTCAACAAATGAATAAAATTTATTTAACATGCTTTATTAAGTTAGATAAGTCTAGAATGACCTTTTTTATTTCTATAATTTTAAAATAAGTAAATTATTGTTAACTAATTAATTTTAATATAATAAAGTTTTTTAAATAATTAATTTTGATAAAATAAATAGTTATCAGAATATTATTAATTAATTCAATTATTACTAATAATAATTGGTATATAATGAATTACTTGATTTATTAAAATATAGTTAGTTGATTAAGTAATAGATATTAATATTTGATATATATGTTACTGTATTAATGATTATTGCTAATTATTAATAATTATTATATAGTTTGTACGACTGAATATTTTTCATCCTATTATTTCAATGTAATTAAATAATAGTTAATGAATTAATTTTGATATGATTAATAATAATTATAATATCATTATTTAATTATTTATATATATATAATAATGTTATTATACATACTTAATATATAATAATGAATAATAATAAACAATTAATATTAATAGGTTCTATCTAAATATACTGAAATCATTTCTAATTAATTTTGATATAATTACTAGTCATTAGAATATAATAAATTATTTAAACTATTAATAATAATTATTGGTATATAATTAATTATTTGATTTATTAAAATATAGTTTCTTGATTCAGTAGTAAATATTAATATTTGGTATATATGTTATTGTTAATTATAATTAATTATTATATATTTTATATACATATATGTAGTTGATTAGAAGAAAAAATAAATGGAAGGAGTGTCACGGGTGTGACCTAAGATTTAATAAAATAAACCAAACTGAAAGTAACTATTTAAATAAAAATATGATTTAATTAAAATTTTAAAAAAAGATGTTCAAATATTAATTCAATTATATTAAATTTAAAAAAAATGACGTTTAGATATTAGTTCACCTTCATAGGTGTACATTTAGAATTTCTATTCATTTTTTAGTAACTGTCATTTACACATAATTAATTAACTGATTGAATTTCAATCAATATATTGATTACTTAGGTAAGTATCAAGAAAAAATAATCATTCAATAAATTTAATGCATGATTTATCATAGTTAATAAAGTAATTTTGATATAATTAATAGTAACTATGAAATAATTAATTTATTGTTTTATTAAACTAGACCTAATTTATAAAATTATTATAACATCTATTCAGTTATAATTAATAATAATTAATGTATAATTAATTGATTGATGTTTTAAATTATAATTAATTGATTAAATAGTTAATATTAACATATATATATACATATCTTATTGCATCATTAATTATTATTAATTATGATACTGTAATATTCAGTGTATATAAATCTATAACTAGTCACGCCTGTGACTTAACAATCACAACCATGATGCAGCAAAAATGATTAGCGAACAATTTTTATTAAATAATAACATAATTCATTAAAATGTTTTTAATTAGCTGATTAATTATAACATAATTGATTGACTAATTAATTATAATATATTTAATATATATGAGAATTAATGTTTCCATGAAAATATAATTAATTAAAAAATGATAAATTGCGAATAATAATAACTGAATATTTTTTAAATCAAGATGACCTTTATTAAATGACAAATTATGAAGAGGGAAAGGACGCATTTGTCGCTGATTAATATAAAATAAACATATTAATTTATCCACCACTGCAATTTTTTGTTTCTAATGAAAATCTTAATTAATTGTTACTATTGATATTTCATAACATAGAAAATTTTCCATTACATTAAACTTAATAATTTTTGTTTTATTAATTTAAAATCAGGTAAATATAAACACATGTTCTTATAAGAGGCAAAATAATTTAACCAAATTCGCATTTCATGATATAAAGAAAAAGTTGCAATCATATATAATAAAAATAAGCTTTACAATATTCTTGTCTTAAAATCGATTGGATACAAAAAAGTTACTTCCCTTTAGATGAGGTGGTACAATAGATACCGGACCACCGATTGAAGGTCGCATAATTGACCTATAAATGGTTTCATTATAAGGGATCCTATAGAATTTTAAGAAAGGTATAAATGACTTTTGATATCTATCAGTTTTTTTTAAAGAAATACATAATTGGTGATTAGAAAAAAGAAGGTTATGGGGTTTATGGTTGAGCAAATTTAACTGGTTCGGTAATGGGCTGTAGAATAGGAGTAGATGGGAATAAAGTTTTCTTGGTAGCTGTTGCATAAGGTGATCCAAAGGAAACAGATCTGGCATTTAACGAGTTAATGTAGGAGGAGGTTAAAGAAGGGTTAGGAGTAGTCGTGGAAGCTGGCGCGATTAGACTAAGATACCATGGTTTGTTTGGGTTAGAATTCTAAGACACTGATAAGGAAAACCTTGAAGAACGTAACTCATCTTTAAGAGTTGATCTTGTGGAAAGATGTCTGGGAAATTCTAATGTTTCTTCAAAATCCAGTGAATATATGATATCCATGATGGTTGTAAATTCAACAAATAGTTTGATACCCTGAAATAAAAATAAAAATTTGAATTATACATTAATAGGATACCACAGGTTAGAAAAATAATAAGAATATAAACAAGAGGAATATGTATGAATATCACTTTCCATAGATAAGAAAATAAACATGGGAGGTCGATAACGAACAACTTATAAAGTCTAGAAGGATAATAATTAGCGATAATTTTCAATGTTGATAAAAATACATTCATGAAAGCCATAGTAGACTTGTAAAAACCTGGAAAATGTAAAAAAAATTATTAGATTGTTTAAAGGATTTTTTATATAAAATAGTTATTACAATTTTATTGTTAACGAGTGAACATACTTGCTTCAAAAATAATGACAAATTGTTCGTAGTTTTTGCGCATTGTTGATATGGCAACTTTTAAAGTAAACACAATGAAGCATGTGAACCTATAAAAATCAAACCAAAAGATAACATTGGGAAATTATCAAATAAGAGACATAAAAATTGGAAAATATACAAAAATTATAAATGCTCACTTACATTTTCTGTGAATGAAGCTTCCTGTAATTTTGTTTAAGGCGAAACATCTTTAGCCAAGAAAAAGAAAGAAAAAATGAAGCTTAGTAAGAAATTTAGAAGTAATAAATGTGAAAATGAAATTTAGAAATTCAAAACGTAAATAGTATTGAAATAAAACACATAATTGATAGAGTTTGGAAATTACCAAAACAGATTTACAACTTTCATCGTGACCTGCTAAATAAGCAAGTCCTTCTGTGATTTCAGCAGTAAATTCATCAGCTTTTAATTTCTCTATATTTCAAAATAAAATTTTAAAAACAGAATAATGAAAGCAACATCTATAAAAATGATCATGAAAATTATAAAAATCATATAATTATGCTTTCTCTCCAAGAAAGGCAAGCCTTTAATTTTTTTGCAGCTAACTTAACGTTGTTATCGTTAGCTCTCAAGAACTTGCAACACAATTCTTGGTACAAAATTTTTTCTACCGTGAAGTAAAAAATAATGTTATGTAAAGTAAATACTTCATGCAATATTTATATCAATTTGCTTCTTCCTGCTTAAAAATACGAAAGAGAAGAGAAAGAGAAAGATTTACCTGATTTTGTGATAAAGGAGTTTTCTTTGTAACATATCGAATAACATATTTAATTTTCTGAACTTGAGCTATATTTTCTGCGTAACTCATTTTAAAGAACTAAAACAAGAGGATGGCAACGGAATTGGAAATGAAATGAGAATGAAATGTAAGCCTTGCGAACCAAAGTTTAAATAAAAGTAAGGCTTCTTTGTAAAAATGTAAAACATATTCAATGTTTATTAAAGTAACATTAATTATTTATAGATTTCATCTGTAACAACCAAATAAATTGTCAATTTAAATAGATGACCTATAAATTCAAAATATTGCCTAGCGTATCCCAAAAAATACTTAAAAATAAAAGAGTAAAATATATGTAAAAGATTTTGTCATTTAGCAGGAAATGAATAGAATTAAGTTAAGGAAAATTTGAAATATATGCCAACGTGAATTCATATCTGAATGTGTTTTTAAAAATTTTAAACTAAATCATATTTTAATTCAAAAGAGTCTTGCTTTAAGAAATACAGGGTTAATTTCATGCCTGGGTGAATCATCTACAAAAACCCTTCTAAAGGCCAGAACTTTGAGATAGAAGGGAGAGAGAGTTAAAAAAAATTGGGTTCAAGCTTATATATACTTAATATATACGAGTCACGGCTATGACAATTTAAGTCACAGCCGTGAAACATATATACTTAAAATAAAAAATGGCTAAAAAATCATGATCCGATCTTTCTGAAATTAACAATACATGGATATATAAAATAAAAGATGAGACGAGTTCCTAATGCTAACATCTAGAATCACAGAGCCACAATTTTTGAAAATTAAAAGTAATATATTACCAAAGCTTATATACAATCATAGAGTCACATTACGAAGCTGAAGTAAGCAAAGAGATGGAAACCTGATTTTCTGAAACAGCTTTCAAAAACTTGGTTTTCACTTTGAATGCAGGAAGCTTCTCTTTGAATTTCAGCATTTCCTTTACAATATCACTTGCCTGTAAATAATAAAACACATAAGAGAAGGTACATGTAACACACGAAACCTAGACAAAACACTAGAATCTAAAGATGAAATGAAAGAAAAAAGAAGGAAAACATGAAGGAAGGAAAACATGACGAACATGAGGCGAGAGGACAAAAGAGGGAGGGGAAGAGAAGTATCAACAGACGCTAGGTTAGAGACTTGAGAGAGAGAGATCGTTGCCTGAGTGAATCATCCACAAAAAACCTGCTAAAGGCTAGAACTTTGAGACAAGAGGGAGAGAAAGAGTCAAAATAAAAATTGGGTTCAAGCTTATACATACTTAATATATATAAGTCACGACTGTGAGAATTTAAGTCACAGTTGTGACACATATATATGAGTGACGGCTGTGAGACATGTATACCTTAAAAAATAAAAAATATTGGCAGAAGAACCGTCGGATGAAATGGACAAATAGGATGGATTTCGTGTTCGTCCATCCCGTTCGTCCTTGGTATCATATATTTAAAGAATTATAGAGAGAGAGAGAGAGAATGAAATTGTTTCTTTTTCTAATTATTTTGAATGTCACGTGTTTATTGATTTGTAAAGTAAGGAGTCCATTACAATGAGTTACTTTTATAATAAATTAGAAGATTTAGAATTTAATTACTATTTTATATAATTCGGACTATTATTAAAAATTGAATAAATTTTGAAATTTAAAATGTGATTTATCTTAAATTTAGTGTCAGCCATTCAGAATTATAGTATTAATTAAAATGTTGGATGATAGTAGTTAAAATTATAATGAATATAAGAGATGGTTGTTAAATAATGAAAATTAATATTTAAAGATTCAAATATGGGAATATTTTAATATAATTTATTAATTAAAAATAAAAGTCATTTGAAATAAAATTGTTAGTAAGTTAATAATTAACAAAATGTTTTCCAAATATTTAGTATAAAGAATAATAATAAAGTTAGTTGTCAACATTTGATAAACTTAAAACTCTAGTTTATGTATATATTTGATAAATATTAAGATTATAACAAATATAAGTGTATCGCTTAAATATTCAGATGTTAATAGTTGGCATATAAATAGATAAATATTTTCATGGTAAATGTTATCAAGATTATCTTCTACGTGCCAGTTCTTTAAATACGTCACTTGTTAACACAGTATAGATGCATCTAGTGATGGCCATGGGGGCCGGACTGCAGGTCAGTTGGGCCAGCCTGGCCCGTCTATTATATTTTTATTTAAAAAATATCAAAACAACGTTGTTTTAATCAAAATAACGTTGCTTTGAATAAAGCCAACAGGTCATAGGTTGGGCTGAGCCAGCTTATGACCTATGCAGGTAGACTATAATTGACCTGTAACTCAGTCCGAGCAGATCATAGTCGACCTGTAACCCGCTCATGACTTCCCCAACTTAGGCTATAATATAGGCTAGGTCGGCCAAATTGGATAAATTGAGTCGAAATTGCCATTCCTATATATATCTGCATGACATCTACGTCCTTCTGGAAAGATTAATTATTGGGAACGACGCCTGTAAAGGATAAGCAATTTGAAGAGCCCTCACACCACCCCACGCAAGCGTGAGCCTGTAAAGGATAAGCAACTTTGAAGAGCCGTCACACCACCCTAGGCAAGCGTGCCACCGCATCATCTCCTAACGTTTTAACTGACACTTCACCAGCAAAAACATATTCTTTGTATAAACATAATTTTTATGAGTATACAAAAACATATCCACGTCACAAAATTGCTCATAGGAAGTGGTACCAGTTAGTTTGTATTGTTTTCAATATTAATATACTGAAACACCGATAAATCTCGTATAACAATTTAGTACAATATAATTTATTTTGATATATATTAATCTTTGCAAGTTAGCTCTTCTTTCGGAAAAGATTAGAAAAAGAAATCTCTTAACATAAACACATTTGAACTTTCATAAAATAATTCTTCTGATATATTGGAAATTAAATAACAAAATCGAAGTTGCGTAGTGTAAATTCAAAGTTTGGAAATTTTATCACAAAAAAACCCACAATTTGCAATTAAAAATAGAGAGTAATCCCTTAATCCCAAAATAACATATAATCTTCTTGTTCTAGAAAGAGGATGCATTATTGAGGAGGTAGTTTTTGACTTTTTGTTTGAGTGAGTGTTGAGCTCGGCGGATAACAGCCTCTATTTGTCTAACTAAGTCCAACGCAAAAGCCTTCCCATCCAAATTCTTTTTTTTTTTTAAAAAGAGAAAGGTATTTTATTGTGTCTATTTGTTTTTCTGTTTACCCTACAAATTAGGTACCTTAATAAATTAGTTAATAAGCTAAGGGCTGAGCATAAAAACATTTAATCTGTAATATCTGATTAGGCTTCAGAAAAATACCATTATTCCTATTACCAAAAAAAGTCATGACTCAATTAATTTCTGACATGCTTCAAGATGGAATTATCCAATCTACTCCTCCCCAGTTTTATTGATCCAAAAAAAAGACAGAACGTGACGTTTTTTGCGTGGATTATAAGACCCTTAATGCTATCACCATTTAGGACAGGTTTCTTATACTGACAGTTGATGAATTACTTCACGAATTGTATAGTGCCACCATTTTTTCTAAAATTGATTTGCGCGTAGGTTATCATCAGATTCGAGTAGTGCCGTAAGATACCTACAAAATTGCTTTCCGGACTTGTAAAGGGCAATATGAGTTTCTTGTTATGCTTTTTGGGCTCACTAACACCCCATCTACTTTCCAGGTTGCTATGAATGATCTATCATAGGAATTCCTTACGACACTTTGTCTTGATCTTCTTTGATGATATCCTTATCTACAGTGCCGATTAGGAATTACATATGGATCACTTACGCCAGATTTTTTACTCGATTATCTTCTCACCAATTTTTTGCTAAGCTCACTAAATGTATTTTTGTTGTCCCCAGTATTCAGTACCTAGGCCATATTATTTCTGCAACTGGTGTCAGTGTTGATCAGGACAAGATACAGACCATTCTAAATTGGCCAACACGTTTATCTGTTTCAGCCTTGCATTCTTAGATTCACTAGATATTACCGCTGATTTGTTTGCAACTATGCCTCTCTTTTTGGCCCTCTTATGGATTTATCACAATATAACAAGTTTACTTGGAGTACAGTTACTATCGCTTCCTTTTAGTGCCTCGAATCAATTATGACCAATCTCCTTATTCTAGCATTACCAGCTTTTTTAGAGCCCTTTGAATTGACCACTGATGCTTCTAGGGCCGCAGTCGGTGTTGTTCTTTCTCAAAAGCATCACCCTATTGCTTTTTTCAGCAAGAAATTATCACCCCAAATACAGGCTGCCTCAATTTAGAGCCGAGAGTTATTTGTCGTCATCAAGGCAGTACAAAAATGACGACACTATTTATTGGGCAGAAAATTCACCATCTACACTGATCAACGGAGTTTGAAACATCTTCTTTCTCAAACTGTTCAAATTTCGAAGTAACATAAATGGGTTGGGATTTGATTTTTCCATTCAATATAAACCCAGCAAGGAGAACAGAGTCATAGATGCATTGTCCCGAGTTGAATTACCCTCCTTCACCGCACTCAGTTCACCCACATTCCCGGCTTTGGCCTCACTCAAAAATTATTTCCTCACATTAGAAGGCCAACAATTGATCACCAACCTCAGGTCATCCGCCTCTTTAGTTTTTTCTATCCATGATGGCTTACTGTATTTTCAGAATAGGCTATACATTCCTCCTAGCTCCCAATTGCAAGAACAACTACTTTAAGAATTTCATAGCTCTCCGCTTGGCAGTCATTCAGGCATTAAAGGCACTCTAGCTAGATTTGTTGCCGCCTATTATTGGCTAGGTATGTCAACGTCAATAAAGAATTTTGTTCGTTCTTGCACAGTTTGCCAAAAATCCAAATATCAGACTCACAAGCCATATGGTCTTCTTCAACCTCTTCCCATCACAAATCAAGTTTGGGAAGATATCAGTGTCGACTTTATTACTCATCTTCCAACTCCAATAGCAAGACTACAAATTGGGTCATTGTTGATCGCCTCTCCAAGTTCGCCCACTTCATTTCTTTAACCCCTAAATTTAATGTAGCGTACCTTGCTTTTGTCTTCCTCACCCACATCTACAAGCTCTATGGCTTCCTTAAATCAATAGTCTCTGACCGTGACCCTCTATTCCTCAATCATTTCTGGATTGAACTCTTTAAGCAATGTGGTACTACCCTTAAATTCAGCAGTGCATATCACCCTTAAATTGACGAGCAAACCGAAATTGTCAACAAAATCCTTCAAAACCCAATTTGAGGGAGGAAGCATTTTTTTAGAATTTAAAATTCATTGAAAAATTAAGAAGTTTACAACCGGAGAGGAACTCTCCCATGTGGGATAGACCCACTTGAAACACTTGTATGTCTAGGTTAAGGCAAACGACAATGTTTAGAACAAATTAAAAGAACAGTCATTTTACATTTAGGATATAACTAACATCCACTTTCTCGAATCTTCATTAGATCCTTGATTTGGGAAGGTGAAGGCAGAGCTCTGGCTATAAGGCAGGTGATGTGTCTCCACCAAAGTTTTTCTCCTCTTTTCTCTGCACCAAGAAGCTCTCGACTCAGGTAACATACTCAACTTCAACTATCGCGATGAGTTTTCGGGATTAGGGCATAACTATATTGTTTCCCGACTCTTCAAACGTTTCTTTCTTTTGGAGGTATGGGGATTCAGCTCTTCAGTAACGAGTCCGAGGGGAAGATCTCCACTCTGTTAAGATTCTCAACTCAGTTTGCTTCCATCCTTTATAAATTTGAACCTCCCCGAATAACAAACTATATGTTGATAACAGGGATCTGGTGGGACAACAGTATTCCTTCAAGCACGATGCGACTAAGGATGAAGCAATTTGAGAACGCCCTTTCCTTTCCAACAGGTGAGTACCAATCTCCTTATACTTCATTAGTAAATCATGGGTAGATGATAAAGAATCTAGGGATTTCTATACATGAGTACTTTCTGAGCTGTTCTGAACTGAACCCAGGTTGTATGATATGGATTTCTGAACTGTTCTGAGCTGAACCTAGGTTGAATGAATCTTTTTTTAATAACATGCATTAGGAAAGACAGTGAGGACTATATTCTCCATGTGAGAGCTATTCCTCTGCTACAGTGCAGGTTCAACTGATTTATAATCAGTTGTTCCCTTATGCCAGCAATTGTGAGTTCTATAAGAGAGGATATAAAAATATATTTCTTCTTAAACCTTATGTTATTCCTCTCCTTTCAAATTGCTTGAGTACATGCAGCAACCGAGACAATTTTAATATCCCTATCATTTTTAGAAATATGAAGAGGAGATAACTGCAGTAGGATGTCAGAGAGTTTGCAATAGTTAAACTCAGGGACACATAATCTAGTGATTTTAATATAAAGCTCTTTAGAAAAAACACACTCGAAGAAGAGATGTTCTCTAGTTTCATCCTCTAGGTTGCGAAGGATACATATCTTAGAGGAGGATAGGAACTTCAACCTATTCAAAGTGCTGAGTCTGTTCAACGTAGCTAGCCAGAGAAGAAAGCTAACATTAGGTTTGAGGACCTTGTTCCAAATCAGGGGATACCATCCTACTCTGTTTACTGTCCCATACCTTAACTTTTTAGCTTCCCTTATAGTTATTTCTGAAACTGAAATCTCCTTCCATAAATAAATATCTCTCTCTCTGAACTTTCTAAATTGCTGAATAGACAAGAGTCTAATCTCATCTGATGATAACATCCAAGTTCCATTTCTAACTATTTCATGGAGCTTTGTTTTCTTAGGGAATCTCTCTAATAGAGTTCTAGCCAACTAATTTTGAATTAAAGCTCCCTGCCTTGTCCAATTGTGATATCATAAGGAAATTCTTTCTCCTGTCCCTATTTGACAAGTAATGTATTGTTGAACTTCTTCCCTCATTCTTAGAATTTGGTTAAAGAACCAAGAATAACTTTCTTTGATTTTTAGAGCCCAAAGACTCTCACCTTTTATTATATAGATGTGGATCCATTTGATCCACATTGATTGTTCTTGGATTCTCCAAATCCTCTTGGTCATAAGTAAACTATTTTTCTTGCTGATTGACTCCAGTCCTAGTCCTCCTTCTTCTCTCGGTTGACAGATAGTCTTTCAACTAAATTTTGCTATTCCTTTCTCACAAGTTCCTTTCCCCCATATAAATTGCTTCATCAGTTTTCAATTGTTTTAATAAGCCCTTTGGAGAGAAATAGGTAGGAACACTAGTAAGTTTGCATCGACATAATTACCGACTTCAGAGCTAAAGTTTCCCTCCATAAGATAGGGCCCTATTAGTCCATAACCCCAATCTTTTCTAGATTTTTTCTATTAATGGGATACATTCGTAAAACCTTAACCTCTTGGATGAAATAGGAATTCCTAAATAAAGAAGAGGAGGATCCTTGATTTCTATTCCCGTAGCTAGAGACAATGCATTAGAAAGGTGGGAAGCACTTTTGGAGAGCATGAAATAACTCTTTTGTAGATTGATACTCACACCTGACATCTCTTTAAAAAGATTGAGTGTGCTCATCAGAAGAGAGATAGAATGAATATTAGCCTTGCTTAAGAGAATAAGATCATCTGCAAAACATAAGCTTGTTAGAGAAAGTTTCTTACATTTAGGATGGTATCTGAATTTGGAGTCCTTTGAAGTGTTAAGCTTCAACATTTGACTAAGGACCTCCATGCAAATTAGGAATAGATAAAGGGGTAAAGGATCCCTTTGACTAAGTTCTTTTTTGCCTTTAAACATCTCTGTGGGGCTCCCATTTATCATTATTCCGCAGGAAGTAGTGGTAATGCACTCTTAAATCCACCTTATGAAACTATGAGGAAAGTTCATGATCTCTATGGTTCGTAGCAGAAAAATCCAATTCACATTATCAAAATCTTTCTGTAAGTCTACTTTGATAGTGCAGTTTTGAGGGCTTTTGCTGCGATTATACCCTTTCAATAACTCCTGTTCTAGTAGAATATTATCCCTAATATCCCTGCTGCTCATAAAAGCTCCCTGATTCTCCCTGATGAGTAAGTGTAAAACCTCCTTCAATCTATTTTCCAAAATCTCGACGATGATGAGGAAATTTGTATAAGAAATTTGTTTGTATTCACTCCAAGAGGTAGGGTTGGAGTTTTTAGGGACTAAACAGAGGAATGTTTTGTTAATCTCCTTAAGCAATACACCTTTTAGGAAAAACTCATGCACAACCTCCTTAACTAGCACACTTCAAAGGGAGTCCTTTGAAGTGTTATGCTTCAACATTTGACTAAGGACCTCCATGCAAATTAGGAATAGATAAAGGGATAAAGGATCCATTTGCCTAAGTTCTTTTTTGCCTTTAAACATCTCTGTGGGGCTCCCATTTATCATTATTCTGCAGGAAGTATTAGTAATGCACTCTTGAATCCACCTTATGAAACTATGAGGAAAGTTCATGATCTCTATGGTTCGTAGCAGAAAAATCCAATTCACATTATCAAAATCTTTCTGTAAGTCTACTTTGATAGTGCAGTTTTGAGGGCTTTTGCTGCGATTATACCCTTTCAATAACTCCTGTTCTAGTAGAATATTATCCCTAATATCCCTGCTGCTCATAAAAGCTCCCTGATTCTCCCTGATGAGTAAGTGTAAAACCTCCTTCAATCTATTTTCCAAAATCTCGACGATGATGAGGAAATTTGTATAAGAAATTTGTTTGTATTCACTCCAAGAGGTAGGGTTGGAGTTTTTAGGGACTAAACAGAGGAATGTTTTGTTAATCTCCTTAAGCAATACACCTTTTAGGAAAAACTCATGCACAACCTCCTTAACTAGCACACAACCCTCCAACCCTGATAGAAAACCCCATTCGAACCATCAGGTCCTGGTGCCTTAGAGCTATTCATATTAAAAGCAACCCTTTCTATTTCCTGATTTGAAACTGATCTAATTAACCAAGAAGCCTTATGCTCTGCAATTCTTACTGAAACAATCTGCCTAAGATCAACTCCAAATCCTATTGGGGAAACATCTGAACTTAGGAGGTTTTTGTAAAACTTCATAGCTTCCTTAACAATTCCATCTTGCCCAAACACAACCTCACTAGCTTCAGTTTTAGTGGTAGTGATTCTATTAACATTCTTTCAAGCTAATACTGAATTAAAAAAGAGCTTAGTGCACCTATCCTTATCCTTTATCCAATTAACTTCGACTTTCTGCTTTAATAAAGGACAATGATTATCTACCAATTGCAAGTAGTTCTTAAGGGCTTCCTTTTCAGCAGTAGCTATGGTACCATCTGTGGGATTATCGGCCAATGATTTCTGTATGTATGAAAGTTTGTCTTTAGCCGTTTCTATTTCCTAAGAGATATTCTGACCTCTTTTTAAGTTAAAGGTCTTCAATTCCTTTTTAACAGACTTGAGTTTTTGGAGGTAAATGTACTGTCTAGTCCCATAAAACTCACACTCGAAACCCTTAATTATTACTTCTTAATACCCCTCCATATTTACCAAAAAATTGTTAAACTTGAAAGGATGAAGGATTCTGGTAGAAGTAAACAAGTTATCAATCCTCATAGGAGTATGATCAGAAATTCCAGGGTCTAGAAATTTTGCTGAGTTTCCTGAGAAAGTATTGAGCCATTCCACATTAACCATTACCCTATCCAACTTTATAGAGCTTTGTTTGTTTGACCAAGTGAACCGATGACCTTCAAATTTTAAATCTATAAGTTCCACCTCCTGTATACAGTCGAACATGTCAAAAGAATAATTGAGTAGGTTACAATTTCCTTCTGCTTCCGATCTGAATAGAGTGGTGTTAAAATCACCACTAACTAACTATGGAGCATTAACCAAAGCCTTAATTCTTTATAATGAATTCCAAAGTTCAGTTCTTTGAAACACAATATTAAAACCATAGACAAATGTAGCTAAAGCACAAGAATTCTCCATTTTGAAATGGAGCTCAGTGTCAATAAATTGCCGACTGTATTCCAGAGCCTTCACCTTTAAAAATTCACCATCGTAAGCAATAATTATCCTTTCATAGGCATGACTTTGGTGGTTTGTAATAAATTTCCATTTTCTACCCAAATAACATAGTTTATTCAGATTAACTTCTCTAATTTTAGTTTTTAAAAGACAAAAGACTATAAGCTTTTCCCTTAAAACAAAATCCCTTATCACATTGAGCTTGGAAGGGTTGTTTATTCCACGAACATTCCATACGATTAGGGTCATAAGAGATTAATTTTCCCTTTGGAGCCTTCCCTACTACTTCTGTTGCTTTTTCGAGAGGAAACTTGGTCAAATTGCTTCTCTTGAGAAGCTCCATTCTGTAGCTCATCCTTCTGTAGGCTTTGTTCATTTTGTATGGGATCTAGAGCTCCTCCACTTGGATTAATTCCACTAGTTTCTAGTATATTTTCCCCTTATTCAATATTGATTTATTTTGATCACCCTCTGGATTATGAAGTACTTCTTCCTGTTGGACGAAATCTGGTTTATTCTCCTCATGAACTCTCTCCCCATTTATAGGAGAATCTTTATCAACGTGAACTAGAACATGATTTTTAGCTACTTGTTCTGCCCCTTCATTTTCTTTGCTGACTTTCGAAGTATACTTTACCATTCCCATCACCTCCCAATAGTCACCTCTAATGAAGACTTTTCCCATAGATTTCCATTCTCTGCCTTGAGCTTTAAGACTGTTTCCATTGATAAGTTACCATAACTTTATCCTCTCTAAGGGAGTGTTCATTTGCCAACCTTAAGATGGGGATGTTGTCTTTCATTTCTTTAAAAACATCCATACTCACATATAAACAAGCAAATCCTACCCTTTCCTTAATGCAGTATTTTCATCCATACATATTGGTTTCCCCAAGTAACTAGCTAGCATACTCAAGCCCTTGGTAGTCCAATATTCTAAAGAAATGTTGTGAATATTCTAAAAGGAGTTGAGAGATGTGTCAAGGGCCTTCTTTAGTTACCTTTATAGCTTCTGAATGAAAAAAGAAGGAAAAATATCAAGTTATCCTCCTCAGTTAGCATTACTTCTATTAGACTTCTTCCTTTCCAATTTCTCTGAGTCAATGCTTGTATCACTGGAAAAGCAGGCCTTTTGTCCATAAAGAAACCAACAAGAGTAGCTTCTCATGTCCTAGCTCCTTCCTGCAGAATATCTAGATTAGGGGCCACTATTAACTTACCTTCTATCTCCATAGGTGGACTGAAAGCCAATGATGAATCAGAGTTATCTCCCACAACTTGTTTTCATGTCTACTTAGGTCCTCTAACAATGTCACCTACGGTAGGGATAGAAAGTTTGGGGGAAGTGGTAGATGTAAAGGGAGGGATAGTTGCAGAGAGGGATGGAAAAGTAGGATGGGCTGTAGAAAGTTGGGGATGGGAGAAGGGTTTAGGAAGGGGATTCGGGAAGTGACTATTTTAAAGGTAGCATCTAATGGTGAGAAATCAGTCTCCATTTTAAGCTTGAAAACCAATTGAATATGTTGAATTAGTTTTGTAGGCCATCAAGAAAAGAAAAGCTGGAAAGGAAATTAGAGGGTTATGACATTAGGGTGGAAGATGGAGGGTGGAGGAGTTCAAATCTAGGGTTAGGATTGAGTGTTGTAATGCCTGCAGATGAACCAAAGCAGCAAAAAACCAAAAGAAAGCATAAAATTCCAATTAGGCTTAAGGATTACCAGCTGTGAGTTATGTATTTCAATTCTAATTTTACAATTATTGTGATTATTTCATTTGACTAAGTCTTGAGTCAGTTTAGAGTCGCCGTCTGTCAGAAAAATAGTGAAAGTTGTTATTCCTTATTTTTAGAATCATTGAGTGTACTTATTTATAATTTTAATTCTGAAGCAATAAGGAGAATCCTATTTGAACTACAACTCTCGTCTCTCATTATTTTTCTGGAGCCTAATTCCAGCTCAAACAGTGATATTACATAATCCCTATCTCCTGAACATTTAAAGAAGCTTGTAAAGCACTCTCATATACCCAAAAAGTTTTTAAGAGAAGTTTGAGAGCCAGTTGGATCATCATAATTCAAAGTTTTAAGAAAACCCTACGAACCGGTTGGACTTGGACCATCTTTAAGCTGCAAAACCCGTCTATTTTTTCTCTTTTCTACTTCATTTACACGACACCCCGTTGGAGGAGTCAAACACGGAACCTTATTACCAATAACAAACAGTGTCCATCTTATGTGTCTATTTCTCATTCTTCATGCTCCATTAGTCTACTATATACAAAAACAGGCTGGCGCAACTTCCTTATAAACCAAGCCCGAGTTTGAACAGACGGTTATACGTACGAAAAGAAAGTCTGTTTGCATTTGGAAGGGAAGGACAAAAAAGAAAAAAAAAAAGAAGATGGAATCCCATTTAACGTCAATTGATCGCAGAATCAGCGTTTTCGCAAGACACCTTTCTTTGAATTCTCAGGACACCACGACCATAGTCTGTGCTTCTCCAACCTCCGCCACCCATGGACGAGGAGAATCTGTTTTCTCTCACGTCGCTCACGCCCCCGAAGACGCCATTCTAGGCGTATCTTTCTCCTTTCTCTTTTTCTTTATTTTTTCTTACCTGAATTTCTTATGGCTTAGATCTTTACATTGCTTTTTCTTCTTGATTTTTGGTGGATGAACCCCATTCCCACCATTTGTTTACAATTGTTGTGGCACATGTTGTTTCTCGATTGACCTTTTCTCTTATGTTCTTATGAATTGGCCTGTGAGTGATTCTTCGACCATTTCCCCCTTCACGAACCATTGATCTTGTTGTCAATCTTGTGATATGTAGGTTACCGTTGCGTACAACAAAGACCCGAGTCCTGTCAAGCTCAATTTGGGCGTTGGCGCCTATCGAACTGAGGTAACACTTTTCTTTATAAGATTAACACTAGATTACTGAATTTTTTTTAGTTTGTTTGCACTAATCTTTTTATACATTTTAAGTTGGCAAGCAGCTTAAAATGTCGCCTGGATTTATAAATGCATAATTGGTGCAAACCAGTCAAATGAATGTTATAAGCAAAAGAAGAACCATCGGAAGAAGAAATTGGGAAGTGAAAAACGTTATTCAAAGTTATATTAGTTGTAATTGGGGAAATTTTTTTGTCTTCCTGAATTGCATTTTCCAGCTGGTCACATATCAATTAAAATCTTGCGTCTGTACTGCATTCAACATGTAGAGCATAGCAAAGGTATAGAGAGATGTGTGTATTCTAGAATGCAATATGGATTGCAGATAATATAAGGGGTGTAGTCAGTAGGGATAACATATTCAAAAGTATCTAATCTTTTTTAAGATTCTTTCAATTCAGTGCTTCAGCTTTTAATTGTTTTAAAATGTTGGTCTCTCAATTGGAAAATTTAAAAGCTTGGGCACTAAGTTGAAAAATCTCAAATAGTTGAACACTTTAAGATTGTTTATCTCTAGTTAATAATACATGTAGTTTGTTTTCTCATAATGTTCCTTTTTCATCGTGTCTTCTTTGACATTACAGGAAGGAAGACCTCTGGTTTTGAGCATTGTGAGAAAAGCAGAGCAACAGATTATTAATGACATGTGAGCTAGTCCGAGTTTGTTGTTCTGTGACAGCGATTCTAAATGGATTCTCTGGTTGTTATACAATTTACACTACTTGTATAGGACTCGTGTCAAGGAATATCTTCCAATAACTGGATTGGCAGAGTTCAATAAATTGAGTGCCAGGCTCATTTTTGGGGCTGACAGGTGCAATCCTTTATCATTTGCATGATATGTTCAAATCGTGCTTGATCCTTGGTTTTGCTTGTTTCAAATTTAAACTTCTTTTTCAAGTGTTCTTTTACAGTTTTTTTCTGAATCTCAACCTGATTGCTGGCCAATATATTTTCTTCTCTCTATGTTTTTCTGTTGACTCATTGTGGTGTAACAGCCTTGCTATTCGAGAGAACAGGGTTACCACAGTCCAATGCTTGTCTGGAACTGGCTCACTGAGGGTTGGCGCTGAATTTTTGGCAAAACACTACCATCAAGTAGTTTTTTCCTTATTTCATTACGTTAAATTGGCCACGATAAAGTAAAAATTAATGTATTTTTTTACCTATTGTTTGACTTTTTCTTCAGCACATGATATACATTCCCCATCCAACATGGGGAAACCATCCCAAAGTTTTCACCTTGGCTGGTTTAAATGTAAAAACTTACCGCTATTATGATCCAACAACACGTGGATTGAACTTCCAAGGTTTGCATTATTCCTGTACTTAATAACAGCGTCTACTCTCATCTTTTTATTAGAGAAAACAAGGGATATAAGAAAAACTAATACCTGCAGAGCTCTTGATTTCTGTAAAGTAATACTCATTGATCCGCTCATATTCAAGATAGTGCATGATAATGAAGCCTTGCTTTTTTTTTTTTTTCACTGGTTTCAATCTTCGTCGTTTCTGAATATGTCTAACCAAGTAACCATTGGATAATAGTTACTTGATTTTATGCTTGTCACCTATACAAATTCTCATCAACTGTGGCTAATAGGCCTCTTGGATGACCTTGGTACTGCCCCATCTGGAGCTATTGTCCTTCTCCATGCATGTGCGCATAACCCCACAGGGGTTGATCCAACTCTTACACAGTGGGAGAAGATCAGGCAGCTGATAAGATCAAAAGGGTTGGTGCCTTTCTTTGACAGTGCTTATCAGGTACGCTACTTTGATATAATAATAGAAGTGAAATTCTTGACTTAACATGACAGGATTCAATGATCAAAGGAACATGCTTAGTTGGAATGATTCTATGTTGGTACATGCCATTCTCTTTTAACTCTAGGGTTTTGCAAGTGGAAGTCTTGATGCAGATGCAGAATCTGTTCGCATGTTTGTTGCTGATGGTGGTGAACTTCTTGTAGCTCAAAGTTATGCAAAGAACATGGGCCTCTATGGGGAGCGTGTTGGTGCCTTGAGTATTGTACGACCATAGCCACTAACCCTTTAGTATATTTACTTATAAAATATACTCATTGTTTTTGGTATTCATTTGTTAAAGCTTACATAAATTGGTCAGTGTAAAGTAATAGCATGTATTCAAAAGAGATTAATTGCTGGTTTATTGGGAAAGGGTATTCATCTCGATTCATCTACCTTTTATAGGTTTGTAAGACAGCTGAAGTTGCAGGTAGGGTTGAGAGCCAACTGAAACTTGTGATCAGACCCATGTATTCAAACCCACCAATTCACGGTGCGTCCATTGTGGCTTTTATCCTAAAGGACAGGTAAACATTCACAAATAGACCAGATGCATGTCTAGTGCACTTCCAGTGCAAGAGATGAATATAAGTTAGTATCTTTGTTTTAGATGAAACAGGTAAAAACCTTAAATATGGGCATCCGAACTAATTTTCTGATTTCATTCATGACCCAAGGCAAAATGTGAAAATGTCACAAAATGGTAAGGGGTGCATTTCCTTCTCATAAGTGTTTTTCAAGCTTCTTTGTGGTTTGCCTGCAGGCCAATGTACAGTGAGTGGACTGTTGAGTTGAAAATGATGGCTGACCGTATAATCAGCATGCGCCAGCAGCTGTATGATGCCTTGCGTTCTAGAGGTGTGTCAGTCTTGAGTTTATTTGGTTTTTTGGTGATTCTGTAGCATGTCTTTTTGTTTCCATTTATTGAATGATTGAGCAAGCTATTGTTTTCTGGTATGATCCGCTTGATTGTTGGCCTGTATGTTGGCAGTGCCTTGACTTGTAGGCCTTTATTGAACAGTTTTGACTATTTTGATTGTTGTCACATCATCAAACGAATAGGAATTGAGTTATATATCAGCAGATTCTTGCTGTTGTACAAGAAATGGTGAGTTATACATGCCATTGGCTGAGATTTTTTTTTAAAAACATGTATATTATGATTGTTTTGGCAGGAACCCCTGGTGATTGGACTCACATCATTAAACAAATAGGAATGTTCACTTTCACTGGGTTGAACTCTAAACAAGTTGCCTTTATGACAAAGGAGTATCATATTTACATGACATCTGATGGGTAATGTACTCTGCCCCTGCCTATCTTGCAAATATTATACAACTTATGATTTTTATGTTGTTAATTACATGGATCAACTACCATCATTTGGGATATAATGCTGGTTGGGTCGGATTTGAAAGTTAGGTTGGTGTTGATAAGTTGATAATGGGTAGTAGCATTTCTTGGTTAAGCAAGGATTGACGCAATATGGATTGGTAGGAAGAATGAATATATCCCCGAGTCTTTTTGTCTTCATAATCTAGATCCTACAGAAACAAAACTAATTTGTCATTTATCTAGTTCCCTTTCTTCATCATCCATCTTGGATAATGGTGTCTGACCTAACATTTTATAGTTTTGAGGTGGTGTTGTATGTACTTGAGTTTTCAGATGATTTCGGGGCCCATATGTTCTTTGACATGTGTTTGCTTAAAGTGTCAAGTAACTAAAGGATCTTGTTTGCAGGAGGATAAGCATGGCTGGTCTCAACTCAAAGAGAGTCCCTCATCTTGCAGATGCGATCCATGCTGCTGTTACTCGTGCTGTGTAAATTGAGAGAGAGCCTTTATTTGCAATTGTTTCCTTGAAATTTTACTTATTCGTAATAATTGAATCCTTTATACACAACTGAACAAGTGGGGCATTTATCACTTTGTTTTTCCACTAAACATTAAGAAATTTAAAATTAAAAAATAAAAAAGTTTGGGAAATAGACAAGTGCAACTTCGTGTCTTTAAATTATTGTCATTAAATTACAATTAGACCGATTGCCTGTAGGACATAAATAAGCAATCTTTTACTTACATTAAACTAATCGTTTAACATATATTATTATTGTATGTTATACTATTGTTGGTAGAGTTGTCAAATTGGGCCCGGCTTGTTCGGCCCAGTCCGGCCTATGAGCTAGTCAACGGTTTTTGGCCCGATTTGACAGGCTCATAGACCGGGCCACGAGCCAAGTATGTATGGCCTGCGGGCCGTGGACTGGGCTGTGGGTTGAGGGCGGAAGGGCCGCGGGTCGGCTTGTGGCCTGTGAAATAGTAGACTGGTAGAACCGTGGGCCGGTCCGATCGGCCCGGCCTGTGACCTGTGGCCCGTTCACCACAAAAAAATTAATTATTTATTAAAAAAATTAATAAATAATTTAAGTAAGTTAAAAATTTGTAATTAATGTAGTTCATAATTTTAACAACTTTTAATTTGTTAACTTATTAACTTTTCATATAAATTTCTAATTAATTGAATTAAATATCTTAATTAATCATACCATTACATACATCTCAATAACTTTATTATATCATAATTAATTCATTATATGTTATAATTTAAAGTTGTCCCATAATACATATATTAAAAAGAAAAAAGTGTAAATTTTATTAATTTTATGAAACATGAATATATGATAATATGCTTCTAACTTTTCACATAAATGTCCCAATTAATTGGATTAAATGTCCTAATTAATCATATCGTTACTTGCATCTTAACAACTTTATTATATCATAATTAATTCATTATATGTTGCTATAATTTAAAGTTGTCACATAATATATATATTAAAAAGAAAAAGGTAAAAATTTTATTAATTTTATGAAACATGAATATATGATATTATGCTTATAACTTTTCATATAAATGTCCTAATTAA
>JAOQMS010000008.1:21282240-21299585 GCA_027563885.1 Erythroxylum longipes
TCGGAAAGTTACTACCTAAACAATTTCGGACTATCCTTATGCATGAAACAAAATTCTATACTCGACTTCCATCCAAAAATTGAGATTCTTAAATACTGAATTTAGACTTGATTCCTTCACACAATTTTTATCCCTATGTCTTTAGTTTACATCAAATCAAAAATAATCTTATTTAGACATCTACAAAAAAAGTTATGCCTAAAATACCAAAACATGTCTCTACAGGAAAAATGGAGTTCACCGCGGCGAAGTCAGAAGTTTGCCCCGGTGAACTTCTCTAGAAACTCACTCTGAAGACCTTTTTTCTACATTTTCCATCTTTTCACTCCCCCCCCCTTCCTTTCATATAATGGTCCTATGAAGTCTTGAACAGAATGAACTAGCACAATCCCGCTTAGTGGTTTTATGTAGTCGTAAACATGAGGGAGTCCATAAGGAGCTCCATGCCACTAGCGGGCAGGAGGGAGAAGCCTTTAGTTAAATGCACTTGACAATATAATGGACCAAACCAAACCCATATAACATGTATTTCATAATCTTGTAAGCTTGTTGCCCAAAACGGCAAATTTTCGAAACTTGATCTTTTTCAAACATAATATCTTTTCAAAAATCATTTTCATCTTGTTATCATAAATCATCAGCACAATAAGCTCATACCAAACACATAACACTTTTTCAATGCATGTAAAGAGTTATAAAACATGTTCATGAAGTAGTTGGAATCATTTATTTCCATCATTTGAAAGAACACATTAATGGCCTATTACTTAATCATAAAACTGTATCCCACCTTGAAATCCTTGCTTGTTACTTGCTCAAATGTGCCCTTCCTCTTGCTTCTCTTGCCTCACTTGCCTCGCTTGATTTCCCTAAACAATAACCAAAATTCCATTCAATTCGGTTCAAAAATCAGAAAGTTACTACCTAAACAATTTCGAACTATCCTTATGCATGAAATAAAATTCTATACTTGACTTTCATCCAAAAATTGAGATTCTTAAAGACTGAATTTAGACTTGATTCCTTCACACAATTTTTATCCCTATGTCTTTAGTTTACACCAAATGAAAAATAATCTTATTTAGACATCTACAAAAAAAATGTATGCCTAAAATACCAAAACATGTCTCTGCAGGAAAAATGGAGTTCACCGCGGTGAAGTCAGAAGTTCGCTCCGGCAAACTTCTCTAGAAACTCACTCTGGAGACCTTTTTTGCTACATTTTCCATCTTTTCACTTCCTCCTCACCCCCTCCCCCCTCCTTTCCTTTCAGATATAACCCATCTTAACACTAACCCATATTTTCTACCTCATTTTCAACCCAAAATCATTCTCAAACCAATTTATAAACTACTATTGATCATTAACCAAATAGTAAAACATTAACTCATACCTTTCATCAACAACTTCCTACCCACATTCAACCATGTTTCCACTTCTAACTAACCCTAACTACGCTTCATCCAACAATCAAGAAAGGTTAATGCCCTTATATCACCTTACAACATTAATGCTTTCATTCCATCAATCCATGAAATAAATCTTCCCAAACTTGACATAATAATTAAACTCCAATTAAAATGATTTATCTAGCAAGAGCCCAACATTGGAGGCTAGCTATGTTATCCTTATGGAGTGAACAAAAGTACACAAAAGTACCTCAAGCATTTCAAAATTCGCTTTCAGGGTAATGACTTATTCACTTCACAACTATTATGTTTTATAAGTTTTTTTTCTCTCACTAATTTTTATATATCCCCATCACAACAATATGGCATGATATAATGCTAAAGTGAAATTGAGTGACCTCCCATTCCAAAGAAGCAAGGTGGTTTAGGCATCATCCCCATTTTAAACATGTAACAAGTGCTCTTAAGTAAGAGAATATAGAGACTATTTACAGATAAGAAAGCTTTACAAATCAAATGGGTTCATGAATATCACTTCAGAAATTAGAATTTTGGGCAGATAGCAAACTCTAGAGACTTCTCATGGGTTTTAAATCAATTACTCAACTTGAAAAGTATGATTTATCCCAACATTAAGCATAAATTAGGAAATGGAGCAAGCACTTAGTTCTAGTTCGACAATTGGATAAATTCCAACCCACTTATACAAAGAAATGATATTCTATGGCTCAGGAATAGAATTCCTATAAATACTAAAGTCTCCACATTCATTCAAAATGGAGATTGGTATGGGAATTTTTAAAGATTCTCTATACTTATTAATCACCTACCTCAAATAACTGAGGAACATAGAGAATAATCCATTATACAATCCCTTAATCTGAAAGGGACATTTACAAATAGCTCTAGTCACAAGCTATTCATAAGCAATATCGAAGAAGTCCCTTGGCATGCAATTTTTTGGAAACAGTCTCTAAATCCAAAAGCTTCACTTATTACTTAGTTAGTGATTAAGAACATACTTAGAACAAAGAGTAAATGGTTTGGAGCATGTGACTTTACTTATGTTGTAATATCTTGTTTTCCCATACTAAAGGCTTAGAACCCTCGATTTCTTTAAATAATAAATAGTATCGAGAAATTAGGAAATACATTTCATGTTCATGCATATCATTAGCATACACACAGGTGAATTATTGATTTTTTTTGCACATTACAATGACTGTACATGCACTCAATTGAAATTTTTTGGGTATAAATGATTTTTAAAGTAATTATGATGTGAATAGTGAGTTTTACGTCTTGATTTTTAATTTCATGAGTATAATTATTGATTTATAATTTTTGGCAAAAATTGGAAAATTTTCAGAAATTATGGGTATTTTTGGACTAGGAATTGGCAAGATAATTGATTTATGGTAGTAGTAATAAATGACTTATGGTAATAGAAACTATTGATAAGCGACACTAGGATTATTTGACAAGTGTCATAGAAAATTGGGAGATAATTGGATTAGAAATTAGAGACAAATGGACTAATTATTAAAGAAGGCCAAATGGAATCACGGGGAGGTGACAAGTGTCACTACCACTCACCACTCATCCCTCATGATTCTCTCATATGAAAGACTAGCATTTTATTGTCTTTCATTCTTATTTTTTAATACATGCTTCTTTTCTTCATCTTCTGCTCCATTCACAATTCTCACTCTCCACGTTCACTAGCTTGATTTTCTTGATATTTAACCTACCCACTTCAAGATCCTTACTATCTCTTCTTCTTGTCACTAAAAGAACCCACCTATTCCACCTTAAAAGTTGATGATCGTATATGCATGGAGGAGCTAGGGTTTCATGGTGATTGAAGAAGTTTTGAGTTAATAAAGTAAGTAGCGTATTGTTCTTCAAAGCTTGCTTGATAGACAGACATGCTTTTAATAACAGTTTAAGAGGAAATGATTATGAAAATGGTGTTGAAAATATGCATAATGTGGATGGAGAATGGGTTTATTCATGGGTTATTTAAATAAAAGCATTTATTATGATTATTAAGGATAGATTGAAGGTGTAAGTAGAGTTGATTTTATACTAAATCATGGATGAATAAATGGACATATTCATGTCTTGTTTTTGTGTTATGATTAGTAATAATTCATAAATTATTATAGAGATGTTTTTGAGGTAGAATGATAATTATAATGGTGTTGAAAGTTGATAAATGAAGAGAGGTGTTTATGACCTAATTTTTGTGTATAGGATGAGTGCAGAAATTTTAATGAAGGAATGATATAAACATGTTCTATTTTGGGCATATGAGAAATGTGATTATAAGTTATTAACTAGATAAAATAGAATGGGAGTTAAGGTTTAATAAAGGTGAAAGAAAAGACTAGTAAAATGTTCTTGAAATGAGAAGAATTAAGATGATCAAGAATGATGATGATATGTTTGATGTACTATGAAAGAGCAAAATCTGGAAAAGTTAGGAATACATGTATGGTTGGATTAAGTAATGAGAAAAAATCAATTAAGTTGAGTTTTGTGAGTTTTAATACAATCAATATGGTAGTTAGATTTATATGAAATGAAGTTGTATAAATGCATATGAATTTTGTAAAAATTGAAAGGTAGATGATGTTTTTAAGTAGGTCAATTTCGTAGAGAATTGGGAAAAAGGGACAGGGCACAATTGTGTCATAGTCCCCATGATTGTGGCTTAGATATTTGAGGTTCTGTCACGATCGTAGCCCTCACCTTATGACTGTGGCCAGTTACAATGGCTTCTGTCACGATCATGAGAAGGTAACCCTCGATTGTGGGCTAGCATATGGAGTGAGATGTTGTCTTTTAAGTGATATTTGAAACAATTAATGCTAAGGTACTTTCTTATGATGTAATTAGGCTTGAATGAACCTAGTTGATGAAGGATTAGGTGATTAAAGTAAGGTGTATTAGATATAAATGAATGATTGAGTGATGATGTTAAATGATCATGAGATGTGAATCAAGGAAATATACCCGGAATAGTCAAATTAAGCATGCATTATACATGACACATATACATATGTGTATGAATGAATGTTTATGTGATTGTGAAAATTAGTAATGTGTGTAAATGCATATTGCATGATATAGAAGCTCAAATAGAACGACCGCATCCAGACATTGTCGAGATGTCAAGGCAATAGCTATCTGGAGCATAGTGTGAGTAACCTACATGTTCTCACCAAGATTGTTTGTATTTGTTTAGATTTAATTTATCAAACTGATAATTAGTGAGAATGTTAAAAATGTCAGACATTGATGGTCCAAGTATTTCGATAATTGGGAATGCATTAGAAGTGCTTCATTGAATGTGAATAAGAAAGAAATAACTGTTTTTAACATGATTGTTGAATACCGAACTTAGATCTGATGAAAAAGTGAAAGCGATTATACATGATAAATGAAAGTGAATGATTACATATGACATGATAATTGATGCATTTCATTACATGATATGCATGATTAGATAAAGGCAGTTGTGACTGGAGTAGCCAGTGAAAAAGAGCTTAAAGCTCAGAAAGTGAGTAAGAGCCATAGGCTTAATATGTAAAATGAGCCCAATATCTACAATGGACATGGGATAGTTAAAAAGGCACTTAGTTACAGCAAAGTAAAAATTGAAAGCGAATCACATACACATTGCAGATACAATTTAATATGTACTAAGTGAAAGATCGAATTGAATTTTTTGACTGCTCTGAAATTGAAACGTGAAATGATGTAGAATATTTGATTATGTGAACTATTAGTGAAGTAATATTCCTTAAATGATGTTATGAATTATCTATTAATGTGAAATGTGAACTGTTTGTGTGATTTGTTATAAGTGAGCGCATCGATGATGTCTTGCTCACCGAGTTTGCAAAACTCAGCAAAATTGCAACGTGGCTTTTCAGGTACGAGAGAGGAGACGTAACTTCTAAGACATTCTAGCAGAAGTATAGTTCTTTCATTTTGGATAACAAGAAACGGCTCAAAGGTCGGTCAACTGCCACAGAGGATTAAGGTAGAATATTATTTATAATTCTCATTCTATGTAGACTATTTTGTAAAAAGTAGTAGACTCTTATAAGCTTCTGACGTTGTATAGATAAATCACTTATGTATGAAAAGCTATAGTGTATTATGCTTTATTAATGGAATGAAGAATGGATCTTTTGGATATATTATCTTTTATTAATGATGCCATAATTAGTGAATGTGATTGCTTTAGCGCGCTGCTTTCCTGGAGTGTGTGTCCGAACATCCCCTGGATGTTAGGTAAATGCCCCGTAGAAGTGGGGTGCTATAAGTTTTGGTATCAGAGTATGATTTGGCATCCATAGGGAAATATATAGACAATTAAACATGATATATCGTTAGAATTTTGGATAGTAATCAAGGTTATTGTCTTTTATAGGTCATCCTCCATAGGTGATCAAGTTGGACAATCAGCTGACCTAGAATCGGTAGGAGTAGTAGAGAGTCTTTTGTACCTTGACCTGAACGAATGCCTCCAAGAATTCTTGAGAGATGGGAAAGGAGGTATGATAAACTGAGAAAACAGGGGGTTATGGACTTTTATGGAAGTACAGACCCTACTGAGGCTGAAGGATGGCTAGAGAGAACAGAGAGAGTGTTTGATCAGATGGACTATGAGTTAGATGAGAAGTTCAACTATGCGATTTTGCTACTACAAGGTCCGATGTACCAGTAGTGGAAGACTGTCCTAAGCAGTACCACCAGACCTTGCAGATTGAAGTAGGAAGATTTCTTAAAGGTCTTTAAGGAGAATTACAAGCCCAAGATTTATTTGGATAAAAAGATGAAAGAATTTCTAGATCTGAAGCATGCAATCTTTCCATAGCAGAGTATGAGATAAAGTTTAATGAACTGATGGGGTATGTTACTACCTTGATTCCAACTGAAGAAGAAAAGTGTAGAAGGTTTGAAGATGGGTTGAATATGGAGATAAGATGAGGTTGGCTACAATGAATCTGAGCAGTTTCATTGAGTTGAGAGCAGCCTCGATCCAAATCGAACAGTTATTGAAGGATAGTCAAGGGGAATATAGATAAGAATTCAAAATGAAGAGACAAGGTGAGTATCAAGTTGATTCTGGAAGAAAGTATAGTAAATGCCAGAATAGATCGTTTCAACTACCGACTAGATCAAGACAGTTGAGGTTCAAAAAAAGGGGCAGTTTTATGCAGTCTGGCACTGGTAGAGGTCCAGTATTTGGGTAGATTTAATAGTGTGAGCATTGTGGGAAGAAGCATAGTGGGAATGCTGGAAGCTAACAGGAGCTTGCCTTCTTTTTGGCTCCTACTAATATCAGATCAGGGACTATCCTATAGTTTTTAAGGCACAGTCTGGAATGAGAGGAGGAGTGCTAACTAAGACAACTGTCCAGTAGAGCTGACCTAGTGGATCTAGACAGAGAGTTAGAGTGAGTTCAAGGAGTCCTATTGTCAAGATGAAGGTGCGGAACAACCAACTGCAGTCTCAGGCCAAAGTCTACACTATGACCAAACAGGAAGCTCAGAACTCCCCAGATGTCATTATAAGTGTGTTACATATCTTTAATTTTGAAGCTTTTGCATTGTTAGATCCAAGATCTATGCGTCCTTTTATCGCATCGCATCTCGCATTTAGACTGTGTTGTAATAGAGAAATGTTGAAATATGGATTAAAGGTGAGTACACCGATAGGTAATACTATAGTAATTGGTGAAGTCTGAAAAAAGGGTATAATTCGGGTTAATCAGGCAAAATTGGAAGTTGATCTGATTGTATTGCAGTTAAAAGAGATAGATATTATTCTAGGCATAGATTGGCTCACTACTCATAGGACAATCATGAATTGCTACATCAAAGAGGTAATACTTGAATCTCCTCACTAGCCGAGAGTGATATTTTGAGGTGTTAGTCAAGCAATGCCAGCTAGATAACTATCATCAATGAGTGCATTGAGATTGATCAAAGGTGGATGTGAAGCTTATTTAGCTTACGTAGTTAATACTCGTATTGAACAGACTGTGTAGGATATTCTTGTTGTTAGGGAATTCCTAGACATGTTTCTCGTCGAGTTATCTGGTTTACCCCCAGATAGGGAAACATAGTTTATTATTGGCCTAGTTCCAAGTAATGCTCCTATATCTATTCCTCTATATAGAATGGAATTTGTGGAATTGAAGGAACTTAAAGGTCAGTTACAGGAGTTATCGGATAAAGGTTTCATCAGACCCAGTGTATCACCATAGGGAGCCCTAGTTTTATTTGTAAAGAAGAAAGATGAGAATCTGAGACTATGTATCGACTATAGATAGTTAAATTGGGTAACAGTGAAGAACAAGTACCCGTTGCTAAGGATCGATGACCTACTAGATCACTTGGAAGGAGCTCAAGTATTCATTAAGTTAGACTTGAGAACAGGGTACTATCAATTGAAGAAAGTAGAGGTTGATGTACTGAAGAGAACGTTCAGGACTAGATATAGGCATTTCGAGTTTTTGGTAATGCCATTTAGGTTGACAAATGCTCCAACTGCTTTTATGGCTTTGATGAATAAGGTATTTCAACCCAACCTATATCGATTCGTGATTGTGTTTATTAATGACATTTTGGTGTATTCAAATAGCAAAGAGGAGCATGCTGAACATCTGAGATTGGTCCTACAAATTATGAGGGAGAAGCAATTGTATGCCAAATTCAGTAAGTGTGAATTTTGGCTTGATCAAGTAGTGTTCTTAGGGCATATAGTAACTGGACAAGGTATGTAAATTGATCCAAAGAAGATAGAAGCAGTGATGAAATGGGAAACTTTAAGAAATGTGTCTGAGATTTGGAGGTTCCTTATATTAGCCAGATATTACCAGAGGTTTGTCGAGGGGTTTTCACTGATCTCAACCCCTTTGACAAAACTTCTGAGGAAGAATGTGCCTTTCTGATGGAATAATGAATGCAAGAAAAGTTTTGAGAAACTGAAAAAATTGGTTAACTATAACACTGGTGTTAACTATTTCATCTGGGTCTGGAGGTTATATGGTGTATAGTGATGAATCACACCAGGGGTTAGGATGTGTTTTGATGTAGTATGGCATAGTGATAGCATATGCATCGAGACAGTTGAGGTTCTATGAGTTTAATTACCCAGTGTATGGTCTAGAACTGGCTGCAGTGGTTTTTGCTCTAAAAATATGGAGGCATTATCTATATGGAGAGATTTTTCAAATATATACTGATCATAAGAGTTTGAGGTATTTGTTGAGTCAGAAAGAGTTGAATAGGAGACAAAAAAGATGGAGTGAATTGTTGAAAGATTATGACTGCATAATTGACTATCATCTGGGAAAAGCTAATGTGGTAGCTACTGCATTGAGTAGAAAATCCAATAGCAGTGTGGCTCAAATTCAGATATCGAGGTTATCGAGCCTAGTTCAATTGAGAGCATTGAATGTTAAGTTGAATCTAGAACAGAATGAGGCATTGATAGCTACATTAAAGCTAAGACTAGTTTTACATAAGAGGATCAAAAAAGCCTAGAGCAAAGATCCCAAATTTGTGAAACTTATTGAGAAGTTGAAGGTGAATTCAAATTCTAAGTTTGAATTGAGAGATGGGACACTGTGGTTGAAGCAAAGGTTATGTGTACCTGATATTGAGGATCTGAGGAAAGAGATTCTGGAGGAAGCACACATGGCTACTTATGTTATGCATCCTGGTACTACCAAGATGTATAACACGTTGAAACATCATTTCTAGTGGTCAAGGATGAAGAAGCAAGTGCCTAACTGCTAAGTGTTTAACTTGCCAACAAATAAAAATCGAGCATTAGGCTCCGGTTGGGAGGCTACAGTCACTACCTATTTTAGAGTGGAAATGGGAACAGATTACTATAAACTTTATAATGGGTTTACCAAGGGCTCTGAGACAACTATATTGGTTATTATAGACCGATTGACAAAGTCAGCCCATTTCCTACCTGTGAGGGAGAATATGACATTGGATCAATTAGCTCGGAGATATGTGAGAGTGAGATTGCATGGGATCCCAGTGTCCATTGTGTCGAACAGAGACCCTAGATTTAGTTTAAGGTTTTGGAGAAGCTTAACGGCAGCTATAGGCATGAAGTCAAACTTCAGTACTACATTTCATCCTCAGACAAACGGACAGAGAGAGAGAACGATTAAAACTATTGAGGATATGTTTAGAGCTTGTGTATTGGAGTTTTAAGGAGGATGGGATTAGTATGTATCTTTGATTGAATTTGAATATAATAAACACTATCACAATAGCATTGGTATGGCATTGTGTGAGGTGTTATATGACAGAAAGTGTTGTTCGCCTTTATATTGGGATGAAGAGGGTTTAAGGATTGTAGAAGGCCCAGAACTAATCCAAGATATTGTTGATAAAGTGAAACTGATCCAGAATACAATTAAAGTAGCTCAAGATAGACAAAAGAGTTATGTGGATTAGCATCGGAGGGATATGGACTACTAAGTCAGAGATAGAGTTCTTCTGAGAGTATTGCCTTGGAGAGGAGTGCTAAGGTTCGGTAAAAAGGGTAAGCTCAACCCTAGATACATTGGTCCGTATAAGATTATCGAGAGAATTGGACCATTGGCTTATAAGTTAGCCTTGCCAATTGAGATGCCTCAGATACACAATGTGTTTCATGTGAGTATGCTTAGAAGATATCAGTCTGATTCAACACATATGTTACCGGCTCATGAGGTTGAAGTCGCAAGAAATCTAAGTTATATTAAGGAACCAGTAAAGATAGTGGGTTTTCAGACGAAACAGTTGAGAAACCGAGTGATTCCTTTGGTGAAAGTCCTGTAGAAGAATCATTCGAGTGAGGAAGTTATATAGGAAACAAAGGAGCACATGAGGAGACAATACCCCTACCTATTTGAGCAATCAGGTAAGAATTTTGAGGACGAAATTTATTTAGGGGGAGAATTGTAATATCCAGTTTTCCCAAACTAAATGGTTAAAACATAGATTTTTATAAATGAGAAATAGTATCGAGAAATTAGGAAATGCATTTCATACTCATACATATCATTAGCATACACATACGTAAATTATTGATTTTTTTCATATTACAATGACTGTACATGTACTCAATTGACATTTTTCGGGTATAAATGACTTTTAAAGTGATTATGATGTGAATAATGAGTTTTACGTCTTGATTTTTGATTTGGTGAGTATAATTATTGATTTAAAATTTTTGGCGAAAATTAGGAAAATTTCAAAATTAAGGGTATTTTTTTATTAGAAAAAATGTAAAATGGCAAGAAAATTTATTTATAGTAATAAATGACTCATGGCAATAGAAATTATTGATAAGTGACACTAGGATTATTTGACAAGTGTCATAGAAAATTAGGAGATAATTGGATTAGAAATTGGAGACAAATGGACTAGTTATTAAAAAGGGTCAAACGGAACCATGGGGAGATGACAAGTGGCAATGACAAGTGTCACTACTACTCACCACTCATCCCTCATGATTTTCTCATATGAAAGACTAACATTTTATTGTCTTTCATTCTTGATACACGCTTCTCTTCTTCATCTTCTTCATTTCTTCTTCTTTATTCACGATTCTTACTCTCTACGTTTACCACCTTGATTTTGTTTACATTTAACCTACCCACTTCAAGATCCTTACTCTCTCTTCTTCTTGTCACTAAAAGGAACCCATCTATTCCACCTTAAAAGTTGATGATCGTGTATGCATAGAGGAGCTAGGGTTTCATGGTGATTGAAGAAGTTTTGAGTTAATCAAGTAAGTAGTATATTGTTCTTCATGGCCTGCTTGATAGACATGCTTTTTATGATAGTTTAAGAGGTGAAATGATTATGAAAATGGTGTTGAAAATATGTGTAACGTGGATGGAGAAGCGTATATTCATGGGTTGTTTAAATAAAAGCATTTATGATGATCATTCGGGATATATTGAAGGTGTAAATAGAGTTGATTTTAGGTAAATCGTGGATGAATAAATGGACATATTCATGTCTTATTTTTGTGTTATGACGAGCAATAATTTATAAATTGTTATAGAGATGTTTTTGAAGTAGAATGATCATTATAATGGTTTTGAAAGTTGATAAATGAAGAGAGGTGTTTACGACCTAATTTTTGTGTATAGGATGAGTGCAGAAATTTTGATGAAGGAATGATATAAATAAGTTATGTTTTGGGTATATGAGAAATGTGATTATAAGTTGTTATGTGGATAAAATAGAATGAGAGTTAAGGTTTAATAAAAGTGAAAGAAAATACTAGCAAAATGTTCTTGAAATGAGAAGAATTAAGATGATAAAGAATGATGATGATATGTTCTGTTTTTGTATGATTGACGAACCTTAAGTTATAAGTTTTCTTATAAATGGTATTGAGATGAAATTGAGGTAAAAATGATGAGGTTATGAAGTCTAAATGATGAACTATGGAGATGAATTGTTTGATGTATTATGAAAGAGTAAAATCTAGAAAAGCTAGGAATGCATGTATGATTGGATTAAGTAATGAGAAAGAACCAATTGAGTAGAGTTTTGTGCGTTTTAATACAATCAATAAGGTAGTTAGATTTGTATAAAATGAAGTCATATAAATGCATATGAATTTTGGAAAACATGAAGGGTAGATGATGTTTTTAAGTAGGTGAATTTCATAGAGAATTGGGGAAAAGGGATCGGACACAATCTTGGCATAGTCCCCACGATCGTGGCCTGAATATTTGAGGTTCTATCACGATCATGGCCCTCACCCCAGGACTGTGGCTAGTTGCAATGGCTTTTGTCATGATCGTGGGAAGGTACCCCATGATCGTGGTCCGAGAAGTTCGATATTTGGGAATGTATTAGAAGTCCTTCATTGAATGTGAATGAGAAAGAAATAAGTGTACTCAACATAATTGTTGAATGCCAAACTTAGGTCCGATGAAAAAGTGAAAGCGATTGTACATGATAAATGAAAGTGAATGATTGCATATGACGTGATAATTGATGCATTTCATTACATGATATGCAAATCAGATAAAGGCAATTGTGACCAGAGTAGCCAGTGAAAAAGAGCTTAAAGCTCATAATATGAGTAAGAGCCACAGGCTCAATATGTAAAATGAGCCCGATATCTTCAACAGATACGGTACAGTTGAAAGGCACTCAGTCACAACAAAGTAAAAATTAAAACTGAGTCACATGTGCATTGCATATACAATTTAATATGTACTAAGTGAATGATCGAATTAAATTGTTTGACTACTTTAAAATTGAAATGTGAAATGCTGTGGAATATTAGATTATGTGAATTGTCAGTGAAGTAATATTCATTATGTGATATTGTGAATTATTTGTGAATGTGGAATGTGAACTGTTTGTGTGATTTGTTATGAGTGAGCACATCGATGATGGCTTACTTACTGAGTTCGCATAACTCATCAAAATTGTAACGTGGCTTTTTAGGTACGAGAGAGGAGACGTAACTTCTAAGACGTGCTAGGAGAAGTATAGTTCTTGCATTTTGGACAACAAAAAATGGCTCAAAGGTCGGTTAGCTAAGTTTGAGGATTTAGTTAGAATCTTTTGTATAATTCCCATTCCATGTAGACTATGTTGTAAAAAGCAATAGACTCTTATAAGCTTTTGACGCTGTATAGATAAATGGCTTATGTATGAAAAGCTACAGTGTATTATGTTTTATTAATGGAATGAAAAATGGATCTTTTAGATATATTGTCTTTTATGAATGATGCCATAATTAGTGAATGTGATTGCTTTAGCGTGCCACTTTCATGGAGTGTGTGCCTGAACGTCCACCGGATGTCATGTAGATGCCCCATGGAAGTGGGGTGCTACATGTGTCCTACCTAAGGAAGCTGAAGACGATAGGAATTATTTATGCTTCAGATGCGGGTACTCTAAGGCAATATGGAGCAGAATCCTACACTTACTACCTATAGTTAACTACACTTTTGAATGGAATGAGACCTTGAGCATGATCACTGAACTCACCAAGCAAAGAAAACAGTACGGGTTGTTAATCAAAATAGCATTCACAGCACCATCTACACTATTTGGAAGGAAAGGAATAGGGGGTTGTATAAGGGAAATTAAGCAGAAAAATACCAGTTAGTAGAGAAAGTCATCAATTAGATCTGGGTAGCACTTACAAAAGACAATATGCAAAATTTACTCACTCTTGAAATGAAGAACACATGGATGATTGTAATGTTTTGTATCAACCTTTGGGATCAATCTTGCTGTTTCAATTATGTTGCAAGCTGAAGGGTAGACAAACATTGTATCTTATTGTAATGTTGATCTAGCTTTTGCTAAACCTAACACAATTTCATTCATTTTCCAAAAAACAATATGGAATGATGCTTGATAATAACCTCTGTTAAGGACTTGGTGGTGAGAGGAATTTGCATCCCATATCCTTACTCAAACCATCTGGTCAGTAGTTGGGCATGTTATTCTTCACTTGATTGGGGAATCTGAAGTTTGGATTTGGTAAAAGCTCAATTTTCCTTATTAACCAAAACTTCAACCTTTGCATATTTAGGAACACACTGTAACAGTTAAAAGTGTTGTGGTTTCCTTTCCTTATTTCTATAATTTCCAAACCCAAACCCTGTTGCACTCTCTGTTTCTTTTGATTTTCCAGCCTTTTCCTTCCCTTTGCTCTTGGCTAATGGTTTCGTTATTGAATTTTGGTTGAAGCGCTGACTGGTTTTGTTGGTTGAGACTTTGAATTTCTGCAATTTCAATTTATAAATTGACAATTTTAGCCTATTACTGTTCTGCCCCATTGGTAGATTTCAGCTAACCAGCTGTTTGAAAATTATAGTTTTGAAGATTTGGAAGTCACAGTGGACATGTTACATTGGATGCTTGTTTTATTTTGCATCCTCAGCTTCACTTCCACCAGCCCAACCGTGAGGAGCCGGTATTGTTTGCTTGACCCTCTTTATTTCCACTACCACTAGAGATTGCAATGTAATGATTTATAATGTCCATAGGGTCAATGGTGCGATTTTGAATGTTGGGGAGAAGTTGAGGAAGGAAACGCTTTCTTTGCAAATGAGCTTACGCATTTACCTCTTCCATGGAATTAAACCATTTCCTTGGTACGAAGTCAAGATCTCTTATCCAGCTTCTCTATGTATATCTTTTTCCTTTTTCCTCTTTTGTTTCTTGTCATCTTGAGACCTTACTACTTTTCTTTTGATTCCCAGATCCCTGCTAGATTTACTTTGCAGCTCAAGAAGGATAATTCAGACTCCGGGTTTAACCTCTTCAGGAAATTACTTAACACGGAGAGATTCATTTTTAAGACTGGTAGTCTGAGCAGTGATCAGGTTCGATTGAGCTACCACATTCTCTAAACGCATTTGACCTTTTTTGAATAACTTGTTAGGAGTCAGCTGGTTTTTTTATCTGGAGAAAATTGTATGTAATGGTGACAGTGGTGGAGCCTGAAGGGTTTGTTGCAATACCACCTGTTGAAGAGAGGAAGGATGTCGTATTCAATATAGGTAACTGTTTTTCTCTTTTTCAATTTCTGGGTATTACCAGATCAAATTCAGTTGGCCGACGAGCTAATCACATTTTCAGTTTATTCATTATGTTGTGATTCTAGCCCTTCTCTCATCCACTTACTTATAATTTTATCGATTTCCCCCTATCCCAGCTTCCTTCTCCTCTTCTTCATTGTGGATGCTGAACAGTTGTCTCTAGTTGCCCTATGCTAACTAACCCCACTTCAAATATGGTTTGTTTAGCCTTTGTATGAACTAATTTCTACTATTACTGTAGTCGCATGCATTAGTGGTGACCCCAATCAATGTGGGAAATGACATACTGCACTTGCCGTATGGTATGAATTTAGGGGACTTGAAACTGGACTTAATTTTAGAAGAGAGTGCTTTGTAATGTCAACTTTTTAAGATGTGTGTTTTGGATTTAGGCCTTTGTAGCTGTTAAGATACTTCTTTGAAGTAGGATAAACTGATGGAGTAATGACTCAGCATTTTTCACAACGTTTATATCTTTGTTCTTAAATTAGTTTCATTCCTTTGAAGGTTGCTGCTTTCGATTCTCTTTCTGTGAGAAGCAAAGGTTATATGTTTAACGATTTTGTAATCCTTTAATTCATTTCCGTTGCGGTTTATGATGAATTGTTAGTGGGTATTCCGCACAGAGCTTGGTGGGTTGAATTTTGGCATTGCTGTGTTTGGGGTTGGCATTGGTCATTCCTCGTTTTCTTTCATCATATCTGCTGCTATTGAGTGGAAGAATTGTGACGTTGAATCACTATGATCCGAAAGAATGTTGAAGAAAATGATCTTGAAATAGAATCTTGTTCTAGAGGTAGATATTTTGTATATATGATATACCAATATTTCTTTATTTTAATGATAAAGTTGTTCCTTCGTAGTCTCTTAAGTTCAATTTATTAAAACAGTCTCTTTGTAAATATATAAAATAAGTTACGGTCATTATACCCTCCAAGGTCCTACAAAGTTGGGAGCTATGTTGACTTTTTAACTTTTTTTCTAAGGGACATCTCAAGTAGTGTAATATTAAAAAGGTCGCATCATGTTCAGGCAATTATTATGGTTTTCTCCGTATGGTTTGTCTTCTATGTTTCTTCAGAATTGTTTGAATAATAACGTTGAGGAGCTTAAAAAGTGAGTTTGGCAATAGTCATCCTCTTGTTTTCAGGTGCATACTCGTGTTTTCAGGTCCATGTGCTTCTTTGGTTCTTTTGCCGTTATAGTTGGTGAAAAGTGTTGTGGTCAGTATGTATCTTGTGAGGGCCCTACACTTAGGTATTAATTTTTAGCAAAACTGAAAAGTGAAGTTGCGTAGGCTGGAAACTCTCCTTTGATGTTGCTCACGCCGTTGCACATCTTAAAGCTCCAAAAGAAGAAACGCGCACAAGCACACACAGGAAAAGAAATATCTTATTAGTTCCATCATAGTCAAAGATGACAAAGATATTGGTTTATGCCCTATAATTAATTGTTTTGGTTGTAGTTTAGTGATAATTATTAATAAAGTATTTTTATTTTTATGTATTAATATTTTATATTTTAATACTAAATATAAATTTATTGAATAATTACTGTGTAATTGAAATTATGATGAGATTATGAGATTCAATTTACACTTACGTATTATTCCTAAATGTTTTTAGTTGTAGTTTCATGAAGATAGAATATTGTTGAAACAATAAAACTATCACATGTTATGTTTCTTTCTTATGAAGAAAGTAATTGATCTCATAAATTAAAGTATAGAGATACTTAAATTAATGTGTAGGTGATTATTAGAAAATAAATCAATGAATTGACCCGATTATAAGAGTTTCGGATGGAATATTACTTATGTGTTTATAGATTATCTCATAATAATGATTGTATAATTGATCCTCAGACTTGATATTACCAAGGTATCTAGTATGAAAATTACTGTTTGTTGATGCTACTTATGAATCGTTCTAGAATAATTCAGTCGGTAGTAATTAAATACATTGTGAACCATATGCAGATAATAGAGTAAGTCAATATTGTTGGAAAATCGGGTCAGGATCTGATCCGAACCGCAGCGGAATAATCACGAAACATTTTCGTGATTTTTGATTTCCCGAAAACAAAGATCTATTTAATTCTATAAAATTATTAACACGAATCATAATAAAGCGAAATTTAATTGGTACCTTATTCTGAAGTTTGATCTTTATCTTGATGCATCCCTCGAATCGTTTCCGAAACCGATCCGTCTCAACCACCATAGCCGCACAAGTATCCGGCCTCTAACAGTATCCACAGAATAGGTTGAGAGAACTCTGTAACTTTTACAGAGAGGGTTAAGCATGAAGTGC
>JAOQMS010000008.1:21310367-21324643 GCA_027563885.1 Erythroxylum longipes
AAGTATCGTCTGTGATGACGTCACACACAGACGCAGAGGGAAATATAGAGGAAGAGTATCATCTGTGATGACGTCAGCACACAGACGACACGTCAGCACACGGACGACACGTCAGAACACAGAACCAAGGAATCGTGTGTGATGACACGTCATAAGATAGACGATAGGGGTGGTCAACCCAGAAGATAAAAGTCAACTATAGACGATAGAACCTAGACGATAAAAACACAGACCATGGTCAAACACAGACGGTAGGTCAATCACAGAAGGAGTTAAGAATTTATGCAAATTGTCCCGAAGTGTGTACATATGTAAATTGTGGACTCACCAACGCTATTTCTTGATATATTTAGGCTCGAATGGAGACGAGCCTAAAAAGGGTTAGATTGGGATGCAAGTGTTTGTGTAAAATGTCTGGTATCTGAATGCGATCGTCGAGCTCCGGAAACGGGGTCCGACAATTACATTCCATCCTTAAATCCCACTGGCTATTCCTATCACCCTCATGCAAAATCCTATCTATATTGGCTTGCCTAGTTGGTACTGTCAATGCCCTACTACCTTTAGCATTTTCACTCCTACGTAGTTTTTTTGTGTATAAATACAAGCATAACAATATGACCATTCTCATAAAATCCAATTGCCCATTCCAAAGCTCAAACAAAGCTAGACACTTAAACATAGCATCATGATCCTTGTTATCCATTTTTATTTCCAAAAACTGTCTGCAAAGAGAGAAAAATTAATGATCATAAACAAGTCACAACCAACAATACAAGAATAAACAACAACTAAGAACAATCAATGCATACAGTTGCAGAACATTGGTTGCATTTGATAAGAAATTATTTCTTCTGGTAGGGTTTGGGTATAAGATATACCAACATTTTGCATATCTCAACTATCTCTTTGTCTCTACAAGACTTAATCTCTTTAGTTGTTCATAGAGTACCTGACATTAGTTCGATAGCTGTCGAAATATCTTTACCATCCGTACTGTATATATATAACTGCAGAAGCTAATTGTATTCTAATAGGAATTTATGTATATGCTAATTGTATTCTAAATAGGAATTTTTATATATGCTAATTATATTCTAAATAGATGGTAGGTACTCCTATTACTCTGTTTTGTGTTGTTCTTGATGGATCAATAATGTAGCTAACTAGGTTTTAGAATGACTGTAATAATTATAACTTTAATTATGTATTATTTTTCAAGAAAAAAGATAGGAGGGTATAATCAAATGATGCTTACGTGTTGAACACTAATCATGTTAAAGATTAGTCAATTGGCCCTCAAGTATATATACCAATGAATTGGTATATGCCTTTCCCTATATGGATGGCGTTAACAAAAACAAGCTTGAGTAATGAGCTGGTTATTTAAGTTCACCATATTAGCAAAAACACCAAGAAAAAGAACATCACATTACATAACATTAACTCCGGAATTCTTCGAAAAGGACTCTAAGATTGCAACCCGTATATATGAGTTAGACACAACAAATAAATAATATTTTCAGTTCAAGGTAAGATAAAGAAGGACTTACCACTTTGAGAAGAAGTCGTCTAATTTCAAGTTTCCGTATGCCAATGAGCTATTGACCAATAATGTCGCTGAGCTGACAAAGTTGCTGTTATAATCGCCTGTAGCATTGTTAAACCGTTTATCAATAGTAGTTATAGAGTGGTAAAGGTCGTAAAAAGAGCAACAGAAATCCATCTTTCTATAGAACTAATGCACACAGCACACCCTGTAAATATAAATTTCAAAAGATTGATTCATTGACACAAGTGGAATATAAATCCAAAGTCAAACTTAAATTAGATGTAACATTTTAATCCGAAACACAAACTTGGATATATAAATCCAAAGTCAAACTTAAATTAGAGTTGCTTGTAACATGAGGCTATATCACATACTAGGATATACTCATTAAGTCCGTAGCAAGCTTTTGTCATTTAGGGGAATTATGAGTCATCGTTGCCACATTGCATCTCAGATAATCCAAGGGGCTTCGTTTTCTATTTCTATTGGACTCTCAGCCAATTGTAACCTTTATCACAAGCACAATAATTGGTAATACAAACTGAATTTTATTTTATATATGTGTGTGTGTGTGTGTCCTAAATCTTCGCATATAATGGCGTCGTGTTTGCATATGTAACTGCATAGGCCATTGCAGGAATAGTTTGGTAATGATAGAATTAATGAACTCAGTTGATCTTTCAGTTGAATACTTGAAACTAGTTTGGCATACAAAACGAGCTTTATCTTGCAACAACTTATAAACTAAGAGTAGCAGTTTCAGGGGAATAGGAAAATCATTTCAATTCAATGCTCATAAATTCAAGTGAGGTAGGACACCAAATGAGATGTGAATCCGGCATTGGGACTTTCTATAACTAGTTTCTTAGGAGCACCATGGCGGTAATTAGTCATAAGGTTTAGTGGTTATACAAGCAACTCTACCAAGTTTTTATACAATTAAGCAAGGAACATCGTAAGAATCTGTTGCGGCAGGACTTTATAGGATAATTCCATTCACTGAAGAGGAAGAGAAAAGGATTGCACTTTTTTAAGTTCGGTATGGCCTTTCAGGTGTAGATTGTCTATTTAAAGGAAAAATATAAATACTCGACTATCCCCTTTCTCTTCAATAACAGTTTATTCTTCATTTAAGGACCTAATCCTAATCTGTCAATCATTTTTGCTCATTCAGTAAGTAAATAGAGCTGGTTTTAACCATATCATAATAGATAGCATTTCCAATGTACAAGTAAGCAAACAAACAAAATTAACTAAGCTGTTTGTCATTCAAACCCAGAAAAGCAAGGTATATCATTTACATCAACAATTGCAATTAGATTCTAAAACAAGATACTAGGAATACCTTGTTATTTGTGGCTATCAATGACCGGTAATATGAGTGAGGATGGATGTCCTTAAAATATGAATCAACTTGTTCCTTTAAAGTTTGACCTCCAGTTAACAGATGGCAAATCTCTAACAAAAAAAACAAATTGCTCGGGTTTCACTACAGGAGACATTACAGCATTAGCTCCCAACCGAGAGACATGTAAATATGCCTAGGTAGCAATCAAGAATGCCCGCAACCTTGAACTTTTTTTTTTGCATGCCAGAACAGAATCCAATTAACAAGTAGACACACTACTGAGTCGAGGTACAGAAGTAAGGAAATGTATTCAACAATCATACAAGTTTAGCTAACAGAAAAAGAAGCAGCAACTATATTTTTCTCTATACCAACATGAACAAAGCTAGAGAGGAACGACCTGGAAACTAAGCAAAGTATACTCTATTGATCCTAACCAAGTTCTACAAGGAAGATACTAAAACTTTTGACCTTACAAATATGGTAGCTTTTAAGCACAATACATACTACTTTACAAGCTCATATCTAGGATGACAATAGGATGAAAAATCAATATATACATCCTCAGTACATATTATACCCAAATTTGGCAGGAATGGAACGGCAGTGAAACTAGAAATATGCATCATGATAAAGGGAATACCTAGTTCTAGTTTAATATCTGAATTTATATAAAGTCATATGTAATATAAAGCTTTTGACCCTCATGGTCTCGCTATCTATTCACAGAAACGCACCTCAAACTTATGACCAGATAAGTAGCAGAAAAATTAAAAGTAGACATACCACATGAGACAAAATATACATGAATGAGTTAAGATTTATTGATGAGAATTCTCATTTGCTATGACCCAAATGATACTATGGTTTTCTCTTAGCGAAGGCATCTTATAGAAGACTAAAACCTTCACTATCATCCATAAACTCTGCACATACCTTAGATGGATCCATCAAGGAAAAGCGGCACTCTTATTATGGTCGCATGCATGGTAATTTATATCGGGTTGCTTTATTTGACTAAAAGTTAATGCAACTACAATATCCAAGCAATAAATGCTGGTGATTTGAAAAATTGTTGATCACCTACAATGCTACTGTGACATAAACAGGCCCCCAAATTTCCAACTATACGACCAACAGATTGTTGGCGCATATCATAGACATACAATATACACACTTGTATTTGCAAACTTGTCTTTATTCCCAAAACTAGAAATTATTTCTCCTGAAAAATTATAACGAATGGAAGAGTTACCCATCGAGTCGATTTTCTCAAAATTTTAAGTCTCCAACTCTCTACAGAAGTTTATATCATAATGCTCATAAATCTTACAAAATATACTATAGCTAGCTAGTAATCAAAAGCTGTCTCAAAATCTCTGATAATCCCTTATACATTCTGTTTCTTCATATAGTCTATCTTCCACATTTTAATTAATTTCCCATCTAGCTTAACCATCCTTCAAAAGAAAAAATCAAGAAGACTAGGTTATCTCGCATCCACATAGTACCCACTCCATGATCTCTCGAACAGTTTGCAATTAACTTTTATTAACGCAGTTGAAAACAGCCACTCCCAAATGCAAATAACCCCAGAAAGAGAGAGATATAGGAACAGAAAACAACAGAGACACAAGCCAGAGAGCAAAAGCAATCAAGTAAACGCATAAGGAATCAAACATGGACAGCGAAACGAGAGGCAAAGAAGGGGAGAAAATGAACAGAAAAAAAATATACTTACCTTTGACCGAGAGACGAACCAGAGGGAAGAAAGAGCGCTGCGAGAGAGAGACTAAAATTTGAGAGTGAATTAGATTTCAGAGTAAGTTCAGGGAGGGTAATTTTGACATTTCCTTGTATGTTTTGTTTTTACCCCTGAGACAAAATCTTGTACCACAGCCTTGGGAAGAACAAAAAATTTTTATCTTTATGCTCTAAAGACGGAACAAAAATAGATGAGGACAGTAAGAAAACGCTATCAAAGATAGGATTATTATGTCCTTGTCTTCTCTCTCCGTTGGTGGAGACATCGACCAAATGCTGTGTGTATGTATTTATAAATGTAGGTGCGTAGGTATACATTTAACCAACTAGACTCCGAAGGCATGTGCTTAGAATGCATTTAACCAACATGACTCCAAAAGCACAGGGTTAGACAACTCAATTAAGGCGCTGGTCAATGGCCTTCTCCAGAAGGAGAATAAAGAATGAAACATGATCCTGCAAAGCAAAACATTCATCCATTCTAAACCAAACGAAAGTTAGAAAATCCAACTGACAACATAAAAGAATAAAATAAGTAGTTCCCGAGGAATAAAGCCAACTATCAAAAATTCAATCTAACTTAAAAGAGTGCGTCGATTGTTTCTCTTTGGCTCTACATGAAATGTACAAGAATGCCAAACAACACCACACAATTAGACACCATAACAAGAAATATATATATATATTGAACTAAAAAAGAAAAAGCAGAAAATGTTAATAAACAAAAAGGAATTAGAAATTAAAAAAAAAGTTGCAAACAATCACGCTTTCACATGCTCCCAGCTCTTTCAGGATTGGGTTTTTCAGGTTTGAGTTTGGCAAAGTCAACCAAGTCTCCGAATAACTTGTCTTCTGGCTTGGAAGGTTTACTAGATGGCACAAGCGATGCCGCGGAAACATTGTAGGAAGTATTTCTCAAGCTATTATCATCTCTAATGGATAGACCATGCATATGCTGCTCAAGATACCGTCTTCCTTGTTGCTGACCATATCCATATCCTGCCATTTGGTCACCATACATCTGTTGAGGATATGCATAAGCCATCTGTCCACCTTGCATTCCATGCGGTAACATACCCATATATTGCCCTCCCTGCATTCCTTGCGGTTGCAAACCTACAAAGTGATTAGCTTGTGCAGCCGGATTGTTAAATGCTGACAACTGGCTTGTCGTGATTGGTTGGATATACATTCCAACAACATGGTTGTTCCCCATAGGTCCCTGAGGATGCATACCACTTGGCACTGCTTGTGAGTGTGTGACAACTACCTGAGTAAACTGCATTGGTTGGGAATATTGAGGGCTTGCCACTGGGCTACTGTCTGCCGGCTGAGCTTCCCATGGAGGTGGAGGTAGTGACCCACTGCTTTGAGCTCCTATTCAACATACGCAAACAACAGCTCAATCAGTTCCTACAATTCTATTCCTTCTCTATCAACATCTAAGAGAATATCAAAAACTGAATTGGACATAAGCATACCATAAACTGGCGAAGCTGGCTGTTGAGGATGGGTAAGATGTCCATTCCAGGCAGGAGCAGCAGCTTGCATGTAAACTGGCTGTTCATAACGAGGAGACCCCATATTTGAGCCATTTCCATTCAGGTGAATACCACCTTCTGGGGATTGAAAACTCTGCTGATGTTGCAGTTGCGGTGACAAAGAATTAGTTTGTCCAGAATGATGGGTAGGCTGTTCATTGACAGCATTTAGGGCGGCGTTCCCACCAGAAAACATGTCAAAAAGAACAAGTGCATTCTGCTGAGATGGAGGAGTGGTTGGATGTGGTTCTCCCACAGGAACCAGCGCCAATGAATTGTCAGCCTTCGGAGAGTTATAATCGTCACCACTCAACAGGTCAATTTTGCGATTGGCAGATGCTGGAGTATTTGGACTTGGACCAGGAGGTGCAGGGAGCAGTAACTGGTTGAATGGTTGAGCTCCTGCACCAGAACCTGAAGTAGATCTGCACAAAAATCCTCGTCACCTATATATCACCAGACAAAAGCTGTCTTTTTCTACAATGAACTTGAATTCACAATTCAACTATGAGCCACGTATAGTTGTAACAGAATTTAGACCTTTAGCACAAATCTATCATCTTGACATCACTGCTATGAGAAATAAACAAAGTCCTACTCCATATATTATTTTGATGTCCTGGTTTCTGATCTGAAATAATCACCTGTATCACCCCTAAGGCAACTCTTCAACCAAACATACAACATAATATTCCTAACCACAGGGTCACTATGAAAGTGAAACACGTTAAAGATCCATAACCAATTTCAAATAAACATTGACTTGGAAAATAAAATTAATGAAGAGTCTTGATCCTACTCAGAAGTTCAACAATTAAATGGTTACATACATAGGAGTGGATAAGTCTAACAAGAAGCCACAAAATGACTAGCAGCCCATAAAAATGCCTTTACGCAAATTCCCAACAGCTAATAACAGTAATTGATTATTCCATCCATCTTCACCAAAAGATGATGTTATGTTCTCTCCCTCATTTTCTTGGATCCATATGTGCAACTTACAAATGTTATTTCTCGATTCCCATCAACACAATAATCACCATCTTTTAAGCATACATGAAGCAGCACATGTAAACCAGTGAACCAAATTTACATACCCTCCATCTTGTTTGTTATTATCACCAGTATCAATAAGAGGAGCGTCAACATCAAGAAGTGCTCCACTAGATTCAGGTTTTGGCTTCCCAGCTGCATCAGAAGTTCCTGAAGCTATGGCTTCATGCTTGGCTAGTACACGCTGCAAGTCATCATTCAAAGCTAATCCTTGACATAGCAGAGATTCATCCCTGAACCATATAGAAGAGGGTGGGGAAAAAAAAAGGCAATTTTTAAGTTGCATATGAAACATACAAGAACTAGATCATCATTCCATTTCACAAATACTTCATAACTTAGCTTCACATTATGCAACTAACTAGTCTTATCAACATGCCCAATCATTACCCTTTTTGCAGGCATTGTTTATGATAGTATCATGGGGCAAGCATAAAGCCAAAGTTGTGAAAAGATACAGGTTAACAACTGAAACATTTAATGATCTCCAACTAAAAGTAAATAAGGCCATCACCCTTACAAAATTGATCACCAGAATTAATCCACCTCAATTAGTTTTTCATATGGTAGCAATCCTTTGCAAGCCCATCAAAATGGTAATACGGCAACACAACAATAATATCCCCAGACCCAGAACATAACTTCTTCAAAACAGATATTCTTAGAAGTATAGGCAATAAACTTAACACACTAAGTACAAATTGCAAACAGAGTTAAGACCCTAGTAGAAGCATATAGAAACGTTAGAAAATTGAATAAACCAAATAGAATATTTAAAGCATCAGAAGCACAAACATACAAGCCTCTACACCACATAAATGAGCAGATAGATGAAGACAAAATAGAATGCATCTGAAATCAAATACAAGAGCTGTTAAAAAGGTGGAAAGATAACAGCTTTCAAAGTTATAATATTTTGAAAAAAGGGTAGGTGAAAATTAGAACTCACGAAGTTGAATTAACAAGATGTACCACTCGTTGCTTATATGTGCGACACTGGTCAACAAGATCAACTATAACCTCCTGCCTCAGCCCCTACAAATTTTGAGTAAAGAATTACCCAACGCAATAGCAGAAAATGATAAGTACAAGAAAGTTAACATCAGCATTGTCCTGACAGCAAAAGAAAACTCACCAAGAAAGAATGTTGTAAGAAGAGAGAACATAATATATTCTGATCATAAACTCTTATATGCACCAAAAAACTGATTAGAAGTAATATACCTCTTTATTTACTGGATCTAAAGCATTTAGCATCTCAGCAAGGACGTCCATGATGCCCCTTGCATTCTGAATTTCCGTCAAGCTAAAGAAGAAAGTTTTGAATTAAAACAAGATCCAGTAAATGTTTGCTATTGTCACAGGCAAAGGAAGGTGCTTTAAGTGTGTTAAGTGACAATCATGAATACAAGAGAATGAACAATTTAGTTTCTTCTGGAATGTGAGATGGTACTACTCAAGCTTATTACAATCACTGTACAGTACTTGGATGGGATGTGCAAAAATTAGACATATAGTTACATAAGAAGATTCAGTTCATTCAAGTATCACAGGTACCTCAAGGTTGGAAACTCAGACTCTGCAGAAGACTCTGTTGCCTCTTGTCTGTAGTCATTATTTCGCAGATTTTGTGGATAAGAAGTAAGAGGTTGTGTTTGTGGAGGTGTGAATACAGGTGCAGAACTATCAGATCTCTGAGGAAATACTGCCCCGGCCCGCTGAAAGAGCCAGTAATGTTACTCAAACAAAGATAAATGGCAGTATTAAGTTCATAAGGGCTACTTCTCTAACAAGATATAGGAACTCATTAACAGTTCAAAGTGAGTTGACCAAAAAATGGCATAGTTTAGAAAGGCTAGGGAGGACTCCAAAGAACTGTAGAAGATTCATACCAACAATTCTTGGTATGCAGCATAATACTGTGGATATCTAGCCCTTGGACCACCAAAAGCTTCTTGCCAAGTATCTATCAGGGTCAGTATCTTTTCTTTGACATGCAAGTCCGGCTACAGTTAAGCATTATAAAGACTTTGAATAAATTTTATGAACAAAATGAAGCTGGAAGTCAGACAGAATCTTACTTCACAGGAACATTCCTCACCTTTTTCTTCACTATTTTAATCATATCATGCAGAAGATCCTTTTCTGCCACATGCATATGGACTATGTCCCCACAATTCTTGATGATAGTCTCCAGCAGCTAGAAGACAGTGTCCATATCAAAAAATGAACTAAATCATACGAAGGAAAAAATAATTACGAAGGAAAAAATAATTAAAAAAGACGGGATATGCAGCACAGTTGCAAGCAAACTGTTCACTTTCTACACTTTATCAGTTCGGTAAACTCTCTCGAGAAATGTTTATGCCCCCACTCTTGGTTCATCAATTGGTGCTGAAGCACAATTTCAATAAACAAACAAAAATTAAGTGCAACCAATCCCAAACCACCACAACAGAATACAGCCAGACTTCTGAATTTTGCACATAAGATGTATGTGTACAAAACCCCGCAAATACTAAGTTGACTTGACAAATTTATCATATCTTTTAGCATATCACAATGATAGTTCTTTGCTCACCAATCAAATTACCTATGAGAATTAAAATCATGGCTTATATGAATCGTGGTAATACATATATTAGGAAAAAGATTCACTAGACAAATAATTCTAGGAGTAAGTATGAAAAATTAAAAGCTATCCATAAAATATAACATGAGATATAAAAATCACGTAATAATAACAAAATTATTAACTAAGGTTTGAGAAATATAATGCTATATCAACAATAAACATAGCTAATTAAAAGCGGGAAAAAGATTGTGAAGCTTACTGTCAGAGCAAGAAGTTGAACTTTTGAGTTTTTACTTCCGAGGCGCTTCTTTATTCCTTTAACAACATCTTTTGCTTGCCTGATAACCAAAGTTGGACAAAGATTTCAGGACTGAAAAAAGTCAACAAATACTAGCATTTTATAAGTCAGTATCCATAAAGAAGTGCAGAGACTTACCAATGCATTGATTTCAAATTCTATGCAAAATAAAACAATACAATTACAGATTAATAGAGTTAATCAAAAGCTCTTGCACTAATCTCAGTATCCCAATTTCCAACATTAACATTCTTAATATGTAATCAACAAGTCCTGCGCTAAGTTCAGTACCCCAATTTCCCACATAACATTCATAATATAGCGGTTCAAATTTCCAATTTCAATCCTGGAAGTTTAATTTATGAGCAGGTAAATAGTAAAAGTCATATTCTCTTGGGCTCATTGCTGATCAAATTAAAAACGCGTAGGCATAGGCGGAGAAGGGCCCCAACATTGTAACTTCATTATAAAAATTGAAGGTAAAATTAATCTAAAGCAACACATTCATAAACCCAAAAACCAAACAACAAAAACAAAAGATATCGATTTTGTCCAACGGAACATACTGTTTCCTCAATTTTTACCCAGCCGGGCAAAAATCAACTGTTTGATAAAGTAAATTTCATATGAAGGCACGGAAATGAATAAATCAAAACATTTTAAAAACAAAAGGGAAGGGAAAAAAGGAAGAGATTTAAGAATGCAGTGGTGGCGCGTACCCAGGATCATGATTGCATATGTCGCAGATCTCGATGTTCATGGCCCAATCAGGCCCGATCAGCATGTCGCTTGTGGCACGTTCCACCATAGAATTCACCATCTCTCCACTTCTCAATCAATCAAACCTTGCCCGGCAAGATCTTCCGCTAGTTCCGGCAGTTCCAGGTGGAACAAAGAGATTATCCGCCAAATCAATTAGTTGGTCCTTTTTGCTCTCGATCAACACTTCTTTATCCACAAGGTGTGTATCTCTCTCCCAAAAGTTCCTCTCCTATCTTCTCTTCTGTTCGTTACATAAAATTTCAATTCGGTTTCTTTACTTTTTCCGTCGAGAAAAAAGGGGATTTGTTTTTTCTGTTTTTAGGTTTAGATTACTTTTGGGGGGTCGGATTAGGAAAGAACAGACCAACCACACGGTGACACGAACGCAATCTGTGATGTTCTGAGTCCCCTCTACCCCACCCTCTTGCTTCTGATGTGTTATCTTCGATACCGTTGTTTGACCGACCGACCTTTTTTCTATCCAATGGCCATTGCAAATGACTAATCAAACTCCGAGACCACGTCGTTTTGACACGGATGTCAACAAAATCACCGACCTCGCAAAAATAAAACTTCAAAATCAAATTTGGCAAGAAAACGTTCTACGCCCAAGCGGGTGGTCCAATCTTTAATCTTATTGTGGGTTATAAGGTTTTCAACCTAGTGAATTGCACCAATTTATCCCAGTGCAGTGTCTATCGGTATAAGCTGACTGTAAGATAATTTTACCCTTAGGAGTAATTTTTTACAGTTATTAATTATACTTTTAGTTTTTCAATAAATTACCGATTATTTATCAAAAAAAATAAACTACCGATTAAATTATGTAATTTGATTCAGATAAAAGTAATAAAGTGGTTCAATAATAATCTAGATTAATGGGTCAAAATTTGGGTATAAAATAGTTCCTTTTTAGTATGGACCTAATCTATATCGATCTTGTGATGGAAAAGTCCGATATAAAAGTTATATAAATAGGTTATGGTCTCCTACAATTGCTCATATCATTCACGAGCATTCATAATCTCTGACCCATTAAGAGAGCTCGTGTTTTCAGAAAACTACAGAAAAGCCTAAACCACGTATTGGTAAATATTTTCTATAAAGGCTCCAGGAGATTAGAGCTCGTTTGACAACCGAAATCAGCTTCAGAACATAGGATAGAACTGAAATTAGGTATTCCGTATTTCTTCGTTTATAATCCATTCATAACCAATCTTGAGTACGTAATAAGTTTTATGCTACGTATTACACTGACGCCTATTTTAAGTTGTGTATAAAAATCCTTAACAAAATTTGCCTATTTTACAGTCATGTCAATTTGGAAGCTATATGTGTTTGTGTAATTCCATTTTTTAAAGCATAATTCATATTGTTTTGTTAATTTTTTTTCAAAATTTAGCATTTTTCTAGTGTTTTTCTATTTATTTTGCAGGAATTTGGTTACCTGATTTCTCACGAAGAAAAGAGCAAATATTTTCTTAGAAACTTAAAATTAAAGAATGCATAGAGGGAGGCCAAATTAGTCAACTCGCCTCTTAATGCTTCTTCAACCTATTCAAATTAGCCCTAATAGGGACATAAATAGAAAGGTGGATAGGCAAAGTAAGAGGCCACGTTCGAAGAGGAAAAAAAGTAAATTAGGATAGTTATTAATTGAGAGTTAGGATATCTTATATTTCTAGATACAAAAATAATAATTATAGAGCTTTAATTTCGAAATTGTTATATAAAATTCGAAAGGTTGCAAGAGTAAGTTCATTTGGTCTACATTTTGTTGAATTCTAACCCAAACGTGCCCACACTTAATGGAAGAAGGTCATGGTTACATAAAACTCATCGTGGACACTTTAATTTTGTTTAATATTTTTATTTTAGTTTATTTTTAAAAAAATTAAGAAAATTGAAAAATCATGTTTTAATATTCATGTTAAAAATATGATTTTGATTTTTTATGAGCTTGTTTAATTTTAATATAATTACTTTTGGTTAAAAATTTGAGTTTTAAAATTTTTAAGACTAATTGGTGAATAGAAAATAAAATTTGGGGTTGAAATAAAAAACAAAGGTTCAAAGAAATAGATTGAAAAAAAAAGAAATTTATGGCTAAATTGCAAATAAGAAATAATGTAACATGTTTGTGGCACATGCATAATTAAAAAGACAAAAAAGCTAGCACATGTAGAGGAGCCATGGGTCCATGCATTTCATGTATGGCTATGCAACGGAAGCATTGGAATCAAAATTCCAACACCAAGACATCCCTAGAAAATCCAGAATTTATGTGTATGTATAAAACATAATATAAGAACATGAAATTACAGTATATGTACCTTGCAAATACTCCTCCTTTCTTGAATCTTCTACTTGTTTCGGTTGTAACAAATGCCAAACACCTTCAATAGCCAGTGACGAACACACAAAGATGATGAAAAATAAGTGTATAATGGTGGTTAGAATACAAAACAAGATGAATTCAAGTAGATGCTCAATTGAGAATTAGATCATAAACAAGTTACATGCAATTTTATATCATGCAACAATTGTATAAAATTGCATGAACAATCCTCAAGATCACTCCTCTCAACCTCCAAAACTCTTCTGGACCATTTGCCTCTCAATTGTGTGTGTTTTTGGCTTAATTTCATATGTACATAAGTGAAGAACTCACTTATATACCACCTATAATAAAGTGGGTCACGATCGTGACTTGCTTAAAATAACAGTCATGCACACTTTTTATTTCATCCAATCTTTTATGTATGTGACCCTTAAGTTCCTGGTTATTTTGGGCACTCGAATTAACTCTTAATCGGAGCATATCATGAATGGTTTCATGTCATTTGAATTAACTCTTAATCCAAGCAAATCATGAATGTTTCATGATGTCAATTTACCGGAACGTAAGTGAATTAACACATGAATTCTTTGATAGTTAATTATCCAACTTACGAACCTTTCTATAGACAATTACCGTGCAATTCATCCCTTCACCATCCTATACCCCACTTGGTTCAGAGTATGGGCTATTTGTCAACTCCCACTAGACTGACTATGTCACATCTAGTCCAAGTGATATTAGTTCTTGTCCTGGGGATCACATTACTCATTGAAGACTCTCTTTATGACACATAACTGCTCTGGCTAGAGACTCCCGAGTAATGACCCTGATAAGAGGCTGTGGATATCATCTCCTTCTATCAAGAGTGGTGAATCCTTTACTAGCTACTCAATTACGTTCAAATACCAATAGTTGTACCTAATCACCACCCTATGAGCGACATCGTCTTGAGGTAACATGTTGGCCCCCAAATTTTTTTATTTATTAAGCATGATTTAAATGAATTATGAGGTGTTGATAGATTAATTTTTGGAGTTAATTT
>JAOQMS010000008.1:21327945-21339415 GCA_027563885.1 Erythroxylum longipes
CGGGACAAAAATTGGTGGGGACAGCAAGCAAACAGGTCGGAGACAGAATTTTTCTGTCCCTGTCTTCCGTCCCCGCCTATGGGGACAGTAACCAAACGTAGGGTTAGGGTTCACTGCTGGTCCCATTACTTATATTCTTCTGCTATCGTTCTTTCAATCTATTTTTGGCATCTCGCTCTTCGAATTTCTCGTTCTTGTCTTGTGATGTCAAGTACTGGAGTGTCTTCAATCATGCTTGAACTCCGAGTAATTCTTGTGTTCATATAGTCATAAGGACACAAGAATGGAAAATTTTACTTAGATTAAAGGAATTCAAATAGTCTAAGCTAAATCCCTAGCAATGACACTAAAACCTTGTTGAGCAAGTTTTATATATAATAAACCCCTCAATACACTGAAAGGATACATATCGTATTTTGTTAGTATATAAGGTTACCGTTCCCACGAGGATTATGCAAGAACAAGTTTGAACCTAGCTTTGTTTAAGGTAACACGAAATTGAATTTTTTTATAAAAGTAAATAATAGAAATTGAAACAAACAATAAAACAAAACAAACATGCAAATAAGAAGTGAGCAATCAATTAATTTAGGGTTTGATCAAGGATGAATGCTTAAGACTTATTCTTTCTTTATTTTGTTTCCTTAATTATTATTGATTCAATTATGTGTTGTTTTCTAAATTTTCTAATATATGGATTACTATCTCTTAAGACCTAATCAATTAACCTTAGTTGAATATGAAAATTCCATAACATTTTTAATTAGATATGAAGTTATCTATTGGATAATAAATTTCTTACACAAGATCTCATTCAAAACATGACCCAGCCAACTATCGTGTCATAGATTTAGTTATTGATTCTTTATAATTAACGAGTCAATTTTTTTATATAACTTTTTGGATTTGATTTGAACTTTTTTCGTGGGTTCATTAGGGTATATATTCTTCGGTGGGTTCATATCAAGCTCCCTTCATGTTGACCTAATCGATCAATTTAATCATTCATAACAACTATGAAAAGACATGACAAGTGGTTAGGGACTAAAACAATTCAGAAAAATAAAAGGTATAGAATTTCTTTATCCGAAACGTCAACTTCTAATAAAATTTTCTCTTCTAGCATCGCAACCTTGCGGCCTGTGGTAACTTTCCCAGCTCGTTCCCTGAAAGGAGTAGAGGAACTCATCTGCATTAACCTAATCACAGGTCATCCCAGTCAATTCACTTATGCCTCATGATGTCCATGCCCGACCTTACCTTAAAGAAAGGAACGCATCCATTTGTTAGGTCATAATCATCCCGCATCTCCTATATAAATCAGAGTTGCAATTAAATAGGGTTAAGTTAACTTTATAACACATCTACTTACATAGGAAACTTTATAACACAACATCTACTTACAGGCCTATGTTTAATTTATCGTTGGAGTTTCTTCGTCAAAGAACACTCCGGCCCTGTTTGGCATTGTTTACAGGTCTAAGTAAGGAAAACATTCAAGAATTTGAGGAGTTTCGGCTATCAAGATAACTAGCCATCAAATTGGATTACAAATGCGAGATAGTCTCGAAAATGCTATTTTCTTTACAAAGCTTCCATTGCATGGCGACGTGGTAAGAAGCAGCTGAAGAGTATGCTTTTCATGGTTGAAGGCCCACTTTGCAATAGTTGAGTTAGGGAACTGGCATTCGGACTGTAGGGGTACCAGATTTCATGTCCTCCAATAGAAGATCCAAGAGATGTTTAGCTACGGGACCTTCTTTGCCTGCATAAAGAAAATAGTGTATCATAAATCATCGTTTTAAAAGTCTGATGTTCAGCATTTCTAAGAGAAAAAACTACAAGTAGATGTGATGGAATAAAGGTTCGGCCTGCAATTAAAGTCTCAGAGCATGCAACGTATGGTAATCAGCTTATCATGTATCGAAGGGACAAGTTGCAGTGCATCAACTTGTTGGGAAAGCTCCCCAGAAACAACTAAAGGCAAAAGGAAGAAAGCGTTTTGTTTCCCACATTCAATAAGCAAACTTAACTCTTCAGTTGCACTCTAATGAAATGAATGACACTCCATAGTTAACTAATTCCTTGTTTCAAGAAACCATTCAAACTTAAGGGACCAAGGAAAGTTTATAAGAAACATTCTCTTTATAAAAGTGGAAGAATGCACAATATGTTAAAGAAAAGGTTCTTACCGTCACCAATGACCTGGTCATCCCATTGTATCACAGGTCTAACAAGAATTCCGCTACCAATGAGCATCATCTCCTCGGCTTGCTTTCCTTCCTCTACAGTCACATTCCTAATTCTTATACCATGAAGGTTGCCCCCCCGCACCATCCCCTCGGCCAGAGTCAAAACTCTCTTGGCTGTACACCCACTTAAAATTTTGTCAAATTGAGGCATCAGAAGGTATTTCTCCTTCGTAACAAAAGCCACATTCATGTTAGGCCCTTCAGCAACAAAGCCATAATTGTCCAGCCAAATGGCTGCAAATGCGCCACTGTCTTCGGCCTCCATCTTTGAAAGCACATTTGGAAGGTAATTTACACTCTTCACCGTAGCAAATAGAGGTGGCTTAATTGGGACAGACGAAGTTATTACCTTGATGCCTTTTGAAACAAATGGAGATTGGTCTTGGATTACTATGGCATACAGAGCTGGGTCATGGCAGTCAGATGGAGACAGCTGGAAATCACCAGGTCCCACAGAAAGCCAGTATCTAAGTGATCCTTTCTGACATTTAGCTACACTCACTGTTTGTACGAGTATTCTTTTTATGCTTTCGCGATCAAAAGGGAGATCAACTCTAGCCATAGATGCTGACCTCAAAATACGGTCAAGGTGTTGGTCCAACTCATAGAGATGCCTAAGAAATAGAAAGACATAAGTGAGGTAGATTATAATTGAGTAGATTGTGATAACATAACATTAAAAAGATAATACTGGATTGGACTGAAAAGCTTATGTTTTCTCACTGAGTAAGCATCTTATATCCATTTTGTCGGAGAAAAAAATGTTTAGTGTTCTTGATCTTAGAGTAGAAAATATTTCATTTCAAGGACAGGAAGTTCCGGCCCAATTCAAAGCAGGGGAAGCAGAAATAAGGTTCAGTACTTGGAAAAGCTCCAAAATACAGCAGCACTAAGTATTTGTACAGAATATGAGAAAACTATTCAGATCCCCACTGTTACTGAGAGCTTTCCCCAAATAAATTGGGATTGAAACATAAGGTTAATACCAAGCAACTAAACAAGCAAATCGAATACTTGTACTACTCCCTATGAAATCGTGACACTCAAGAGTTGAATCAGGCTTTCATTACAAACATAAGTAAATGAGCAAGGATACTACTTTCCTCAACTTTTGGAGGAGTAGCAACTACGTAAAAGTAAATTAATTCTGTTTGTTGCAAATTATAATTGATTACGGTCAAGCGACATCAAAGAGATACAGTAGTTATGGTGAACAATTACTCTGTTAACCTTCTATTACAGTGTAAGGTCCTCTTTCTGATCCAGCTTAAGCCTTTGGAATACTAGTGGCTGTAGTTTTAACCACAAATTTGGTAACAAACAGCATGATCAAACTATGACATTGCATCTATACAAATACAACCAAATGATTTCTTTTTCTGAAGCAAATTTGACTAACCCATCCATTATTGCAGCAGTATCAAAGACCCCATGTCCCCTGTGTACCATGTGGTCATCCATGGGTATAACCATAGCTGCAGGATCTGTTGTTATACCCCCAAGTACGCTAGAATACATGGCCAGAAATTTCTGCTTTCCCTTTTGATTTTCTCGAAACGTTTTTAGCCTTTCAATAGCCTACAGCCAGATCCACACTAACGGTAAATTTTGATAACAGAATAATCATAAAGGGGCTTGCATCTTAATTGTCGACAATCTTTCGGTCTTTCGGCGGAGTACAAAGAAATGCATCATACAAGTATCAAAAGTCAACGAACATTTGCTTCAAAGACTTTTAGACTTCATTTGTCAAAAAAGAAGAAAACAAGAATATATCAATATGGGTTCCTGGTTACTCTCACCATAACACAAACAAAGCTTGTCAGCAAGACGGAATACATTAAGAAAGGACTAAGAAGACAAACCTCCGAGCAAGAAAAAACTGGGACTTGAGATGCTTCGTTGGGGGAATCTGCCACCAGGATGAAAAGTTTCAGAATTGAGAAACTGAGATTGGACAATTTAACGTTGCAATGAAATTATAGTGAACTCTAAAACTTACCAACCAAAACATCAGGTTGGAAAGAGCTTCCGGTGATTCTGACTTCTCTGAGCGAATCATGACGTAAACAATGAATTCCAAGACGCTGAAATGAACCATTTCTTGGTAGGGAAAATAAAGTAAACGCATGATCCTGAAGCTTTGTAGGTTGCAAAATGGGTTTAGAGACAGAAACCGAAATAGATACCATGGAAAAAGGAAATAGTAAAGGTTTTTTTTTTTTTTAAGAAAGCACTCGAGACCAAACTCGTCACCTTAATTGGGAGCTTAGTGGGCAATTGAAAGAAAAAAGGCTGGGAGATCAGCACCTTTAAGTAGAACCAGAATAGGTGTTCATATCTACATAAGATGATCGTATCCGATCAACAAAACAAACAAATGCCTTTTTTACATACGGACAAAAAGGGTGGTTCTATAAAATTTTATATACATATGGACAAAAAGAAAAAAAAAAATACAAGTAGCTGAACCGCATCCTAGGCTGTCAAAGTTTAAGTTATTAGCTTGAAAATGTTCTCCAAATAGTTTTTAGTGAATACCTCGTACAACTGCTGCGTAACAATGGGATGGAATATGGGATTAATATAAATATAAATATTGAATTATTTGTCTTTAAAATGGAAAAATCCACCCCACTTGCGTAAGAAGAAAGTGTAGTCGTTGGAAACAAAAGGTTACACCCACTTGCCCCTTAGCCAACCCAGCCAGATTCCCCTTGCTATTCTCAGGAATCGGATGCAGTCACAAGTTTTGACTATTTTACTTTACTATACTGTAGACCACTTTCCACTCAAACAAGGTGTATGTTCTTTTTTTTTTTGTTCATTTTTTGTTCTGTGTGTTGCTTTGAAGCCGTTAGGGTTCTTCATTTGTGAGGCTGTTATGTGCCATAAAAATCAAACCCTAGTTGGATTTTAGCTGTTATAAAATACCCGTTTCCCTTTTATCCATCCCATGGCCATTATCGGCGACGCGCTGCGGCAAGCGTTCATACCGAAGCGTGAATACGAGAGCCTCCGTGAAGAGGATAGAGCGTGGACCAAACTACAGAGGCCGCTTTTATTGTGCGCTGTGGCCCTCATTTGCCTATTCATTTTCGTATGCTCTACGGTAAGCTTGAAGATCGTGTTTCCCGGAGAAGGCGGGAAGAGGCCGTTTTGTAGCCACCGGAGACTCCAACCTCTGCCAATTATCTTCAGGGGCAGCGGCAGCGGTGATTCCGATCTATTTCCGGGCGCATTCTACCTGACAGATCAGGAGACAGTGGACTATTACTGGATGGTTGTCTTCATTCCTTCCTTTGTCATTTTCTTGGCCTCCCTTGCGTATCTTGTGGCCGGTAAGCTCGACTCCGCTTATATCTTCGCTGTCTTGCACGTGTGGGGGGAGTTTGTTGGAGAATAAGAACTAAATTTGGGGCAGATGAACTCTTTGTTTGTCATATTAATTTCCTCATCCTTTTCTGCAGGAGTAAAACAGATGGGATCATAATCTACCACTTAACTGGCTTTAATCTTCTCTATTTTTTAGGATCCCATTATTGTGTTAATGACGCTCTTTTGACAAATTCTTGTGTTTGTGGTTCAGGAATAGTTGTTGCTTATTCTGCTCCGTCAAGACATGGATGCTTAAAGGTGGTTGAAAACAATTACTGTGCCTCAAAAAGGGGTAAGTTCATATTCTTTTTATTTTGAATCAGAAAAAAATGGTCTTCATTTGTTAGGCCAATGTCACCTGTTGTTTTGCAATGAACCTACAAAAGTAAACTTCAGTGATTTTATTTCAATGAATTAGGTAAACAATTTGTGCAACAAATGCCTTTACACTTTTGGTGCTTTGCTTATTGTCCCGACAGTCTAGGCTGCTGTTATTGGTCTTCAACATGGTTTTTCACATTATGGTGGTGATGTAAGGCGCTCAGAGAAATGGTATTAAACGGATGAAAGAGAAGAGTAAGATAGAGTAAACAGAGCAAAGTGATGGCGTAAGAAATTTATGAAGAAATTAGGGTTTGGGAGGAGAACTAGAGGGAGGCAGTTAACAAAAACTATCTTTAGCTAGTGTCAGTTTTTGTTTGTAAAAGTATACAAGAAACTTGCATAGTTTCATGAAGAACTCTTATAATTTCCTTTGTTTTTAATCTTCCTACTTTTGGTTGTCTTGGATAGTTCTTGACCATGGAAGATAGATTTATAATTTGATATGTAAAAGCTAATATTGGCATGCAGTTGCAAGCTCTTTCGTTATTTGTTGTTGTTAGTTATAATATGCTTAATTTAAACAATCACAAAGTTAATGCAAATTAATTTAATTCTTGCGGTTCAATTGTGGACAATGTTTATTACTAGTTTGAGATGGTAGTAAGTGGGTGTCTTGCGATTTCTTATTTTGTGACATACAGGTGGAGTGCGTTGTCTTTCCATCTTGAATGTTGTCTTTGCAATCATCTTTGGTCTTCTGGCAATTTTTCTTGGTTCAAGCCTACTAACACTAGGGAGTAACTGTTCATTACCCTTGTTTTGGTGCTATGAGACTGCGGCTTGGGGGCTTGTCATTTTGTATGGGGGAATAGCCTTCTTTCTGAGAAGGAACGCAGCTGTTATTCTTGATGAGAGTGATTTTGGTGGTCAAAACCTTGGTGTGGAGATGTTGGAAGCAAATGTCTTAGAAGTCAGACCAGAGGTCGAAAGGCGTGTTAATGAAGGTTTCAAGGCATGGATGGGGTCATCTCTATTGTCTTCTGATGATGAAGATGAACCTAACGACTACTTGGAAGTTCCAAATCCATCTCATTCTAGTTCTCTCAGGCAAAAGGTATGATCTTGAAATCTCGTGGTTGGGTGCAAGAAAACTTCTTAGGGAAAGCCTTGTGCAAGGTAGAAATTGGTAGAGGAACTATTTCAGTTTTGGAACATTGATAACTTAGTTTAGGATGCGAATCAGTTAATTCCCTGATAGAAGAACGATGTGCGTACTTTACATTTTAGGATGTACCTTCAACTATAGGTATTATTTACAAGTTGTAAATAATTTGACATGTGTCTCATTATGTGTTATAAGCCATACTTTTGAAAAGTTAATTGCATATTGATAACAATCTAATCATTTCATATTTTGTGCTTGACATTATTGACATTTCATGGCTAAGATATGCTTTGACTTGATATGTTGATGATATATCATCTTTACCTGTTAGAATAATTAGAAATTCAAGTATTTGGTAGAGTACTTCATCTGATTGATTTAGAGAGAGACCTTGAGTGGGAGGTTTGAGAACAACGTTAACTGGAAAGAAAAGAAATGAAGTATCATATAGGGAACATTAAAAGTTGAGATGTTTTTTCCAATTATTATGCATCTATACGTTCCATAATTTTGTAAGGTGTGTCGGCCAAATCTTTAGAGATTCCTCAAGCATTTGCAAGTTGGTTGCAAAAGATGGCTTGGCTACCCTGGAATTCCAGCTACTAGAGATGATTCACCAAGGCTCAGTCAAGTTTTTTCATTATATGCCATTTGTCCTATTGTTTGTTGCTCCAAGCATATAAATTGCTTTTTGGATCAATAACTCCCAAGTTGTTGATGCATGTTTTGAAATCTGCACAAGGATCCTTTAAGAACATTTCTCCTTCAAATTCTAAGTCAAAAAGAGAGTTGTTGAACTCACCAAGAATAATCTAACGTGCGTTCATGCTTAAGCCCCTATCCTCTCTGTCTTTCAAAGAAAACATCTTTGAAAAGCTAAATTTGAAGCATAAACATTAGTGAAGTAGATTTTAAATATGCTACCTTTTATTTCAAAGACATTTGTAAGGCTTGAGCATTGGATGTAAAGTCCAAAATTTCTAGTTTATCGGGATCATGAGCAGTAATGATCATGTGCTTGTAATAAGCATTGTGATTAGAGGTGATTTTTTTAATTGCTTTTAATGAACTAGAGGCTTTTGCAAAGATTTTCTTTGAGTTTGGTATGAAAAAGGCCAATTAACATTGGCTTTATTATATCAAGATGGTCTAAGACAACTTGTTTTTTGGGTTAAGATCGTTTATATTCCATACTAGGACTAACATTTAGGGGAAGTTAAGCAGCTTGAGGAGTTTTTAGTTTTGGCCTTCCTACTAGATTTTCTTTTTGTGTTGGAGTAAAAGGAGCAAGGTTAGCATTAGCTTCCTTAACACTGACATGGGAAGTAGAAGTAGAAGCCTCAAGGAGATCAGGGTTCCTACTGGTCAATATTTGGCATAGCTACCTTGATCTTGGCCTCATCTATACATATGCTACCATTTCCTACTTTTGGTTCAAAATTGTAGCATGTCGTGTTGTGTGCTTCTTCTCCAAAATTATAAAATTGCTTCTTCACACTCAATTCTTCTCTAGATTAGCTTCTTTTCTTCTTTTTTGGGCCCATAAATACGACCTAAAACGATAGGACATCTTAAATTAACCGTCAAATCCTTTAAATCCATCCATAACACATGCAATATGCCATAAAAATAGTGATAAAAATCATGTATGTCTAACATATATAATACTTCTCCTCACTTAGGCAATTTCTTGTCCTCAAGCAAACCAATGCATTACTCAAATCTCAAATAGACACCTTGGAAAAATTGCTTAACCTATCAAACACACTAATGAAAACTCTTTATCACTCCTTCAATCATAAATGATTATCAAAATGTTATGCAGCCAACTACTTGCATTAATTCACTAGATAGTTCAGTATATTTATGACTCTTTAAACTTCAACTTAAATCATAAAACTTACTCCCAAAAATAAAATAAATATACATAAAATCCATGCTTCAACTTTCAAACACATTCAAATCCTTTTTATTAACAAAAGATAAACAAAAGCACTAAAAGTTTATTTGAGAAGTCATCGAGTCTTTTGATGCGAGAGCAAACACCTTATTATTTAATTAACTCACTATCTCTAATAGATACTAGTACTACTCTTTTAACTTTGACATTTTTTGGTGCGAAGTTAACAAAGTGAAATTTATTATGCTCGTTTATTCATACAACATTATATAGATTTCCCAAATAATAGAAGTGTTAAAAAGAGTCACAATTACCAGTACATTCAGATCTTAAACAAAGAATATCACAATGTTCATCTGGTATTCATTCTCTTATTCATTCTCTAAGTTTATAGCGCAAATCATGCTTAATTATTCATCAGGTCTCATAACTAGTCATATAAGCAATCTAATTCACCAAAAGAACTTGAATTTGTAATGAATTGTTTCTAATAGCATGCTTTCAAAGAAAAACAAAATTTCAAGAATCACTTCTTAATGAGAAAATAAAGAAAAATTGATAAGCTTAAGTGCACACCGTATATATCCATAATCTTTCCTCCACACTTAAATTGAACATTGTCTTCAATGTTTCCATCATGCAAGATAACAATAAAAATGAGAAGTGGGTAAAAGATAGAAAGGAATCAAATTTCCCTAATTTTTGCGTCCAGTTAATCAATTTGAAATGTCTATCCATTCCATAGTTGTATATTGAAGTGCTAAATGGACTGCAATAAAAACTTAGACCAAAAAGGTGAGTTATAATGAAGTGAAAATATAAAAAATATGTATATTAATAATATTCACATGAAACATAACAAGGATAAAAGAAAATACAAATACAATAGTGGACCGATTGTCTTAGGGAGTTGGTGATGTCGAAGGTGGAATGTAATGCACTATTGCTCACTGGTCCTTTAAATCATCGAATGAAATCATCTCTTTTAAGCTCGTTATAGAGGGCTAAGCTATCAATATCCTCATTATGAGCAACAGTTTCCTTTCTAATTGGTGCAATAGTATCTTCTAGCTCTCCAGTGTCCACATTCCCAGCGTGCTCCTCATCAGCTAGTGCTTTGGGCTAGTCATGCTTTCTATCCCCCTCGGGCTCCTCAGAGTCGGCTTTAACTCTAGCTACTAACGTGTGCTCCATCTCTACTGCAATTTTCTCCTATGGTCACATTGGTGGAGGTCGGATCTCCACCCTTAGATGTATAATATCTGCAACTTGGCGACACCCAACTAGTGCATGTACTCCTCAATATGTGCCAATGTAACTGTATGTAGTGATGGTGATGGTAGTGGCGTAGGCTCTCTATTGGCCCTACGATATGATCCTTCTAAACAATCACCTCCTCATCCAATTATGGTGGTGCATTAATGAGCATGAAATATTGTCCACAATTGTTTGCCCTCGTCTCGTTCATCTAAATTGCCTTAAGGATCTTCGATGTGAACAAAGTAGGAGACGTTGCCACTACAAACTCCATATCTTAGAAAAGGTACTATTAGCTTTCATACTAAGCATATGGTCATCGAGTCTCTATCGATGATCACAAAGTTAGCTATATTGAAGTAGACTATATAAAAAGCACACTGAAGTGGGTCCTCTACCTTTGGCACATTAGTATAAGAGGAAGAAGCCCCTTTTAGTGATGACGCCTATTCCCTCCCTCCTTGCACATGACGATTTGTCTAGGAGCTTGTACATTTAACTAGGGTATTTGAATTTTGTGGGGTGGTGAGGTTGTATGGTCACAATCAACCACTAGTAGCTCCTCACATCTATGTCTGGGAAGTCTTAATAGATCCTACTTGGTGCTAATGATTCTGCACACTCATCAGTGTAAAACCTGACATGGACTATGAATTGGTTATAACTCAAAAGTATAGTCCACTCCTCCCAGTCTGAAGCAAAGTGTAGATGTGTTTTGCCACAAGGTTTTCGCGTCATCTACCTCTAAGGTGCACATGAATTGCAATGTTAGCTCTTGGTAGATCTATTCACAGTGTTCGATGACGTTAGACCGCCCATCAAACATGATAGTCTCGTTAACTCGTCAGTAAGATTCATCTGTCTAAGGACGTCCCATTCAATGAAGCAGGTCTTGTTAAACCAAAGTTATGAATATCGTATTGAATTTGGTATCGGATTAAGTTTTAGAACAGAACTGGACCGGTATAGGTCGATATTGGATACCAATTTGGGTAATTTTTTAAATTTATAAAATAGTTTCTAAAATTTTTAAAATTTACAAAATAGTCTATATTGATATATTGTACAATTGTATTGTATACTTTATTAGTTTACTGTTTACATCAACCATAACTTTAAAAATCTTAATAATAAATAATAATGACAATTAATATGAAATAACAATAATTTTTAAATATTTTACATATAAATAAT
>JAOQMS010000008.1:21339515-21359932 GCA_027563885.1 Erythroxylum longipes
GATGTACATATGGAAATTGTTGAAAGTCACAATGTAGACAATCGGGTTTTTATGAAATGAAATGAGGAAAAAGTTGGCTTTTAAAATATTGTGGTTTTCTTATGATGCTTTATAAGTGAATTATGATACCATACCATGTGAAGTAGTAAGTGAACGTAGCGTGCCTTTATCCTAGGTTATGTGTCGGAATGACCTCTGGGCGTCCCGGTGTGTACCCTTAGGTAAGGGGGCGCTACACAATAGCTACTGCCGCTTAGTGGACTGTTTGGGTTCTTGAAAAGTTGCATTCTAAATACTCCATCTTAGTCTTGCTCATTCTAAAACCTTTCAACTCTAACGCTTCTCTCCAACATTCTAACTTGGAATGGACCCCTGCCCTGGTCTCATTTACCAGGACAATATCGTCAGCAAATAACATACACCAAGGTACCTCTCTTTGAATATGTTTGGTAAGCTCATCTAAAACCGATGTAAAAAGAACTGGGCTTAACGCGGAGCCTTGGTGTAGGCCAATACCAATCAGAAACGCTTCCGTGTCACCTCCTGTCGTTCTTATGCTAGTCAATGCACCTTCATACATATCTCTAATTACACGGATATAGGTCATAGGAACTCCCTTTGCTTCCAAACACTTCCATAAGATTTCCCTAGGGACCCTATCATAAGCCTTCTCCAAATCAATGAAGATCATATGTAAATCTCGTTGTCGTTCCCTATAGCTTTCCGTTAGCCTACAGAGTAAATGAATTGCTTCTGTCGTAGACCTACCAAGCATAAATCCAAATTGGTTGGCTGCTATAGAAGTAGCTCGTCGGACTCTCTTCTCAATTTCCTTCTCCCACAGCTTCATAGTATGATTTATTAATTTGATGCCTCTATAGTTGTGGCAAAGTTGGATGTCCCCTTTGGCCTTGTACACTGGGATCAACCTAATCAATCTCTATTCATTCAGCATTTTGGCTGAGTCTAGGATCACATTAAAAAGCTAGACTAACCACTCAATACCTATAGTTCCTATATGCTTCCATACCTCTATAGGGATCTCATCCGGCATTACTGCCCTTCTGTCCCCATCTCTCTCAATATTTTTATAATTTCTCCCCTTGTGACCAGATCACATTCGGATCAGTTTGGAGAAAGCCCCGATATGTTGGGGTTTCCTAACTCTATGGGGACTAAGATGCCTTCGTTATACAAGCTATAGAAGTATCCCCGCCACCAACTCTTGATGGCCTGTGTCTCCGTGAGAACCTGACCTGCTTCATCACGAATACAGAAGACTTGATTGAAATATCTCATCTTACGTGCCCTATCTCTCGCCAACTTGAAAATTCTTTATGCTCCCTTGTATGTGTCCAAATCCCTGTACATAGTCTCGTATGCTTCCCCTTTAGCCACAGAAATTGTCTTCCTTGCCTTCTGCTTTGCTAGTCGGTACCGTACTCTATTAGTGTCCCGCTCTTCACTTGATGTACTCGCGACGAGATCTTTATACGCTCCCTTTTTCACCTTTACCACCCCCTGGACCTCTTCCGAACACCACCATGATTCCGTCCGCCCGCCCCTCAATCCTTTCGAGATGCCTAGGAGTTTTGTAGCGGATTCTCTCACTATAAGGGCTACTCCTTTCTACATCCGATTAGTGTCCTCTCTCACGGACTATACGGCTCGATATCGGATTAGATTCTTAAATCATTCCACCATTTCCCCTTTTAGATTCCACCATATAATTCTACGAACATGCTTTATAAATTGATGTGTCCTCCATCCCTTAATTCCTAGATCCATAACCAACAATTTATGTAAGGTTGATAGGCATGCGGCTGGAAACACTTTGCAATTCTTACACCATGTTCTATCTCTCTTACTGACAAGAAAGTAATCAATCTGCATCTTGGTCGTGCTACTCTTAAATATCACTAAGCGCGTCTCGTTTTTCTTGAAAAAGGAATTAACAATCACCAGCTCAAACGCTACGACCATGTCCAATAAGGCATTTCCACTTTCATTTCTAGTGCCATATCCAAAACTCCCATGGGTTCCTATATAACCATCTGAAGAAGCCCCTATATGCCCATTAAAATCACCTCCTAAGATAACATGTTCAACATCAGGTCTTATATCACTGTATACATTTTTCAGATAATAGAAGTTCTTAAAAGAAGTCACAATTATATGTACGTGTACATCTTAAACAAAGAAGATCATAATGTTCCTTGATATTCATTCTCCAATTTTGTAGGCAAATCATACTCACTTATTCATCAACATTTATAACTCGTCAAATAAGCAATCTAATTCACAACTCAAATTTATAATGAATTCTTTCCAATGGAATGCTTTCAAAGGAAAACAAATTTTAATAATGAGTTTTTAATTAGAAAATAAAGACAAAATTGATAAGCTTTATTGCACATCATATAAATCCATATTTTGTCCTCTACACTTAAATTAAACATTGCCTTTAATGTTTCCATCTTGAAAGATAACCATAAAAATGAGAAGGCGGTAAAAGATTGAAAGGGATTAACATTTATAATTTTTATGTCCTTTTAGTCAAGTTGAAATGTGTGTCTATTCCATAGATGTATATTAAAGTGCTAAATAGACTACAAGAACAACTTAAGCCAAAAAAAGTGAGTTATAATGAAGTGAAAATATAAAAATATGCATTGATTGACCTGTTTCGTGGTGGTCAATATTGTAATAAACCGCAAGTGCACAACATAACTATAGCTAGTATTGGCAAGTACAGGTCAATTCAATGAAGACTATGAATATTAGTACTTGCTCTTCCCTATTATCTAGCCTAAGGATTGATTTTATATTTTTAATGAAAAGAAACTAAAAATAAGGGAAGTAAAATAAAATTGAACAAAGAATTCAGGAAGCACTAGGAAATTATCAATATCGAGTAATTAGTATCCAGATTTTGAATCCCCCTAACCCTGAACATATTGATCATTTGTAATGCAATTGTGTTGTTGAATAGTTAGACCGTGGAAATTCCTAAGATATGCTAGTAGCTGATCATAAGTTTACTAACAACTAATCCTGAAGTCTTTAACCAAATTACTCAGGTTAAATCTTACAGGGTTGCATTACCGTTTTATTAATCTCTCTATTAGAATTGACCTTAATCCAAAATATTTATGTCATCTTATCAATCAAATATTTCCAATCATCGTGGATCTATTCAAACTAGGATTTTTTCAATCTTTATTTTCAAATTAGATTATGATCTAATATTTTGGATTACTAGAACATGAATAAGAATAAATAATTGGATCGCCACGACCAATCAATCAATTGCGTTAACAAAATAATTAACACATGTTAAAGTATCCAAATAGGGTTCATCTAACCTAGACACTAATGAAACAATTAGTTACACATTGCCAAATAGCGAAATCAGATAAACATATATAGAAACTTGAATCGAAAATAACAAAATCATAATTCTAAATCTCCCCGATTGCTCTTTGTTGAGTACTCTAATAATTTAGATGTCTGGTCTTGTATTCTGGTGAATCCATCGATAAAATCTTCATGTCTTTAGCTCTTTTAGCTCAAAATTACCTTTGCAATTGTATTTGGAAGTTCTAGAATGATGCTTGCTGCCTCCTCATTTGATTTGCCTCTAAAACATCACTTTTATATGTAAATCTAGTTTTTTGGGTTATGCATGGTTATTTGCATGGTCGTGCATAGGAATGTGCATAATCAGAATTCACCGAGTATTGCAAAAGTACACAGGCATGTAAAAGTGCACGACTATGCACTCCTTTTAGATTGCTGAGTTTTTTGTTTTGCGCCGCTTTTTCATTCGAATTCCTCTCTTTTAAGTCTATGAAGGAAATTATACTTTGTAAACACACTTAAAAAGATATAAGTACCAAATATACAATAAAAGTATAAAACATCAAGCAAAATACATCAACAATGGGTAGTGAAGTAAAATATCTATCTATCAAGCATCCCTACACTTATGTTTTTGCTTGTCCTAAAGCAAACCATAATCAAAATTATAAATTTCACAATATCAATTCATCACCAATCTCAATCTGTCCATTTATACTATATATCATCATATCTTATTGAATCAAATTAACATGCAATCAGACTCAGGTTGTTCTAAAATTAATTTCCTAAGTAATATTAATAATAATCACATTAACAACTGCATTGAAATCAAAAGCATATCTCTTTACACCCTCACCAAAATTTCACTCAGTATGCTCAAATGTTTAGGGTGAAAAGCATCAAAACTCTTAATCAATGTATAATAGAATTATTACCATAGACTTGCAGTAAAATCACATCTCCACCACTTTTGTACAAACTAAAAACAAAAATCAAAAGATCTTTATACGGTTGTAATGGGGATTAGGTATGATTTGGTTAGGATAATAAAATGGTTGAATTGAAGGAAATTTAATCAAAGAAACATTACAAAAATTGGTTACAGAAACACATAGGTCCTTTTAACACAACTCTATTAGTACCATAAATTTATTCTTATTCTTTTTTTTTAACATTCCAATTAATATCACAATTCCACAAATATTGGACCTTTCACAAATTTCAAGTCTCAAATAAGTAAATAATGTAAATAACCTTCAAGGTTCAAAACAATAAAAAATCTTCAAAGAAAAATAAGATAAAGGTTTATAATTTGGGTTCAAACAATGAAAAAAACCAAGGCTCAACTTAGTTATTTCTAAACGTAAATTTTTGGGTACGGTAGTTTTCAAAGAAGTAGGCTAGAGCAAGTTAGTGAATCTAAGTGTCTTTATCATATTACTCTTGTAATTAAAAGAAATATGATCTCAACATCCATACTAAAAGCTTGTTTTAGAATTATCCTACTATACATTGATAAGGCATATGAAAGAATAAAAAGAGATTAAAAATTTTGAAAATTGGTTATGTAAGCTCGAAAGCTCACGAAAAAATGGGTATATATATGTGTGTGTAAATAATATGTAATTTCATTTAACTTGAAAATTTCAATAATTACAAAAAATATGACATAAAACTAATTTTATTCTTACCATCATCCTTTTGCATACCAATTCAAATCAATATTCAACAATAACATATAGTATTCATGGATAGATCTCAACTATGTCAAGATATCAGTTAATAAAGTCTTATAATCAGGATTATAATAAGCCCAATAAAAATCGTTCAATGTACATAATACAAGTAAATATGCAAGTGAGAGGGTTGTTTGTTACTTTCCTGATTATGATGATTTTTTTGATTTGGATCCATCCAATGTGAGACTAACATCTTATGAGTTGCTTCTCATGTAATACTTCTTTAACTTTGGTAGCTCGACGTATCTTACATGTTTAATATCATGCTGGATCAATAATCAGTGGCTTGGTTCCACCATTTTATCTACAAAGCAATTTCAGAGCCTGTAAACAATCTACATATTGTAAAATAATAATAAGGAAATAATTGATTAGATTAATTAAACAATAGACTCTATTAATGCCCTTTTTAATGACAAACTATTAAAAATGTAAGGAATAAAACAACTCCCTATATCATCGGCTAACTCAAACAGTTTTTCTTTGAGGAAGTAGGAACCCTCTGTATTTAAGGTCATTACCAATACCTCATCAGCAGTTTCCTTGGTTCTTCTGCCAGTTCTTCCTTAACCACCTCTATTTCTTTTTCTTCTTCTTCCTAGACGGAGGTTTCGGGCTCATCTTGTTCAATTACCTTCTGTCACTTCTTTACTTCCTCTTCTTGGATGGAAGTTTCTTCGCCTTTTTCTTCTTCAGGAAGCTCTTCTTCACTACTAAGGGTTACTGTCTCTTAGTCAATAGTATCAGTTTCAGTAGAAATGGACAATCTCCCTTACATCTTATTAGAAATGGACAATCTCCCTTACATTTTATTAAATAACTTATCCATTAGCTAGTTAATTTCATTCACCATATTCTGTATACGAGCCTTTGTTTCCTGAAGCCTCATGTTTGGATCTTGAATATAATCAATCTTCATATCTCTCAAGAGAAACAATTACCTCTTTGCCTTCTTGAAATGTATCTTCACACATGAAATCAATTGTCATCTCTTCTTCACTCTGAGACAGTTCGAAGCTTAAATTATACTAATCGTATGTAAGTGAAGGAAGACTCTTATTGAATTCACGTTGACTAGGTACTCTTTTGACAAGAGATTCCAGTAATTTATTTTTAACACTTTCTTGTTGCTCTTGAAGCTCTTTTCGAAATGTCTGTTCATTTACGGAGCCAACTCTTATCTTTTCTTCCTTTTTGAATTTGTGTTGTTTAGCTTTCATTTCAACAATGCCTTCCACCAATTTATCTTCTAGAGTCAGCTCAGTATATGGAGATGTTTGGTGCGTGAATATCTAGCTAGAGCGTAATCTTTCTATCTATAAGTATAAGAGTTGCTCCACTCTGAATTATAGTTGTTCTCGTATACTACACCATGAGGTTCATAGCACATGTTTGGTCTCTTATATCGTGATGTCATAGTTTGCGAAGACATATTCTAGCTCCTACAAAAATACTGTACACTCTATCCTTCCATTGTGAGTTGTGGCTATTAAAATGAATCGTAATTCCTATAGTAACCTACATACTCAAGATCAAGTATAAAATTTCAAAAGATAATTAAATTAATAATCCAAAAATACAATAAGATAAAATAAAATAAAATAAATAAAATAAAATAAAATAAATACAAAAGCAAAATTAAAATGAAAGAAAATAAAAATGAAGATAAAACAAAATAAAATGAAAGTGGCCAGAGTAATAACATTCAGGCTTTCCTAATATCAAAGTCCTCGACAATGATGCCAAAAACTTGATTGGCTTATTTCGTGATAGTTAATATTGTAATAAACTCTAAGTGCATGACATATCTGTAGTTAGTATCGGCAAGTACGGGTTGATCCTATAAAAACTATGAATACTAGTACTTGCCTTTTCCCTATTATCTAGCCTAAGGATTGATTTTAGATTTTTTATGAAAAGAAACTCAAACTAAGGCAATTAAAATAAAATAGGAAACAAAATTGAATAGAGAATTCAAGAAGCACTAGGAAATTATCAATATCGAGTAATTAGTATATAGATTTTGAATCCTTCTAACCCTTAACCAATTGATCATTTGTAATGCAATTGTGTTGTTGATTAGTTGGATCATGGAGATTCCTAAGGTATGTTAGTAGTTGACCTTGAGTCTACTATCAACTAATTATAAGGTCTATAACCAAATTACTCAAGTTAAATCTTATAGGATTGCGTTACCATTTTATGAATCCCTCTGTTAGGTTTGACCATAAACTAGGAGATTTATATGATCCTATCTCTGGGGTTACAATCAACTATTTCCAGTTATCATGGATCTATTCAAACTAAAATTTCTAAATTGCTTTAAAATCAGATTATGTTTAATATTTTCGATTACTAGAACATAAATAAGAACAAATAATTGGATCCAACAATAAATCAATCAATTGCATTAAAAAATAATCAACACATGTTAAAGTATCCAAGTAGGATTCATCTAACCTAGATACTAATGAAACAATTAGTTACACATTGTTGAATATGAAATTTGATACACATATACAGAAACTTGAATAAAAAACAACGAAATCATAATTCTAAATCTCTCTAATTGTTCTCTATCGAGTATTATGAAAATATAGATGTATAATCTTGTATTTTTATGGATCTGTCGATAAACTCGTCGTGTCTTATGCTCTTCTAGCTCAAAATCATCTCCAGAATTGTCTTTGAAACTTCCAAAATGATGCCTACTACCTCCTCTGATTTGCCCCTGAAATGTCACTTTAATATGAAAATATAGGTTTTTGGGTTATGCACGATTGTGTGCACGACCGTGCACAAGAACTTGCATAATCAGAATTCGCTGACTATCATGAAAGTACATTGGTGTGCACTCCTTCCTGGTTGTTGATTTTTTGTTTTATGTCGCATTTTCATCCAAATTTCACTCCTTTAAATCCATGAAGGATGTTATTCTCTATAAACACACTTGAAACGAATTAAGTACCAAATATACAATAAAAGTATAAAATATCAAGCAAAATACATCAAATATGGGTGGTAAAATATAATCAAATATCTATCTATCATGCATATACTTGATCAATAATTTTCACATGAACCATAAAAAATTATAAAAGAAAAACTCTCAAAAAATTTGATCAATGGCCTAAGGTGATAGTGGTATCTAAGGTGGCATGTGATGCACTATTGCTCACTTATCCTTTATGTCCTTGACATAACGCATTGTAACGCTACATAAAATAAACTACACCTACAACTATAACAGTGGTGAGTTTAGGTTGATCCTACAGAGAATGTTCGGTTAGCTTTTGTTATGAAAATAATCGGTGTTTAGGTTATAGGAGGGGTTTAGTTTGGTTTCAAATAAGAAAATAAAGTAAAACTAAACTAATGAAAACAAATTAAAGAAAACATGCGAAAATGATAAAAGTGATGAATTCGTTGGGAGTCTGGTTCTTTAGTTTAATCTCGGCCTACACTCTGTTGAACATACTTTATTAATTTATTATTCTCAAACCTCTTCTAGCAACTATTGGCCGTAACTTAACAACAAACTCTGATAATCTCATTTTTCTATTACTTTATGTTAATTAAGAGATACTCGTTAATTAAACCTAGTCATCGAATAACCTAGGATACGATGTTTAGATTTAATTGGATAGCTGCATTACAAATTAGGAAAACAAACTAATAAAAGAAACAACCAAATATGCTTGATTTATTTAACCTAGGTTATGTTATCCCTAATGATTAAGAAGAGTTAGTCACTACAAATGAATCTCAAATATAACAATTATGGATTATATTGAAATTCTAGCTATAGGTTCACACATAAACAATCGAACGATAATGAGAATAAGATCATTCATACACAAAAGCCAAATCCATACGCATCAGATAACATAATCAATTCCAAAGAGAGAAAGAAAACAATAAATACAAGGAAGGAATGCTTAACAGGGTTCGTCGACGTCGATGTTACCATTGAACCAGCGTCAGGATGTCTAGCCCTCCATGGGTCTCTCATGGTTGAGAGCTTCCATTACCCTCTTCATTCTCCCGAAAGCTACACTCTTTTTCCCAGCTGAAAACATTAAAATATTCATATATGGCTTTAGGCATGATTCGGAAGCGAAGGAGCTAAAGTGAGTCAAAAGTACTATATCTGGGTCATTTTTTGAATATTCGTACTCATTTGTCTTCATGGAGCAAGAAGAAGATTAAAAGCAAGAAGAAGATAAGAATATGAAGAATATGAAGAGTGAAGAGTGAAGAACAAGGCATAGGAACACTCTCGGCCACACCATAGTATGGATGTCTCACACCCATGCAAGTTGTCTCACGAGCATGAGACACCTCTCACACCCGTGAGAAGAGGGATACCTGTCCCATTTAACCCCAAATGTTTAATATAAATGGACAGGACATGTGATGGTAGAGGGTTATGAACTAAAGTGAGTATCTTAAGCATTTTCGTATCATTAATCAGTAAGTGTTATTGAATAAATATAGAATCATTTAAGCGCATATCAATTTCCTCCATACCTAGCTTTTGACTCCTCATGCAAAATATCAAAATTAAGATCATAGACCTAAAAATATTTACTCAGTTCCCATATTTCCCAAAAATATATAGTCATAAATAAAGATGAATAAATTTCAAAAACCACAGCAAGAATTTAACATTCAATGCTTTTACTCATGATCAATCAACATTCATTACCTTTAGAAAGTGAGCTATCTAGAGGTAGACATGGAAAATGTGTTTAAGTAAGATAGCTTCACGAGTACACTCAAACACTATTCACGATCATGACATTCCAAAATTTGCAAATCATTTCATTTACCACTGAGGTTCACTTGTATAATCATGAAGAAAAGAACTGTTCAAAGTTGTAATATGGACAAGGGTTAAGGTGAGATGTATTTGGATAGTGTAGTGTAAAAGCCATAAAAGCTAGTGAAACAAGAAAAACACTCAATAGACGATTAAATGCAAAAACCAAAATTCTCTCACGTCACAAACCACATCAAACATATATCACTCAAAAAATTTGATCACAAATAAGAGTTTGTAACTATAGGGAGTGACAATTGAAAGCAACATTTACCTTATATCCAATATACTTTAGTAACCCATTCAATACAACTTTTGGAGGAAAGATTACTCATAAATAACTTTGAAACACATATGCATTTCCTCCTTGATACTTTTGTTTAAACATTTTTTCTTTTTCTTTTTTCTTTTCCTTTTTCTTTTTTTTCATGAAAGATGCTACATCAATATGGGAATGATAAGACATAAATTGGCGTCCCAACAATTATAATCATTCCACACATTTGCATACCACCACCCTTAGAATTTTGTACATCCACAAAGTTAATAATCAATAATTGCTTCATTAGCTTTAAGGCTTAGGTGAGACATTTGGTTAGATTTAAAGCATATAATGTGGTTAGCACAAAAAGAAAAGGTAAATGAAGCTCAAGGGAGCTTAAAAAAGGAAAATTCATATAAATAGGTAGGCTATTTGGCTAATGTAGCTTGTACAAACAAAGAATGCCTAATCATTTTCATGTTAATGCATGTGATAAAATGTAGTCTTGAATAGAAAATCAAGGCAAAATAAGGATATACATGTCATGAAAGTCACACATAAACAAAAGATAATGAGAATGATATGGATATGTCAGTCTAATAAGCTCAAAATCTCACTGGCTTTTGTCTACCACTAGTCATTACTCTTCTAAAGATAATGCATATTGACCAATCACAAAAGCAAAAGTACAAGCTAAAGTTGCCATAGATTTTTCTAGTCAATTCATGTTCTAATCATGACTATATAATCCTAGAAGCAATAAAAAAAGAGAAAATATTTGTTTGTTTGCTTGATTTTCTCCCTCTCTTTGATTGAAAACTTAAAAACAAGTAAAAGAAAAACTACAAACGCTCATGCATATAAGAAATAATTGCAAAAATGTAAAGAAAAAGAAATTAACTTCCCTTGGGTTGCGTCCCAAGAAGAGCCTTTGTTTAGTGTCGTTAGCTTGATTCTATACTTTCCTCATGTTACAAAATTACGATATTCTGGTGTTACAGTTTGAGCTTCCTCCACGTGAGGTTTTTCTTGATAAGGCCTTAGTTGATAATCCTTCATATTTAGCATATGCCCTATTTTTAAATTCTTAATCTCTATTGAGTCCCTACACTCTTCAAATATTTGGAATGTCTCTTCACCTCTTTCTTCTTTGTTTAATTCCTCTAGCCTGCTAAGTAAAGGTAAAGGGTTAGTCTCAATAATAATTAGGGATTGAGTACTTATCTTTGAGCTAAAATATATGTCTTTTTCTGCTTCATGCTCCTCCTCAACTTCTTTAACACAAGTAATTCCTTGAGTCATTATCTCAAGATTCTCAAGCTCCTCTTCACTTTGTAAGGTCTTTGTACTAATGTCCCTTGGGTACCACTCGTATTGACACAGTTTCTTCTCTTCTCTTTATGATTCAAGGTGATCGAGGGCTTTCGCCAGCTGACCCATCTGGTTTACGACATTATGGAGTCTAAACATCGTATCTTGGTGGACTTGCCTTATTTCCTGCTGGAACTTCTGTATACTTTGCTGAATACTTTTTTAAAGTTGAATATTGTTAGTAGCCACAAAATTAAGCAAGTCTTCTAGTGATGTACTTGAGTTGTGATCAAAAGCTTCTGGTCTATACGAGAATTGCTGTGCAACTTACAAACTATAATGGAATTAATTTTGCTGATCACTCCAAACATAGTTATAGGATTTTAGAATATGAGTCATAAAAGAAATTAGTTCCATCCATGTAAATTTTTTTCACACAACCAATAAACAAAATGTGAAAAGATAAAAAATAACTGAAAAGAAAATAATTATAAAAATTATATACAAAACACCAATTAAAATTAAGAACAAAACCTAAAGCACCACACACCCTAGTGAGGTTTTATCCTTCTATCTTTGTGTGGACTTTCATTAGAGATGGTTTACGTTGATTGTTGTGGTTTACGATAACCTAACATGGACAAGATTAAAGAACGAACGATATCATCAGAAAGGTATGTAAACATCTTACATTTCCTGTTTTTGTTTTTCTATATCTATATGCATAAGTAGATCTGATTTTTGAGTTTTCGTTTTATTTTCACTCCATATATTTGATATATATTATGTATGATATGTATGATTGGAACCTAAAAGTGGTATCAGAGACGTCTTGTGCCTTGTTAGATGTAGAATACATGACATGTGAAAACTATTTTTATGGTTGTGACAGCTTAGGGTCCTATAATGTTTTGCTCGAAATTAATTATAGAAAAATGATTTTCACGATTTTGTTTCACCATTATGTTCATAATATGTAAATGAATAATTTAGAGTGATTGAAAATAATTTGAATGTGATTAAAATATTTAATTTTGACTTTACGAGAACATGCATGAAATTTGTGTTTCTGCTAGGCATGTGATGTCTATTGGCTAACTAATAAGGTTGTACATGATTTTCGTGAAATTTGATTATGAAATTTTTTTTCAATATATTTGGGACGTGTTTATGCCTCTGTAATTTTTTCAGAATTATTAAAAATGTTTTAATAATTTTATCAAACAAATTTCCAGATTTGGACAATTTTCCAGAAATTGTAGGATCTGTTTTGTTTGATGTTTTTGTATGTTTATATTTCAGTTCTAGAACCTTAAAATATTTTTATGTGATAAAAATGTGTTAATTTGATGTTTGATGCTTGTCTAAATGATTTTTCTTGAAATTTGATTTCCACAAAATTTTAGAAGTCATATTTGTCTTTTTTAGTGTCTTATCGGTGTTTTGGTGATCATGATAATTTTTGGGTGATTCCTAAATTATTTTGATCATCATGAAATGGCCTAGAGATGCTTGAAATGATGATGTGATGTTCTGGAAATTTAGGAAAATTATATAAATTAATTTGTAATTAATTTTAGTAGAGTAATGGATTTTCTAGTAAGACTAGAAAAATTGGCATGTATGACAAAATTGAAGTTGTTTAATTTTGGACATCAAATAATTATTTTAAGGTAAATTAATTATGAATTAATTTCTAGAATTAGGAATTCATGTTAATTAGATTTATATTAATTTGGAGCGTCTTAGGATTGTCTCATAATTAGAATTTTCACAAGCTTTGTGAGCTCCGCCAATTGCATAGCCATTTCTTGATTTGAGCTCACTTCGTGAACTCTAGCTCTTCTCCCTCTCACACTCATTATTGAGAATTAAGCCCCAACATTTCTAAAATCTCATATGTTTCTTTAGCAATCTTCTCTCCTACAACTCCTCCTGCTGCATTGTCCACCGTGTATTGACATTGCTGTTTCAATCCATCATAATAGAACTGGTTCCATATATGAAGTTAGAAATGATGGTGTGGACACTGTATTAGCAGAAGATCGAAGCATTCCCACCCCTTATGGGAAGACTCTCCCTCCATCTGAGTGAAGGTAGCTATTTTCGTCTGAAACTCAGAAGTATTTTGACGGGAATAGAACTTTCCCATGAATTTATTATACACTTCTTCCCATGTAGTTAATGAATCAGATGGAAGGGTCATCAACCATGCCTTGGCCCGATCCTTCTATGTGTATAGGAAGCACCTCAGCTTGAGTTGATATTCATTTAGGCCATCTAACGGGAATGTTTGGAGGGTGGTAAATAATTCTCAAATGAAGTTTAAAGGGTCTTTATTGGTAATATAGAAAGATGGTAGATGTTGTAGTGGATACTCTTCAACTTATAATTTATGGCCACCTCTCCCAGAAGAATGCACGAAGTGGCAATACCAATTACTGGTCTGGCATATTCCTTCATTACTAGCTGCCTTTCACCCATCTCTTAATCTTTTGGTTTGGGTCCTTCAAGATTGTCTTTAAAGTCTCTTGGAAGTTCTCTTATTTGATGTACGTTGTCGATAAAGGGAGCGAGTTCGCCATCTTGAGACCTCCTTCCTTATATAAACCAAATAAAAACAATAGTGAATTAATAAGAAAATTACTAAAACAAATTACACGTTAAAAATGTATGCATGAACAGATAAAATAATCAAAATTAATTTAAGTCTCAACGCTAAACATCATCCTCGGCAACGGTGCCAAAAAATTATTGTGCCCAAATTAAGTTCTAAAAATTACCTAAGCTATCCCACTCGCAAGCGTACGAGGTAGTTATAGTGATTACCTAGGGTCGACTCCTATGAAGGTGAAATTGGTTCACGTAAATTAACCTTGAATGAAAAAAACATATGCATTCTTAAACACTCTATCCCAATTCGTTGAGTTAAGTCTTTAAAGAAAATCACAAAATTAAACTAAAAAGTATAATGATTCAACCAGAAGCAAAGATGAATAGATTAATCAAAATGGAAAACTCTTAAGAATTAATTTCACTAATTTAATCTCCAATGCATGATTAAGGGAAATGATTGGATAATTGTCTTACTAAAATTAACAGTTAGGTTCTAAATCAACTTGAATAATGAACTAATCTAACTTTCATATTTAAAAAAGTTATTATCCGAATTAATTATGGAAACCTGACTACTAATTACCACTTAAGTTAATTATTTCTAGTTCTTAATCTATGTGTCCATAGTTTCTTGTTTTTTATTAAAATTCTTCTCTCGATCTTTCGTTTAATACTAAAATGATGCAAGATTTTGTCATGACACTACATCAATTCAACTTAGAAACCAAAACAATTAATAAGACAACAAAATCGTAACTCATCCATGCATATTTTATTAAAATAGCTACATTAATCCTCAAGAAAAGGATTAAGCTCATTATAGCACAAATACAGTTCATCATTCTCAAATATTTAGATCCCATCTTATCAGTTTAAGAAAAGTATTCAAGCAACAAACCAAGTAAATAACCAGATTAATTGTGAAAGGAAAATAAGTAACAGTCGGCTAAGCTATAAAAGTAACAAGTCCAGTAAACAACAAGAAACAATGTGATAAATGATAAACAAAGTAAGTAAAGAGAGATCATGATATATTAATAATTAAATCAATTCAAATAATGAAAATATTAATAATTTAGCAATTGCAACGCACACTCTAGAATCAACCTAAGGAACTATCAATTGAGAGAAAAGGAATTTTGCCTATCTCTAATGCTATCCTAATCGATTATGAATTATTGGATTATTGGTTCTAGATGATCTTAAGGTTGATTACTCTCTCTCGAGTTATAATCATTAACTCTAATTTATAAACCTAATCAACTTATAAAAGTTGTAATTTCTCAATTCACAACCTATCCAAAACCCTAATTAGATCTAAAGTTGTCTAATAAACTATCAGAAACCTATGCAAGATCTCTCTTCGCACAATTTACTGATTTGATTTAATTCTTGTTCTTTTAAATCACCTAACTCTTGTTAGCACAATTTAATTATTTTTCATTCAATTCACCACCTCAGTTTATCACCGAATTATGCAATTGTAGAAATTAAATCACAATAAATCCAGTAAAATGTAAACAATCAAATTTCATTAAATCAAAGATAAAACCACGAAGTTGAGTTTAGAATGTCATCAACATCTAAAAAATCCTATCATAAACTATTATTCCAATTCTATACAATAATAAATTTGAAATTAACAGGAAATACTAAATTAAAAATTTTTTTTAATTAACCAAGGACCTAGTCTTTTACTCGGAGGAAAACATTTACTCGACTAAATCATTTTTTATCAAGTTGCTTGGTTGAAATGTCATTATAGCCTTTTGAAGCGGAGGCATACATTTGTGATGGGTGTCAATCCCATTACTCAGCTACTTCATGTTCCCAACTGGCTACTAGCTCTAGTCATATCCTGAAGGTCAATGGAATAGTAATTTCTGAAAAATTAACAAACAAAATTTTTTTATTTGCCTACTGTTGAAGGTAAAACCTATCTACTTGTTTTATGCTCAAAAATCGCAAGTGAACGAGTCGTGACTTGTAGTTTAAAAGAGTAGATATCGATTCCACAGGGATTGATGCCTAGACACCGCTTAACTTAGATACAACTTTGTTTAAGAAATGAAATTGTTAAATGCAAATAATCTAGAAAATCAAATTAAAATTAAAATACTAATGTAAACAATGGACAATACTGCAATTGCAGAAAATCTGAATTTAAGAATTTAAATGCTAGAGATTAACTTTTTCCTTATTTTGTTTCCCTCCTATTTGATTGATTAAATTGTTTCTCACCCTAGATTTTTGAATGTACTAATCACCCTCTCTTAAGGTGTAACTATTTGTCCCTAATGGAATTAACAGGAATCGATTGAATGTTCTCTCAACCTACCCAATGACTTTATCGATTCAACTAGTTATTAAACTATCTTATGGGTGATCAACTGACTAATCGAGATCTCTCTTCTAACTATTCAATTAATATGATGATTGCTAGTTTATAGGTCACCAACTCTCGTTGTACAATCCTACATGAGTTTCATCTCACTCACTCTCTCAATTTGTTGCAAGATGACAATTAAGAACAACAATCAACAAAGTCAATTATATTCAATTCAATAAAATAGGAGTTTTGACAAAATAATTCAAAAGCAATCCCTAAAATAAAATTAGCCTAACATGGTCTCCATAACATCATCAACATTCAAATAATCCATTTTTACAAAGAATAGAAGAGATTAAAATGACAGAAAATTGAATAGAAAGGCTCATTCTCTTCTTTGCCAAAATTTGGAATTTGGTGTTGATGTGCTATTTTGCCCAATCTTGATGATGATCCTTGTCTTCAATCCTTCCTCAACGCTCCAAACATGTGTTCTTCACTCAAGGATGGTGTTTCTATAAGTGGGTGTCGTCTCCTCCAAAGATGGAGGCTTAATTCTCTTTTTATAGTCTAAAAACTCTAAGTTTAATGAAGCCTCACAGATTGCCTCGGATTGTAATTCCCACGCTCATGGGAATTGGCATGATTCCCACGAGCGTGAGAATTTGTCATAGATGCATCTCTCATTTTTTTTGTAGCGTGATTGCCACGAACGTGGGAATTTGTTACATATGCACTCCTCATTTCTCCTCCTCTTTGATCTTTAGTTCACCTTGCAAGTTGCTCCTTCCTTCATCCTACCTAAAAATAGTCAATTCTTGCCCTCAATTAACATCAAACACACAAGAACAACAATGATAATCAAACTTAATGATAACATACAAAATGAATCCTAAACTAGAAAAATAATCAACAATTATGCTAGAAAACACATTCTAATTACCTATAAAAACATATCCTAATGCACACCTATCAACATCCCCACAATTGAATCTTTGCTTGTCCTCAAGCAAAATAAATATAACCAATAAATTCTACCAATTCATTTTCACAAAGATCAAACCATACAATCTCTCAAATTCAAGCCAACTTAAATATCAAGTTAATGCACATATCATGACTACTTTTTCATTGGTGTACATAAGCAAACTCACAATTGACACAATCACTCAAAGATAAGTAAAGGTGCAGAATGAATTTTTCTCATAGTTTTCACTCACTTCTCTCAAGTGTTTATGGGTTAATGTTTCGCTCAAACTTACTATAGGAATTACACTACTATAGGCTTGCTAATACACCAATTCTCCTCTACAATGATTGCATGCATAAATAAATCAAAAGGGCTTGTTTTAGGTTGTAATGTGGTAAGGGTTAAGGTGGGTCAAAAGAAGGGAAAGAGGGTTAAGCATAAGCATAAGGAAAGTAAAAAAGAATGGATAAAATGGGATAATAAAACATAACTCTGAAACATCCAAACATAACTAATGTAGTACTATGCACTCTTTTATGCTACTCGATTTTTTTTCCTGTTTCTTGTCCTTTCTTTTTCTTTTTCTTTTCTTTTCAACACTCTTTTTTTCATTTTTTTCACACATGGAAGAACTATGAATACAAAAGCAACTATATACACTATAATCCACGGGCAGAAATATACTCAAGTCAACTCGAAAGAATTTTTAACACAATCCCAACTAATGTATTACTTAATACTTTAATAAGCTTATGAAAGGTAGGATAATGGGGTATAAAGTTTTTTAAAAATTTGAGTGTTTTTCAAGAAAAAAAAGGTTAAGGCTCAATAGGGGTAGCAAGGGATAATCAACGGGTAGGTCATTTAAGCCAAAGGTTAACACAAAAAAGGCCTAAATCATCTCTATTAAGCATACATCTAGTAGACTCAAACCGATTCAGAGCAAGTTCTGAAGGTAATAACCTAAGGAAGTAACAATCAACAAAGAAATGACATGACTATAAATGGAGTCATATGACTCAATCCTCACTTTGGATCAAATGAAAACTCATTATGCATCTCTACACTACCTCATTATTCAAATGTCAATTTATGAATAAGATTATATAACCAACTACTTTTCATCACTCTATATGGTTCGCTTTTTACTTAAGTAGCCTAATCTGAGTTTAAGCATACATTCAATCTAATTCCAACTAACATGACAAAATTTTATGGCAACATTTATCGGAGTGATTCAAGTACAGCTCCATTGCTAACATAAAACACCATTGCTGACACAAAGCACATATAATATGCCTAATCATGCATCCTAATTAACAAAGTGCAAACAATGCAATTAAGAAATTCAATGACACCTCACCACACTTAAAGATCACATTGTCCTCAATGTGACAAAACAACAACCAATAAGAAAAAGGCCTAAAAAAAATAAACAAAAACAATGACACGGAAATAAACAAAAGACATAAAACCACATAAAAAAATAGAAATGACAGGAAATCAAACAAAAGAAAATGACACAAATGAAAAGTTTAAGGTAAGCAGTGGCTTATGGAGATGATGGTGGCGATGGTGTAGGCGAAGGAGCTTCAAAGTTGGTCCGCCAACATAAGTTGTTTTTTCCAAGCTGCGTAGCTCCTTATAAACCTATCGTATTCGAGTGTTGAGCTCATCAAGTTGGTATGTCATATGTTGTTGATTAGCGGCCATTTGGTCGAAGATTTGTTGAAATCGATCGACCTCTACCAGTGCACTTGGTTCTGCCTCTACTGCTTCCTCTTTGGGCTCCAGAGCTGCACGGGATGTGGAGGGTCAGGATACGATTGTACTAGTGCCCCTCCTGCTCCTCACTGCAATGTACGTATGAGGATTGCATAGTTCCATAGAATGGACGTCTACAATCTCAAAGTGCCTCAAATAGACTATGTCAAACATATCATGGGCAGTTGTATGCAAATTCTCCATATTAACACTATAAAACACACCTAAAGCGGAAGCAATATGAGACATCCCAAAAGACAAACTCTTTTTATTAACCACACTCACTAGTGATCAAAAAATCCTATAAGGTGTGTCAATTTTAATTTTTCAATCCATGCACCATAAAAGAAAATCTCTTTGATTGAGCATTTGTTGCTTTTTGTTTTATTAAACACAGTCAGACATATAAATTTATGCAATAGCAAGTGTTCAGCACTACAGATTAAAAAATTTGGTGCATTGCATGAGTCAAAATGTTCTTCACCTGTTAGAGTTTTCCAATAGTAATCAACATCAACATCAACGTGACCATCTAGAATTTTTGCATTTGATAAACTGAAAATTTCACGTATGATAGGATAATCAAGTATAATAACATTTCCAGTTAACCTAAACTAAACACATCCATTTTGGGGTTATATTGGACTATTGTGAAAAACTCTAAGGTTATAGTGACATAAATAGGTATATCACATCAAACAAACCTTTTCCACCCTATGTTTGCAGCTATTTACTCAAGTTGTCGTCTCACTCCTATATTCTCTAGCACTTGGAAATCAAAATACCTAGAGTGACTATTTCTCACGAAATCTCGTACCTTCTTCTTCCGAGTAAATCAGAAATGGGGTCCGATGGGTTACTGCTAAGTTGGTCTTACCTTTGCTAGAAACTTGAAGTTGGAGTTCGTCAATCGATTTCCTAGCCATCATCTTCCTTGCTGGTGGCATTGCAAGAAGAAAATCTGCAAAAAATGAGAGAGAGAGTGAAATTCATACTGAAGAGAGAGAGAGAGAGAGAGTAAAATCTTACCCAAATCCTTGTATTTTTGAGTGATTAATGCATGAAAAGATGAAAGAAATATAAGAATAATGAAAGAGTTGAAGAAAATACCAAGAATCTAGAGGAAAATTGAAGAGTGTTAGAGATTGGGAGGAAAGAATTTCATAGGTTAGAGAGATAGGGGTGAAAATTTGAAGATAGGGTGAGAGAAAAAAAAGGGGAGGGAACCCTATCTTCAAATT
>JAOQMS010000008.1:21367898-21382572 GCA_027563885.1 Erythroxylum longipes
CACAAATGCATGAGCATGAGATGTGTTTTCCTAATTTCTCTTATTTACCTCACTTGGACCCGTTTCTCTGGTCCGACTCGTTCTACGGAAACGGGATGTTACATTAGGGGCAAGGCTCCAAAATAGTTTCTACTGAGAAATTAGAAGTGCATTTCATGCATCATGTGGTATATTTAAATATGTGAATTGTGTTGACATTCTTGAAATAATTGTATATGCATTCATTGACATTTTTCAGGTATAATTGATTTATAAATGCGATTAAAATGTAAGTTGTGGATTATTTATGTTGAAAATTTATTTGGAAAGTATTATGATTTTTTCGAAATTTTTGGTGAATTTTAGAGAATTTTCGAAAATTTTAGGATACAAAAAAAAGACAAATGGGAGAGTGACAAATGGCCCACATGCATGGGTGCCATGTGTCATTGAGTTATCCACTCACACAATCATCTTGTTTGTTGGAGAAAAATTTCTGTAGCTCACGTCTCTTCTTCACCACTGAAAACACCAACACTAACACTCTTTTTCTTGTTCTTTTCATCCATCACTGAAACTACTTGTTATGCATGTTTGTGTATTTGGATTCTAACTGTCAACTAATGGAGAGCTAGCTAAAGATGATTATACATTTCTATTGATGTTTGTTTGCTTGGGAGGATTAGAAAATCTGGAATTTTTGAGTTAGAATTTTACTAAATCAAGTAAGTTTTTCATGAATAACATTTGATGATGTTTTAATTTTTTTTACATGGTTTCATGCATGAGTGATATGGGAAGAAACAAATTCAGTAGTAAGAATGAATAAGTACAAAAACATGGGGAAAAATGCAGAAAATGAGGAAGATGCGTGAGGGATTTCGGTTTTGATATTTATGGTTAAATATTGGATTTTTGAATTGTTTGTGTTGAGATGAGCTGAGATGAAAGTTTGTGAAGTTGTTAAGTGCAAAAAGATGTGAAAAATAGGTTATAGATTCTATTAAGAATTGTTGAAAACAAAATTGTAGTAGAGAGAGGAAGAATAAGGTGATGGTTTGCGTGTCTGATTTTGGTTTTTGAAATCTGCATATGAACTAGAGTATTTTTACTGAACAGCTTTAAGTCTTTTGGCTATAACTTTTTCATTTAACCTCCAAATGACTTGAAACTTGAACCAATAGATTCCTAACACATTGTTCTTCCTCACCATGAAATTTAGAGCCATCCAGATTCGTTTGGGAAAGATTTGACTAATGGATTTAGGATGAAAAATAGGAAATGTGTTGGAATGTTATGAACTGGAGAATTTTCATTGAACATGCTTTGGTATTTTGATTATATCTTGATCTGTAGATTTCCAAATGCGTTAATTCTTGATTCAGATTAAACTAGAAGCATATTTCTACAACTTTTTGAAGAATTTGAATTTTAATTCTATCTCTAAGAATTTCAAAATCTGGCTTGAAGTGGAGTCTTGACTTAGGCTATAACACTACCCGTGACTGAAATCATATCCTGTTGTTATCAAGTAAACTGTATTGATGCCGGAATAGATAAAAGTGTCTTTAAAAAAGTTGTAACTTATTCTCTTAGCTTTCAATTGGTATACAGTTTGCAATTTTTGGATATTGGAATTGAGAGATATGAGTTGTGCAACTTGAATGCATGATCATGCCCTAGCCAAATGTCAAATGTACTCAACCTACAGTATCTTGAGCATAACTCATTGAATAATGAACCAAATTGTATGATCTTAGAGTCATTAGAAACTTAAGTCACAGGGGAACAATTGTCTAGAAGAAAGTGTTATAGAAATACACCATTTTCCTTGTCATAATGATCATGTAAATTAGACCCAAAAGTTATGTTGACATGAAAGCTGGAAATTTTGACACGTTTGGAGTACAATTGATCTTTGCATCGGTTTATTACAGAAGTATACCTGGGCATATGTCATTGAATATGCATGTTACATGATATATTTATAAAAATGCATATTCAATTACATGAACAATATGGTAACATGAAATTGTATTTGATTGCATATAAAAGAGCAAGTAGAGCGACCGCTTCCAGATATTGCCGGAACTTCAAGGCAATAAGCAAAAAAGGAGCAATTGTAAGTAACATAAGATGGTCTCACCTTGACTTGTTTTGTTTATTACTGAATTAAATTTGATATTGATGAATGTGTACTAAATTTTTTGATGCATGATTAAAACATTAGAAGTGCTATTTGTATATGAATGAGATTGACTACATGGTTCTCAACTTGAATGTTCACGCCGGACCTAGTCAGATGATTATTGTGAACAAGAGCATGAATGTAAATGTAATTGATCAAATGTGATATTTGAAATTGAGGAATGCATTTCATTCCAATGCATGAAATATAAAGGCAGTTGTGATTCATGTCGCCAATGAAAAAGAGCTTAAAGCTCAGACATTCATGATTAGAGCCTAAGACTTAATGTGTACAAAGAGCCCTGTATCTCCAACGGATAAGGGACAGTATGAAAGAGCTCGGTATCCATAATGGATATAGGACAGTGAAAAAGGCACAACAATGAAAGAAATGAAATCGAGTCTCATAACATAGCATATCCATATGATTTAAATAAATTGAATGATTGCAATGTTTTGAGAACTTTTTATATGACATATGTGATCATTTGTCAATGTTTGTGTCCTACAAAATTGTACTGAAATGATGAAATATTTTAATTTTGTTTTTTTTAATATGACAAATGTGATCAGGTGTTATGTGATATTACTTGATAAAAATCAAGTTAATCTGAATTATGTGGTAACATGATTATTAATTGCTATGTGATTTGATAAGAGTGAATCATCGAGGATAGTTACTCTACTGAGTTCGCAAAACACACCAAAATTGCAACGTTGACAATTTCAGGTTCGAGATAGAGCGACGACTTAGTTGCTAAGACTGCATTTTGGTATAAATTATAGCTCAAAGGTCAGTCAGCTGGGGACAGAAGATTAGTTTTTAGTTTTTGGTTTATTTCCTCATTTATGTAGCATACTTTGTAAAATGATCTGTGAGCTTTGATAGGCTAACAATGTATCCATATGAAATGCTACATTGTAAATTATGGTTTATGATATGAAATGAGGAAAATTTTGAACCATAGATAGTGTGTTATTTTTTATTTTGCTCATGATGCCATGTAGGAAAGTGAAGGTGAGATAGTTAACACGCAACTTCTGTCGGGCATGTACACGTGCATGTGTCAGATAGGAGTGGGGTATTACAGGGAATGCAACTTCTATTCCTAACTTTTAGTTCTTTTGTCACCGAGAATAGATAAGATAGAGAATGACAAAACTGAAATAAATTTTAAATAATCTAGGACTTTTATTCCTAAGGGAGTGTGGATATACGTAGGAATGAAACATCTAGAATAAGAGATAAAGATATTATTAGAATATTATCAAGTTGTTATCCAAATATTATTAAGATATTGATCCTTATTTCATAATACTTGGAGATTAATGACATGAAATTGCTTAAGATACTCACTTTGACTTATGTGTGATTTTAGACGCAATTCAAAAGCAAAAAAGTTAAAGTGAGTTAAAAGTACGATATTTGGGCTATTTTTCAAAGAAACATACTTTTCTTCATGGAGTAAGAAGAAGAAAATAAAGACAAGAAGGAGATAAGAAAAATGAAAACGCAAATAAGATGAATCAAAGTGGCTCATGACGGTGCATGTTTTATGCAAAGGTGTAAGTGATTTTAATCCATGCAAGATAAACATATTTAATGGATAATAAATTTAATGGAAAGCATATGTGAGTGACGTGAATAGGCAACACCAAAACGATGGATCAAAACGCAGAAAGCAAGAAGCTGAAGGTGAGCAAAACGACACTGCAGCAAATGAAGCAAAACATGCAAACAGCGTGTACGTTGCATTCAACTGCTAGACCAAAACGACAGTATAACCAGCTAGGAGGCGAAGCAGGAAACGACAATGGAAGCGTGAAAATAAAAACACAGCGCAGATGGGAAGCCAAAACAGATGAAACGTAGATGTTTGGCAAGCAGCAAACGCGCAGACAACGTCTGCGTTTCATGCATAACGTTTAGCCAGAGTTTTAAAAGGCTATTTGGAAATAAAGAGGGAACAGTAGGGTGGCCAAGAATTAATTAGAAAAAGAGAGTAGCGTAGGACAAGAGAGGGGATGCGCAATACAGAGAACCGTGGGTGTTCTTCGGCTGAGGGTTATTCATCGGAGCTGAAGTATATTTTTGGAGATATCTATGAAGAATTAGACGTTCCGATGTCAGTTTGGAGAAGAAATTGACGTTGACAACTCGGATTAAGTATATTTCATAATTTTTGTTGTTTTTTTCTTTTTTTAAAAATTAATTGTGTTATCTTATATTAACTGATTTGAGTTTGTGTATAGATAATCATATTCTTGTTATTGTTCGATTATTTGTGTATAAACCTATTGAATATTATGAAAAGATGATTTGAATGTGTTCATTGGATTGTTTATTTACAAACTCATTGCTAGAATTTCGATATAATTTGTAATTGTTATATTTGAAATTCATGTGTAGCAACTAATGATTCGTAATCATTAGAGATACCATAACTAAGATTAAATGATATATTGTATGTGATTATTGCCTTGATTAGTAACGCTATTGTCTAATTAAATTTAAAGATCGTATCTTAGGTTATTTGGTGATTACGTTTAATTAACGATTATATCTTGATTAAATACTACCTAAGGCAAAATTCGGGTTACTTATTAACTCACGATTAATAGTCGCTAAGAGAGTCTTGAGAACAACAAACCAATGAAATATGTTTAATTAAGGTGTAAGTCGAGATTGAATCAAAGAACTAGATTCTTACCAAATTCTCAACTGTTATCATTTTTATATGCTTTCTTTTAATTGCTTTTGGTAGTTAATTTAGCTTTGTTTTATTTTCTTATTTCTAAAATCAAAACCCTCTAAACCTAAACACTGATTAATTTAATTTCAGTAACTTTACACACACTTTTTGTGAAATCGACCTAGACTCACCACTGCTATAGTAATAATCTAGTTTATTTTGACTAGTGTAATAACACGCTGTCAGATCTTTATCAAAATATTATCATTAAAATTATTCATAATTATTTAAAAATTAATAATTTATTTAATCATCATCAACAACAACACCCAATAGAAATTCCACACTGACACGGGATCTAGGGAGATCTGATAGTACGCAACCTTACTCCTACGTAATAAAGAGACTGTTTTCATTATACTCACATGCAAATATGACATGAAGATTAAAAAAATAAACTGGACCCCTAATGATTAATTTATTTAATCATTAAAAATAATTTAATTAATTATTTATTAAATAAAAAATTTATTAATTAATAATAATATAAATATTTAATTAATTACTTACAAAATCAATCACATAATAATTAAATATAAGTAAAAAAATGTCATTACCATTCTTAATATTTGATACCAAACACAAATATAATTATTAACTTCTATAATCTCATTTTTAATGTTTACATATTAGACACGCATAATCAATAATTATATTCTCATTCCGATTCTCACTTTTTATTCTCATTCATATCTTTTCATTTCGATTCCTTCGTTATTGGTTATTAAACAAGACCTTAAGTTATACAATAATTATATTCTCATTCCGATTCTCACTTTTTATTCTCATTCATATCTTTTCATTTCTATTCCTTTGTTATTGGTTATTAAACAAGACCTTAAGTTATACCGTGTGGTGATGTTGGTCCTCGATATAACAAAGCCCACCTTACAGTTTTCAATTTTAATAAAACATTTATGTTCTTAAAAAAAGATCAAAGGATACAAAATAATTAAAAAAAATCTTAAAACACCGAAAATTAAAATTGTGCAAATATTAGGTCTCATTTAGTAACTAGTAATGAAAAGCTGGGAATAAGAATACAACTTATATTCCTAACTTTTAGTTATTTGATTACTGATAATAGAAAAGATAGGGAATAATAAAATTATAATAAATCTTGAATAATCATAGACTTTTATTCCCACAAAGAGGTGTGAGTATACGTTGAAATGAAAAATTAGGAATAAAAAATAAAGATATTATTAGAATATTATCAAGTTGTTATTAAAATATTATCAATATATTAGTTTTTATTAGAATATTATCATAAAAATTATCTTTTATATTAATTTTTTAATACTTATTTTATTTTATTTTATTAATACTTTTATTCTTATCGTAAAAATTATTCATACTTATCTAAAAATTAATAATTTTATAATTCATTAAATTTTTGATTAATTATTTATAAAACATAAAATATTATAATTAACTATGTTAAAAAAATATATAATAACTAAATATAAGTAAAAAAATCAAACATTAATATAAATATTAACTTTGATAATCACATTCCTAGTAATTGTATACCAAACAAGCATAATTAGGATTTTTATTTTTAATATAACCATCAACTTCTATAATCTTATTCTTAGTAATTATATACCAAATAAACATAATCAATATTTTTATTTTTATTACGATTCTAATTTTTTATTTTCATTCCCATGTTTTTATTCCGATTTTTTATTATTGATTATCAAACGAGACTCGTAATAATAGTAAGAGAAGGAAAAAGATTTATTAGGCCTCATTTAAAAAGCTTATTTCTACCTTTCAGCAATTAAATGGGAAGTCGTTTAGGAAAGGAACTTTGGATTCGGATGCACTCGCCCAACGGAAAAGGCCCTGACCCTACGAACCGAGTCAAAATAAGAAAGAAAGAAGAGATTTTCGTAAAGACTAGACTTGATATATTTTCAGATCTCATGTATATTTAATTTTTAAATGAACTGTGCTTTATTTTTAAAGAATAAATGAAGAAAGAAGAAAAAACTGTCGGGGCAGTTGTTTGGGATATTAAGGAGCATGGGCTGAACTAACAGCTTAACGGGCCTGATACAGAGGTCTCGTATTGTACTTTCGGAACCAGTAAACCCTAGTCGTGTCTCTCCAAATCTTCGGTATCATTTTTACTTCTTCAGTATCTCTTCTGCAACTACGATTCTTACCCTTTGCAAACAACAATACAATTACAATTTGCCCAATTCACAAATCACCTTCAAACCCTACATTGGTTACTCAACGGCAATCATGGCCACCAACTACGACTACGACGACGCTACCGCCAGCTACAACGATCAGGCCACCGGCCTCGGCTACGACCCCAATTTCGTGCCGGACTCGGTGAAGTCGTTCGTAATGCATCTGTACCGCCACATTAGAGAGAAGAACGTGTATGAGATTCACCAGATGTACGAGACCTCATTCCTGACCCTCTCCGACCGTCTCTTCAAGGACACACCTTGGCCCTCCGTCGACGCCGTCGCTCACCACGTCGACAACGATCATGTTTTCTGCCTCCTTTACCGCGAGATGTGGTTTCGTCACCTCTACGCCCGTCTCACTCCTACGCTTAATCAGAGGATTGACAGCTGGGATAATTATTGTAGTTTATTCGAGGTAATTTTAATTTTGAATCTGTGAGTGAGTTGGTTGCTTGAACTGTATTTTTGATGTTTCTCTCTGTTTCTGTGTGTGCCTTTTGTCGTTGTTATTGTAGGTAGTGCTGCATGGAGTGGTGAATATGCAGTTGCCCAATCAGTGGTTGTGGGACATGGTGGATGAGTTTGTTTACCAGTTTCAGAGCTTTTGTCAGTATAGGGCTAAGATGAAGAACAAAACTGAACAGGAAATTGCCCTTTTGAGGCAATTTGACCAGGTACAGGTTGCTCTACATTAAATTGCCATTTTGTACCTTTTTGTCCTTTTAATTTCGTGATTGTGAAAGAAAGACAATAAATTTATCTTACTTGTTTCTTTGACAATTGAACCACCGCATTATTGCAATAGCAAGACAACTATTCAAACTGCACAAGTGATATACGCTGTGTTTCTATGTTTTTTTGTCATTGGATTCATAAGAATTATGCTTATTGGAATATTTTGATTTCAGGCTTGGAATGTCTACGGAGTACTCAACTTCTTGCAAGCACTGGTGGAGAAATCAATGATCATTCAGATTTTGGAGCAGGAGAAAGAAGGTCTTGAACAGTTCACTGCAACAGATGGGTATGATTACAGTGGTGGGAGTAACGTCTTGAAGGTGTTGGGATATTTCAGCATGATTGGTTTGTTGAGGGTTCATTGCCTCTTAGGGGACTATAATACTGGCTTGAAGTGCTTACAACCGATTGACATTAGTCAACAAGGAGTTTACACCAGTGTCATAGGAAGCCACATTACAACAATATACCATTATGGGTTTGCCAATCTAATGCTGCGAAGGTATAACTGCTTATTCATTAGAATACTATTCCATTTTTCACATATTTTACATATTAACTTTTCAATAGCTTTGAATGATGTTTGCGTTCCTATTATTCCTCTTATTTGGACTCTCCATCCAAGTGAGAATATAGTTTGGTAGCTATATTTTACATTCACAGTCTATAATGTTCTTATTATTCCTCTTATTAAGACTCTCCATCCGAGTGACAAACTAGTTTGCTAGTTATATTTTACATTCATGGTATGTAATTTGAACTTCTTCCGTTTACGTAAACTTTGGGAATTTGGCTATCTTAGTAATTTATTTTGAATGAATGAGCTAAACATCATTGTATTTTAGTTTCTATTTCCCAAATGTTAGAGTATCTTATATTGACTAAACATAAAAATATTAAAGGATTTATAAGTGGTAAGGGCCAACTATTTAAATGACTAGTTTTAGTCATTTTGGCAATGGTTGACCCAAGTTTAATTCTTGTTAATGGGCTCTACACTCTACTTATATTAAAAATGTTAATATGGTATTAGAGTAGATTTGGTTCGGATTGTTAATTTCCCGGTTGTTCTTCTAGATGTCTAGTTTTAGGGGTCTGATCTGGTTATTGCTGCGTTTATTTTAAGTGACAACTGGATGTTCAGTCCCAGTTGCACTTGAGAGGGGGGGGGGGGGGTGTTAGAGTATTTCACATTGACTAAACATGAAAATGTTAAGAGTTTACAAGTGATAAAGGTCAACTATCCAAATGACTAGTTCTAGTCATTTTAGCAATGATTGACCAAAGCATAATTCTTGTTAATGTGCTCTACACTCTACCCATATTAAAAATTCTAATATGGTATCAGAGCAGGTTTGGTTCGGATTATTAATTTCCCTGTTGTTCGTCTGGATGTCTATATTAGAATTTTGAATATGGGTTGAGTGTAGAGCCCATTAACAAAAATTGGATTTAGGTTAATCATTGTCAAAATGACTAGAACTAGTCATTTGGATAGTTAGCCTTTAGTATTTATAAACTCTTTAACATTTTTATGTTTAGTCAATATGAGATACTCTAACACTCCCTCTCAAGTGCAAGTGAGACTGGACATTTAGTTATCACTTGAAATAAATGCAGCGGTAATCAGATCGGGCCACTGGGACTGGTCATCCAGACGGACAACTGAGAAATTAATAATCCATATCAAAATTACTCTGATACCATATTAGAATTTTTAATATGGGTAGAGTGTAGAGCCCATTAACAAGAATATGGGATACTCTAACACCAAATATCTCCAGGTTCAGTTTGATTTAGTTACGTCTCATATTAACTTTCTTTTAAAACTAATTATACATTTCAAAAAGAAATCATTGAACAACACAAAAAGTAAGTGGAAATTGATTTTTTTGTATGTTAATCTGCTTCTGTGGGGTTATCTTATATTTTCATTCTTATTTATCTTGTTCTTGTTGTACATCCAAGTGTGGTTTTGACGTTACTACTTAGTGCTAGGGATGGCAACTGGGCCGGCCCTGCCTCGAAGTCAATGGGCTAGGTGGCTTGATTGGGCATCGTGCCCAGTTTTTTGAAAAATGAGGGCTCGAGCTCGATATGCCCAGGCTCAGTCGGGCCCTAGACCAACCCCTATAAGCAAAACCATGTCATTTTGCATTTTTAATTTATAAAAAATTCAAGTGGGTCAAGTTAGGTTCGGGCTCGAGCCTGCTGTCTTGGACCTCGCCTGGACCTCAACAGAAGGGCTTAGGCCTGGGTAGGCCTGGTTTCGACTCGGTTCATTGCCATCCCTACTTAGTGCTTTCACATAGACATCTTAGGGATAATTAAGTCCCCTCTGCATCTCTCTTTCAATGTACATTATAGTAAAATAATGAATCCATTTGGTGCAAATTTTATTAAACTAATCCGCATATTAGGCAAAACATTTTTCCTGCAAATAAGTGAGTGCAGTTGACCTGTTAGGCTCCCTCTTTGTACCTTGTTCCTTGTTTCCGAATTTTTTCCTAACTCGAGAAGGGACTTAATTCTATGTTCATTGTTCTTGATTCTATGTTAATGCTCAGCATAAAACGCGCTCTATTCCAATTAACAAGTTCTGTAATTTGTTTCTTTGAGATCGTTCTTGTGTGTGTTCATTTCTTCTCCATTTTTGAGCTTTTCAAACATCATAATTTTTTTGAAGGTATGTGGATGCTATTCGTGAATTCAATAAAATTCTCTTGTACATTTACAAGACTAAGCAGTATCATCAGAAGTCTCCTCAGTATGAGCAGATACTTAAGAAGAATGAGCAAATGTATGCCTTACTGGCAATTTGTCTTTCACTTTGCCCTCAAGTGAAGCTTATAGAAGAGACCGTGAACTCACAATTGCGAGAGAAGTATGGAGAAAAGATGATTAGAATGCAAAGATATGATGATGAGGCTTTTGCTATTTATGATGAGCTCTTTTCATATGCATGCCCCAAGTTCATAACTCCCTCTGCTCCTAGTTTTGAAGAGCCTCTGGTGAATTACAACCAGGTATATACTACCATCTCAAATGTGCAAAATGACCATGGAAAGTTATGATAAGAAACTTATAGCTCAGCATATTCCCTTACCATTTCCCTTTCATATTTTTCTGCTAATATTTGAAGAACATCTGTGTTAAGATTCCTTCCTGCAAGAAAATAGTGATTGAGCATCAATTTCTTTATAAGTTATGATATTCTCTTTCTAATAGATTTTTTTTTAAGTTAAAAATCTTGTGAAAGTTTAATAAATTGTATTTTGTAACACCATATCTGGAATTTCTTTTCAGTTTTCTCAATTAATGATGTAATATGTTAAGCTGGATTGTATGTTAACCCTTTTTAATATTATTTTCTTATCACGTTTAGGATGCATATAGATTGCAGTTGAAGCTCTTTCTATATGAAGTGAAACAACAACAGTTGCTAGCAGGAGTTAGGACTTTTTTGAGAGTTTTCTCCACTATCTCTCTGGGGAAGCTTGCTGACTACATGGAGGTGGACGAACCTACTCTGAGGTTACCTTTTGTAATCTATACTATCAAGAGACAATGTCTTTGTTCGAATATTTTTATAGAATGATATTATGAGCTTTACATATGTTGCCCATTGCAGAACCATCCTGATGACTTACAAGCACAAGACTCATGCTGTTGATTCTGAGCGGAAGATTATTTCTAATGCTGATGTTGATTTCTACATTGATGATGTATGCATTTTTTTCATTAATTAATAACTTGTCAAACGTTTATTTTAGGATCTTTCTGACAGTTCTCGACTTTTTCGAGACTGATGCTTCGAACAATTGCCATTGATTACTTTAACATTAACTTTCAAAATGAACAGCCTTCGAGGTATGTAATGACAAACATTGTTGTCTTTTGATGGCCGACCCTTGACTTTCTTTATTGGCAATGCTTTATTAGCAACAATTTATGCACGTAATTAAAGTGTCAATTCATGGTAAATGTGGCCGACTGGTCATTGACCCTTGAATTATATTCATGATGTGCCTATGTTACATTTATATGTGTACAGATCATAGCATCTTTTGTTAATTGAGATTTAATGGAAACATTCCTGGTCTTTGTGCTGACGTGAGCTTCTGTTGCTACAGGACATGATTCATGTTGTTGAATACAAAACAGTGAAACGTTATGGTGATTACTTTTTGCGGCAAATTGTTAAGGTATGCCTTTTACTCAGTTAAGTATTATCCTTTTTGTTTTATTTTTAGTTCAACCGTGTACCGCCTACATGTACAATCTTCCTTATTTAAACAGCTTGAAGGTGTGATAAATGATATGGATCGGATACAGCTGGACTGAGGCACAGAACATTTATAGAAGTATGCCAAAGCCTCTTGATGTTCCTTAAATTAACAGATTTTGTTTTCCTATTGGCTGTTTCCTCTTGTTATGTCAATCGAATTAGATAAGCCAATTTAGCATTGGTCATAACAGCGAGCTATGAACTTGGCTATTTTAGAATGTTAAAATCTCGTGCTTTTCTTTTCAGCTATGTTTCTTACTAGGAAAAGTTATAAAATGTCTTTTTATTTTCATAATATATCGTAACTTTCCTATTGGCTGTTTCCTCTTATTATGTCTATCGAATTAGTTAAGCCAGTTTATCATTGGTCATAACCACTCTTAATGGATGTGATGATTAATCTTTTTTCATTTTGAATTCTCTTAATACTTTTTGTCAAAAGCATAAAGTATTCAATCTTTATTAGTAAACAAAAATTCCTTTAATGTACCTATTAAAATTATCAAATCACAAATGCATTGTGTTACTCCCTAAATTACACTATATGGTTTAAAGAAATTCATGGTCTAGAACAGATTATCAAACTTTTGCTATTGAACGAACTTTTTATTTATTTACTATATGTTTATTTGTTTCTATTTTTATTTGTAAATTCAGTGTTCTTTGTTTAAATTTTTAGTTTTGATTTTTTTAGCTTTTATAACTTATGAAAATTGTAAAAATTACAAAAGTGGTTTTGGTTTTTGTTTTTTATAATATAATTTATTATTAATTAAATATATTATTTAATTATTCAATTTAATTATTAATAAAATTATGAATTATGAATAATTTAATTTAAATTTTCCAAAATGTATAAATTTAAAATAACAATTTAAAATATATATTCAAAATAAATATCAATTTATGAATAAAATTTAATTATTTAAATATTTGTTTTAATAAAATAAATTACTAATCATTTGTTGGTAAATATTACATAATAGGATTAAAATAATTTTTTTTATATCATGCTCGTAGGGTATCAATCAATCCCATATACAAGCTTTGCAATTTAGCTTTTATAGACTGAGTTGATTAAACTCCTTAATTCAAATATTTGTAATTGATAGTAGAGGATGAAAGCCCAAAACTCAAAAACCAACCGATTGTACAATCCTGAAATATACATCAAGAAATGGGTGGGCACTAATAGTTAGGGATGGCAAAAAAAATTACAACCCACTCCAGCCTAGCTTGAAGACAACTGGGTAAGACCGAATTGACCAGGCTTTGTGATAGCTCAGGCTGGGTTGAAATTTGAAATTGTTTTTTAAAATTCAAAAAATATAATCAATCTCGAATTATAGCCTAAAGTCTGGGTCCGAATGAGGTTTGACCAGGCCTAATCCATTGTCATACATACTAATGGAGTCTAGTGCCAGCTATTTAATAATGCCAACGCCCTCATCTAATGCACAAGAAACCTGTGACAGAAGCAAGAGTAACACATTTATGACACAGAAGAAACATCTGATAGAAATAATAATTTAGTTTTATATTATTTGTTGCGTTCTGATTAGGCCTAGGAAATGGTAAATACCTGAATCTAAGTGCTAAAATCCGTTCTATGGTCCTGTTGGAGCTTTATGGGGTTTACAAACTGCTAGTTTGGCGGTCAAATGGTGATTGATAACTTCAATTCTTTCTATTCTATAGTTAGAAAGGAAAATGATTCAATGTATAAATACTAATTTTGCTAAATTACAAAATTTTTTATATTCTAATTACTTATGACTTACGATCACCATAAGTTCTTTGTAATTCTTACAATTACGTAAATGTTAAATTTTATATATTAAATTAAATGAATTGCAAGACCAAAAGATATTGAAAGATCAAAAGAAAAATAAATCTTTTGATCTATAAAGTCTTCATGTCTTAAAGTCAATCAAGTATAATCTTCTAATCCTTATCTATTAATGCTACATCCAGCCTTCCAATAAATGTTCCATTTCCATCTAATTTGGTTCAAATATTGTCTCTCCCTTACATGAAGACAGTTTGTTGTTGCTTTTTTTTTTTCTCCAAATATTGTCTCTCTCCCTTGCATGGTTTCCTTGTCATTTCTTCTTTTGCTATAACATTTGTACTTAGATGTTGATCAAAAGTTTTGTTTGGCCTAATAGGAGAGGACTTATCTTTGTAGAACTATAAGTTTAATTATTATTATGTGTTAAATTTTTATCAAAGTGTATCTATACATTTAAACGTCCATGGATAACTTATATATGTTGATTGTTTCAATTGGATGAGCATATTCTTTTAATAGAGATTTCTAATCCAATATCGAATATTATACCAATGGAAACTTCTAATTTGATATGAAATAAAGAAACAATTTGTGTTAAGGGAATAAATTCATTGTGAAGCAATGTTTGGAGTCACTTTAACAAGTCTAGATGATGGGTGTCGAAACCACCAAAAATAAATTACCTACTCTAAAAGATTTGTAAATAGTGATGAGCAGGGTCGATCCC
>JAOQMS010000008.1:21385738-21399813 GCA_027563885.1 Erythroxylum longipes
AATTACATATTCAAATTCTCAAATTAAAATAAAAATTACAAAAAACATTTCAAATATCATAAAAGACATATTATCGAACACTTTATACGCAATATGTATAATCTAAACCTAACTAAACGTTCAAATTTAAAACTTAAAAACATGCTTTTTTAGTAAAATAATACACTTACAAGAGAATTTACCTCAAACAACCTCAAACATGATCGAAAAATGCGAGAGAAGGAGTCGGAAAACTCCGAACCGTAAGCAAAAAGGAGAAATGAAAGCGCGAGGGGAGGGGAGGGGGGTCGAGCGCGACTTATAGCCGCCCGATTACCGACGGAACACAACATTCTGTCGGTAATTTAGGATTACAGAATACGAGGCTGCCGACAGTTACCGAAAGACAAGACCATTCCGTCGGTAAAAGCGTGGCATCCGACGACATTTACTGACGGAAAATACCCTTCCGTCGCAAAAATCGTGGCATTTATATTGCAGTGGAAACTCAAATACCGACGGATAATTTATTCCGTCGGCAAACTAGGTTTTGCTTCCGACATTTTCCGAAGGAGAGATAATCTGCCGACGGTATCGGCCGGCAAGATTACCGACGGAATATTGATACCGTCGGTACAATTTGTTCGTAAAACATTTACCGACGGACAACAGGCGTACCGTCGGTACAAGTGCGACAATTTTATTAGAGCAGAAACACAAATACCGACGGAAAAGCTGTTCTGTCGGTAAACTTTTTTCATAAAATATTTGCCGACGGTATACGTAGCTTCCGTCGGTAAAATTACAGACCGAAACGCTCTGCCGTCGGTATATCGTCCCTTCCTAGAGACGGTATGTTATACCGTCGGTAACTGAAATTGCTAAATACCGACGGTTTGTCTACCGTCGGTAAATGGTGAAGCAATTAAATTGCGGGAACGATTCCCGCATTTTTTCCCGTCGCCGAGACTTTAGACATCGCTATTTTCTGTCGTAGATTTTTGCGCGAAATTTTTCCTACAGTATTGCTGACGGATTTTATTTCCGTCAGTAAAACATTCTATTTGCCGACGGATTAGTGACTTTCCGTCGGTAATTATCGACGAATTTTGTTCCGTCGGTAATATTCCGAAGCTATTATGCAATTTTCTTGTAGTGTACAGCAAAGGTATCGCTTGGTTATATTGTAAATACAATTAATAAAAATATCCGGGTGTTTTTTTATTGTTACTTTAGGCCATAGTTAAATCCGGGTGTTTCCTAATTATTCATATCCCTTAACTTTTTGATTCCTATTGTATTGGTGATCCAAAGTTATTTCAATAAAGTTTCTTTCATCTTTCCAAAACTTGTTAAGTATTACTTATTTATAAAAAATAGAAAATATTTATTCATATTATTAATAATAAAATATACCATTATGCTTAATCTATTATCATATTAAGCTAATCAATATATTATTGATAATTAATAAATGCAAATAAAATTTTAAATTTTTGATAAATTAATTTATTGTATAAATAATATTTATATTAAGTAATAATATATAAGTATGAAGAATTAATAAATTAATATATATTATATACCCAATCACTCATTTAATTTTTGTGGAATTCATGAACTCACGTTTTGGTGTCGGATAGCTTAATTTTTAATATTATGAAGCTTTTCTAAAATCAATAAAAATAAAAAATTTAAATTCAGTTCCAAACTAGATGATAGATAAGTCAAAACCCAGCCACGTCCGAACTGACATGCCGTTATTTTGCAACAAGGCCTGGCCAATACCACCGTCCCAATTCCCATACCCAATCGAATCAAATTACATCTCTTAACTTCGTATCGGCTCCATCCCCCTGCCTGCCCTGCGTTTTTAACCCAATTATTATTTAGTTTTGTATACGGAAGTTAAAATTTTCGTGATCATCTAACATTGGACGGGGGTCAAATAGGAGCGACATAAGCCGGCTTATACTCCAAACATCACTCGACTCTTTTCAGATCTGTGCGCGCCTCTCTCGTTTCTGTGAAAAGAGAGAGATAGACCATGGCGATTAGGGTTTTTGTAACTCTTGTTATAGTTTTGGCGGTGATTAGCCGCGCCTTCTGTATTTACGAAGATCAAGTAGGCCTCATGGACTGGTGAGTTCCCAAATAGCAAGTTACTTTTGTTTCTTGATTATTTGATTTCCCTAATTGATTTCGTTTCTTTAGGCATCAGCAGTACATAGGGAAAGTTAAAGACGCTGTTTTCCACACTCAAAAGACTGGTCGAAAGCGTGTTATTGTTTCCACTGAAGAGAATGTTATCGCCTCCCTTGATCTCCGACACGGAGAGATTTGTAAGCTGTAATCTAAACTTTATAACATTTATCGCGATGAGCTCTATTTTTTATTGATTTTGAATTATGCACAGTTTGGAGGCATGTTCTTGGTGGGAATGATGCCATTGATGGAATTGATGTCGCAATGGGAAGATGTAAGTACTCTGTAGAGCTCATTTATAATAATGGTTGGTGTCTTTATTGGGTTGGTATCCCTAGGCTATTAACTCTGTGGTTTGTTTCTTGGGCATACTTGATTCAGTGCATTTCGATCATAGATTTGCAATGTTTTTACTTACCCAAATCGTTCCCCATATTTTTAGTTTTCCCTGAGATCGCTTTTTGCTTTCTATTTTCTTTTTTTTTTCTTGAATTCTGTTCTCTCTCTTTTTTTTTTTTAAAAATATATGTATCTTCAGATGTGATAACGCTTTCATCTGGAGGAAGTACTTTAAGAGCCTGGAACCTGCCTGATGGACAAATGGTGTGGGAATCTTTTCTTCAAGGTCCTATCAACTCCAAGTCAACATTGTTGCTGCCGGTTAGTACTGAAAATTTCAAATATTTATTTGGCCTGAGAAAGTGAACTTTTGTCCAGTGTTCTGAAAAATGCAGGATTTGCCAGGCTATTCTTTCCTACGTCTTCAAACATTCTTTAGTTATATAGGGAAGACAATAATCTGCATTCGCACATGATAGTGAAATTCTACTGATGAGTGTTCTTTTAGTTTTGAACTTGGTGCTTCTTCTTCAAGAATTTTTAACTTTGTTTTCCTTTTTTTTTTAATGCAAAAATTGCCTTCTAAATCTACACCAAAATATCGATAATTAATATTTCACTGCATTCTTCAGATCAACTTGAAAGTTGATAAGGACAGTGTAATCCTCGTATTTGGGAAAGGAAGTGTCCATGCCGTTTCATGCCTACATGGTGATGTTTTGTGGAAGAAGGATTTTCCAGATGACAGGTTTGACCTATTTAATTGGTTTCTTTTCACCACTTTACACATCACATGTCACTCATTAGTCTCTGCTCACCTTATTTGCAGTCTTCAGGTCAAGCAAGTAGTTCAGCCTGCTGGCACTGATAGTACATATGTCGTGGGTTTTGCTGGTTTATCCCAGTTTCATGCCTACCAAATCAATGCCATAAATGGGGAGCTAGTAAAACACAGGAGTGCAGTTTTTTCTGGTGGGTTTTCGGGGGAAATTTCTCTAGTATCAAGCTTTGCACTTGTGGCGTTTGATTCCTCAGGTTCAAGTTTGATAGTGGTTAACTTTCAGGATGAAATTAGCTTTCAGAAAACAGACATCAGAGATCTGGTTAATGATTTCGTAGGCACGGCTGTTATACTACCTTCAAAACTCACGGGGATGTTTTGTCTGAAAACCAATAATCATGTGGTATTTATAAGAGTGATAGATGAAGGTATGCTGGAGTTGGTAGATAAAATCAACAGCAGAATGGCTGTGAGTGATGCTCTTCCAATCTCAGAAAGCCAAAATGCCATTGCTATTGTTCAGCAAGGAAGTAGTGATATTCACCTGTCAGTGAAGCTTGCTAATGATTGGAATCTTGATTTGCTGAAGGAAAGTGTAAAGATGGATGAGCAAAGGGGTTTTGTTGATAAGTTTTTCATAAATAATTATGTCCGAACAGATAGATCCCATGGGTTTAGGGCTTTGCTTGTCATGGAAGATCATTCCCTCGTGCTAGTACAACAAGGAGAGGTTGTCTGGTGCAGGGAGGATGGCCTTGCCTCAATAATAGATGCAACCACATCAGAACTTCCTGTTGGGAAGGAAGGTGTGTCTGTTGCAAAAGTCGAAGAGAATCTCTTTGAATGGCTTAAGGTAGTATTCTCTATTTACTTTGGAAAGGATGTTTGTGAGTAGTGAAGTTGTTCAAAATTCCATAGATTCAATCATGATATTAGTTTTAAATTTCATTATGATTGCATCATGCTTCTTCCTTAACTTCTTCCCAAGGAGACAGGAAATTGTGATGAACATTTTTTTCTCCCTATGGAATATGTCACTAAACTCAGCATTATCAAACAAAATCCTGAAACAAAAGTAAAAAGAGAGGATGGCATTATCTTGAAACAAACAAAAACTGATTTTTGCTTATGAAGATTACAAAAGCAGTTCACTTGGTCTTGTTGTTCTCATTATGTTCTCAGCTAAGGACTGGGTTTTTCAATGAATGTTGTTTGTGAAATCTCCTATTTTAGTGCTATATCGCATTGTATTCCATAGAGCTTTATATGTGAAAAATTAGCACAACATATGCAGCCCCCATTTCTAGTTTTTGCTTTTGATTCAGAGAGTCTTTTAGGTGTTAATGCCATATAAAACAACCATTTTCAGATTAGGTAAGGACCAATATTTATATTGCTGGAGTTTTTACTGGACAAGATAAATGGTATGAAATTTTCATTTTGCATCTTGACATGAGTATATTACACAGCATTTCTTATCTTGTGTTGAGATGTTGAAGGACTACTTGTTGTTGTAAGGGGCATTTATTGAGACTGAAGGGCTCCTTAATGGTTGCAAACCCTGATGATGTGGCAGCCATACAAAGCATGAGAATGAAAAACTCTGAGAAGAGCAAAATGACGAGAGACCACAATGGGTTCCGCAAGCTGCTCATTGTGCTTACTAAAGCTGGCAAATTATTTTCTTTACACACTGGAAATGGCCGGGTTGTCTGGTCGTTATTCCTTAATTCTCTTCGTAAATCAGAATTACATGAAAAGCCAGCTGGGCTTAATGTGTATCAATGGCAGATTCCCCATCACCATGCTATGGATGCGAATCCATCTATCATGGTAGTTGGCAGGTCCCATCCGGGTTTGGATGCCTCTGGGGTGGTTTCTTTTGTTGATACTTACACAGGGAAGGAGGTCCGTTCTATGAATCTTGTTCACGCCATTGTACAAGTGATTCCACTACCTTTTACAGATTCAACTGAACAACGTCTTCATCTACTAATTGACTTTGATGGGAGAGCACATTTACATCCTAAATCCCCTGAAGCTGTTAGTATTTTGATGAGGGAGTTTGGGAATATTTACTGGTATTCAGTTAACAGTGATGATGGAATCCTTAAAGGACATGCATTGAAGAGGAATTGTGGTGATGAAGTTGCAGATGAGTATTGCTTTGAAACCAGGCATACATGGTCAATCATATTGCCGTTGGAGTCAGAAAGGATCATCAAAACTGTGACTAGAAAATTAGATGAGGTATATATTATGTCTTTATATCTTTTGGCAGAAATGCTATTCTGTTTGTATCTTTGGTAATAAATTAATCAACAATAACAACCACAGCAACAACATCAGAATCCACTTGTGATAAAAATTGAAGAGTTAAAAGCATGAGTGCCATCTGAACTAAGTCCACTTCAGATTGCACTTGTGAAGTGTAACTGAAATATTTTGGTGGTTGCCTAGTAGAAGGGAAGCTTATTGCAGTTGTAGATACTCCTGTAGGGAAACTGACTATTTCCATATTTTTCAGGTAAATAATTATAAAAGTTCCTTTGTTATACATGTATCTGTAAAACAAAATGCTCTAAAACTAAAAGTTGAAATTGGAATATTACGATTTTCCTTGAAATCAGATGCGAGTATGGGATTTGATTGTTTTACCAAATTTTTTGTTGATTTGAATGGCTGAATGCCTTTTCAGTTGAGAAATTGCAGACGCTGGCTTAATTTTCCAAACATGCAACACTTGACTTATTATTAGTCAAATGGATCAGAAAGCATGGGATGTCTTTGCAATAAGATGAATATAAATGCGAACACTTCTCGTGTTAGATAGTATCATGATCTATGTCATTCAAAAGCTAATCCTTTTATGTCTGCAACCAAAAGATAAGTACGTTATCATAGAAATTGGAACATTCTCGGGACTGAACTTCGCGAGTAAAGGTAACTTCATGTTTAATTTTATTTATTTGATACTTATCATTCTGCAGGTCGTTCATACTCAAGCAAAGGTAACAACTGACCAAGATGTAATGTACAAGTATATATCAAAAAATATACTTTTTCTGGCTACTGTTGCACCAAAAGCTACTGGTAATATTGGATCAGCCACTCCTGAGGAGTCATGGCTGATTGCTTATCTTATAGATACTGTAACTGGTCGTATATTGCATCGAATGACTCATCATGGCTCGCAAGGTCCCGTACATGCTGTAGGTTTCACGTTCATGCTGTTATTTTCTCTCATCCGTTTCAAAAGATTAAATCGTGAGAAGCAATGTCTCATGCTTGCTCTCATTTGCAGGTTTTTAGTGAAAATTGGGTTATCTATCACCACTTTAATCTAAGAGCACATAGATATGAGATGTCGGTCATTGAAGTTTATGATCAGTCTCGAGCGGTATGGATGTTAACTTTAAGTTTATCTCAGCAGAAGTTGATATATTGCACTCTAAGCAAGTCTATATTTTGCAAACTGAATTCAGGACAACAAAGATGTTTGGAAGCTTGTTCTTGGGAAGCATAATCTCACTTCACCTGTCTCTTCATATTCTCGACCGGAGGTCCTAACAAAGTCACAATCCTACTTTTTCACACACACTGTTAAAGCAATAGGAGTTACATCAACTGCCAAGGGAATAACTTCAAAGCAGCTTCTTATTGGTACTATTGGTGACCAGGTTAGCTATTTTTCACTCTGAAGTTACCTTGGGTTATGGTTATTGAGACTGATTCTTTAATTTCGTTTCACTAGTTCCAGTCTTTGACAATGACAAGCTTGTTGTATGTCATCTTTCTCTATTTATGCATTAAAACTAATTGAAATTTTTGCAGGTTTTGGCAGTTGATAAGCGATTCTTAGATCCTCGTCGATCTGTAAATCCGACACAAGCTGAGAGGGAAGAGGGAATTCTACCTCTTACAGATTCATTGCCAATCAATTCTCAGGCTAGTTTCTGTTCACGTTCTTCTGCTCTTTTGCATCATTGGTTAATTAATCGTCTTTTGAGGGGTGGTAACTTTTGACTGATCTCCTTTAACATGGTTGGTGTTGGTCCTTTGAATAGCTTACAAGGTTATATGCAAATAGATACATTATTTTGATAACATGATTTTTTTCTTTTTTTAACCAAGTAATTTTCAAGATCAATGTGTAGCAATTGGGTGAAATGTTAATGCAATACATATTTATGGGGGAAAACTGAAGATCAGGATCTGAACTTCGATGACAAATAAGGAAAAATGACAAAAAATCTGAATGCAGTGACATTAGATATTAGAATCCATAGTTTGTTATGACTTTCGGAAGATAGTTAAACTCTGGTGAAGTTTCCAAATATTGTGTATATTGAATGAATGAGGCAAGTTCGCACGAAGTAAATTCAGTTTCACGCTGGATAGCGTTATGTTGTTCCATATATTTCTCTGCTGTGGGCATTATTTCTGTTATTAGTGTAGAAGTGGTAGTCTTCGACCACACTCCTCAAACAGCTTGCAATAACTTTCTTGGTCCCAGAAGAAAATCTTTCATTTGGCCAGTCTATTTCCATAGTAGAAGTCACCAAACCTCTTACCTTTGATATTCTGATTAGGTGTTATAATTTAATGTTTGAATTGTGATATTTACTATGGATCTGGGAAATTCTGTGGATGATTATGATCAAAAGTGCATGTTGGAACTACTGCAGATTGCCCTTTTTGTCATTTCAAGGACTGTCTTGCTTGTCCTATAGACGTAATGAATGTTATGCAATTATAAAGTGCAATTAATTTTTGTCAAGGTCTCTAGGGAAGAACGATTTGAAAAATGCACAATCATAGCGGTAAACCTTGATTCATGCATGGATAAAGCATATGTCATGACATGATCATATGCATGCGAGTTTGGTGATAGACACCTGCACGACTGCACAGAAAGAAATGGTAATCATTTTCTGTGAATGTAATAATACCGGACTGTGGAGGCTAGAATGAAACTCAAAGCAACTAAGGGGTCTTGGTATAGCAAAGGTCGAATTTTACATTATAACATGCGTTTTTTTCATTTTTCTGCCCGCCCATTTTGCGATTTTGATGTGGTAGAATCCTCTTTCTACTAATTGTTTACTCAAGTTGGTTTGAAATTTTGTTTTCAGTCGTATGTAACCCATGTCGTTAAAGTGGAAGGTCTCCGAGGAATAATGACAGTGCCTGCTAAGCTGGAGTCGACCACCCTTGTATTTTCGTATGGTGTGGATCTCTTTTTCACTCGCCTAGCACCTTCCAGGACATATGATTCCCTTACAGATGATTTTAGCTATGCCCTGTTGCTCATAACGATTGTTGCACTTGTTGCTGCAATCTTTGTCACGTGGGCTTTGTCTGATAAGAAAGAACTACGGGATAAGTGGCGGTGAGTTGGTCTTTCCCTTGGGATGCATCCCTATCATAGGGTCGCTTAGGGCCAAGATATGTTAATGCTGATAATTTAGGACTTGCACTACAGACTTGTAATTCTACTTGATCATGTATTTTCTATTCAATGGCAATTTTTGTTCGTGCCGTGTTATATTTCAGCGTACAAAACACTGAGTTTTCTATTGTACATTTTTGAAGAAAAACGAAACTAGGTTGATTTATTGATATTCAAACTCCCCAATTCGATCACTTCATATATACAATAGGGTTTATTTTATAGGTATGTACAAGATTTTCTTGTAGTTCAAATATGGTATAATGGGATGGCGGAAATCTTTTCTATACAAGAATAGTTACAAAGGAAGAGTAGTATCCGCGTTTTCCAAATTTTGATAAAGTTTTTAAAAAGTTAAAGGGAAGATTTTCTTATGGCTAAAATATGGTATAATTGGACATTGGAAATCTTTTCTATACAAGAATTGTTACATAGGGATAATAGTATCTACGTCATTCAACAGTTTGGTATATCATTTAAAAAGTTACGGGAAATTGTAGTTCTTGATTCTGGAACGATAACGGGTAATTGCGACTTTGTTCACAAGTTGTGATCTTTTATTTGTTATTTTTCCGTTGGACAATAAGATGATTGAATTATTACGACGGCGAAATAGATAAACACATTAACTTTAGCAGCAATTCTAGAAAAAGAGGAAATATTCATTTTGATAAGGAAGTGGTAAATTCCCAACAACTTGTTTTTCATTTGGCCGTCAAGATTTTAGAAGTTTTAAGTGATACAGGAACTCATAATTTTAAAAGGTTCTACTTCTATGTCCCTATATTTTTCTTTTCCTATAATTTTTTAGGATCACATCACAATAATGACTGCATATAATTAGTAGAATCCTTTTTCTTGGGTTTAAATGGCAAGTTTTGGAATATTATGGACCACTTCCTTCAATTTGTTACTCTTTAAAAATATATAGTTCATAAGAGTAATGTTATTGAACTTGAGATTAGTTTTTTTTTGGTACAGAGTACTGGTTAATATTAATACTATTTCAGATAATTTTTTAAACTTATAAAATAGTCTTTCAATTTTATAAAATTGTAAAACAATTTCTTAATATATTATATTATGTAGTTTTTAACTTTATTTCAAATCATATATCAAAAATTATAATAACATTCCTTTTTACATATTTATCTCTTTATTCTTATTAACATTCTTTTTTACATATTTTTCACAAAGATAAATATCATTTATATGTTTTATCTAATAATAAATATAATTAATATAATGAAAAAATTGTTCAATTCTCATATAGTTATAAAATTACGAATAATAAAAAGCACTTAAAATATTATAATTAGTTACAACAAAAAATTATATAATAATAATAATAATAATAATAATAATAATAATAATAATAATAATAATGATGATGATGATGATGATGATGATGATGATGATGATGATGATGATGATGATGATGATGATGATGATGATGATGATATAGATTCATGCATAAGAACCATAGACATGAATTCCATAGGAGAACGATACGAAATATTTGTTTTCGGTACGGGGTTTAAATACCGGTCAGTACCGACCAATACAGGTCGGTACTGGTTGATATTATAAATACCGGCCACATACTAGTCAGTATCGAAAATTTTGAGAAAATAGGGACTAAGTTGCAAAATTTTCAAAATTTTTAAAAATTTTTAAATCTGTCGCTACAACCAGTCAGTACCAGCCAATACCAGTCGGTATTATAAATACCGGACACATACCAAAAATTTTAGAATATAGTTAGTTAATTGGAATTAATTGAAGCTATTAGAGAATTGAGGTATTTAAATGTACATTTGGACTAAGAAAAATGGTCAAGAGACAAGTTAAGTTGGTACATGAAAATTAGAATGATTAAGCCTATGTGTTAGTGACATTTGACATAGCTAATGCATTGACATTTGACATCGACATTTGACATCGACATTTGACATCATTCATTGTGTGACAAATGGCAACATAATAAGAGGACAAGTGGCTCGATTGGAGTGTTACAAATGGCAGCTTAAATAGAGGGCAAATGGACTTCATCCTGTGGTGTTAAGTGTCATGTGGTGGTAATGACACCTAACACTAATAAGTGCTGAATCACCTAAGCCATTTGGTGATTCTGCAACGTTCTCTCCACTCTTGCATTTTCTCTACCGAAACCACTCTCCCTGCCTCTCAACTTTTGGAATTTTGCCGAAAGTTTGAATCATCAACACTTGGAAGCTTTGTAAGTTATTTTATAATAAAGATGGTCTTGTAATTTTATGAATTATTATCTTGTTGGTGCTAAAAGTCGCACCTTAATCTTAGATAAGAGTTGATTGCTAAGAAGAGTTGGTGTAGCTGGATCTTTAAAGTGATTTGGAGTTGTTCTTTGAAGTTTAAAGAGGTAAGGGAGTACTGAACTTGGTATCATGATAGAACATGTATTGTTTGATGTTTGAATTAGATAAAACGTGTACTGAATTAATGAAGAATTGTGGTTAGAAACTTGCTACATGCTAGATACTTATTAGAAGGAGTGGTTCTATTAAATAGGCATCGGTATTTTAACCATATCTTGACCTTTAGACATCGGAATGGGATGATTTTAAATTCAGATTAACCTAGATACATAGATTTACAACTTTCATGAAGGAGTTTGATTTCTATCACTAAAGTGTTTTGCAATTTGGCTTAAAGTTGAGTTCTGGTTGTTGTCCACAGTTGAGAACAGTCTGTAGTAATCGACTAATAGTTAGTTTAATTATGCATTATTAATTGAGATAATAATGTAAACGATGTATGGTTTAATAATGACGAATACAATGTTGAATTGCTCAGTGTGATCATGAATGAGTGAGTTCCAAAGGCTTATATATTATGAATTGGATATGAATGTTTGTGAATTCGGAATTTCTGCGATAATATTGTGGTAACTCTAAACCATCAGTTGTCCGAGGAGTTTGATAGTTGGGGTTGTATTGGAAGTGCTTTCTAATTGTGTGCATATACATAAAGTATGATGACTCAACACTTCTATTGATGCATAATTGTACATATTTGTATTTATAAGGTATTTTATGTTTGATCAAATGTCAATGAATAAGTTCATTTGAAGAAAAATATAATAAAGACATATGTTGTACTTCATCTTTTGCATAAAATTCTAAAATCCGAAATGGTTTGTTTTAAAACTACTAAGTCCTATTCGTGGGTAAATACACAAGCTTAGAAGGGTCAGCAACTGCTTCTGTAAATAGACACTAAGGTGTCTTCTGTACCAGACACTCCAGTGTCTACTGATTTTAGACACTTCTGAGTCTTCTGTTTCAGAGACTTAAGTCTCTTCTATTTCAGATACCAAACATGGGTATCTTCTGTTCTGGTCCCGTGTTCTACTTCTGTAAAAAGTATTAGCAGGCTAATTTGTTTTGTACTCTGTTACATGCTCAGTTCTGTTATAATCAAGCGCTGTTATGAAATAATTAAGTTATGCTCTGACATAATCAGATGCTGTTTTTAACACAGACAAGTTCTGTTCTGGTATTGTAAAGTTCTATTATGATATCATGGTATTCTGTTATGATAATTGTAAGCTTTGCTCTGAAGTTAATATATCCTGTTTGGTATATTCTGTTCTTAGATACATCTTGTTTGGAATGTTCTTTTACATGAACAATTTAAGTTTGCTTATAATATGACCTGATTTAGTATATGTGACTGTTAGATGTTTGATAGAAACGGTCGCCAAATTTTATCTTGTTTAGTTTTTCCCCACTAAGCTTTATGCTTCGCACGGTGGTTTTTCCTCCATGTAGGTTCTGATAAGAAGGTTTAAAGATTGGGATAAAGACAACCGTAGTGGCCAAAGAAGCATGTGTTTTTGTTTTTGGAAGATGTATATTTGCTTTTAGTTTAAGTTGTATTTCAATGTGATGAGACATGTTGTAATTTGTTTTTTGTTTAATGGCTTGTATTAAACTTAATATAGGTTGACTTTTGAATGTATGACATGTTTTTGGAATAGTACAATATGTTTGATATGTTTTAATTATGCAATATTTCCTAATGGATTATAATTCTTGTTTGCTTGAGTTTCTGGAAATGCATGTAAGGGATTGTTTGGCATGTTTTAGTTCTATTTTGTGTAACATCTGCATATCCTTCCAGTGGGTATGTGGGTGTTATATGAAATCTTTCCAGAAAGTTTCTAGGGAGAAACCCACGATCGTGGGAATAAGGGGTATTCCTACGATCGTGGGAAGCCCAATCCGAGGAAAATTTTAAATTTCCCTCTCCTTTTCTTCTTTCGTTCACTCTTCCAAATTTCATAATCTCTCTCTCTAAACCTACGAAATCCACTCTTGCACTCTCTAAAATCCTTAATCTTCTACTAGATTCTTGGTATTTTCTTCATCTCTTCCATCAATCTTACAATCCTTTGCTCCTATTATACATTCATCATTCAAAAACACAAGGATTTGCATAAGATTTTCTCTCTCTCTCTATAAAAAACAAGCTCATCCCTCTGTTACTTACTTTTGTAGGTTTTCATCTTACAATGGCTCCAAAGAAGATGGCAGTTCGGAAACCGATTGACAATATTGCACCTTCAAGTCTTCGATGAATGTAATCCCAATATGGCGGCAACTTTTTGTGTCCCATTCCCTATTTATTCGAAGGATAAAGGTATGCGTTTTCGAGACTTTAAAGATAGGGAATTAATTTCTCCTCGATACTTTGACTTTGAACTATTAGAAACTATAGGAGTGAGGTGTAATGTTGAGCGATTAACTGCGAATATAAGTTGAAATAGATTCATTTATTGTGATGTGCCTATTTACCTTATGATGACTATTGAGTTTTCACCACATTACTCTATAATCCTAAAATAGATGTATTTTGGTTTAGGATAGCTTGTGATGTGTATAAAGTTGATTATCATGTCATTCATGCACTTTTCGATTTATCGAACACAAAAATTTTAGATGATCACGATGACTTTAATGTGGATAATTATTAGAAAACTCTAAAGGGTGAAGCTAATTTTGTTAGGCCCCGTTTTCGGAGTCTAACCTTCAGAAAATCATAAGACTTGTCATTATCGGATTGTCTTCTCAAAAATCCCCTTTTCTAGGCTCAGCTTAGCTCTTAGAATAGTCGACTACTACTATGGTAGTCGACTAGTACATTTATCCCTTTTAACCTGAATACCTCAAAGATCAGCGTTGGTGAGTCCACACTTTATACATATACCTGCTTCGGGCTATTAGTATAACTTTTCCTATAAGCATCCAAACTAGGGTTTCTTTGGATAGATTGAAA
>JAOQMS010000008.1:21399913-21415313 GCA_027563885.1 Erythroxylum longipes
ATGTCATGAATGCATGTACAAACATTTACATGTGCAAAAATTCACTATTTGCTACTTATGTGCATATATGCATGTATAAATATAGAAAAAACACTTTAAACAATCCTAACCCATTCCAAATTACCAAAATACCCTTCCCACAAGTGAGGGGATGTTACAGGAACTGCGTGGTCTATTTTGAGACCCTTAAGAGCAAACAAGGTATGGGTTTCATAAGTTTGTTAGGAACTGGAAAAGTGGTAGATTCATCTGATTCTTGGATGTTAGATTCAAGAGCCACTTACCATGTTTGCAATTCTATGCAGGGTTCCAACAAAGAAAAAATTGCCTAAAGGCTAGTTTCAAGTCAAGATAGCAAATGGATCCTACGTTTCGGCAAAAGCAGTGGAAGTAGTTATCTTGGACTTTCCTATTGGTCATAGGTTATATTTGGAGGATGTATATTACATCCCAGTGGTTGTAAGGAATATGATTTTTGTTTTTTGTTTCATAAAATCTGGTTGTTCCTTACATTTTGAAAATGTTGTTTCAATAAATGAGAATAAGTATTTTATTTGTAATGCGGTAATTAAACAAGGATTGTTCTTTATAAAACTTATGAATAGTTCACTAAACACCACAGAATTAATAAATCTAAGAAAATCAAATGACTCTAGCATTACTTAAAATTATCTATGGCACCTGAGGATGGGTCATGTCAATCAAAAAAGACTTGACAAGTTAGTAAAGGATGGGATCCTTACGGGCTTAGAAAATGGTCGATTACCCACCTGTGAGTCTTGTATTGAAGGAAAGATGACTAAGGCCTCATTTCCTTCCAAAGGAAATAGATCTGAATCCATGTTAGACCTGGTACACACTGATGTGTGTGGGCCTATGAACGTACAAGTTAGAGGAGGTTATGAATACTTCATAACCTTTACAGATGATTACTCTAGACATGGCTATCTGTATTTGATGCATAAAAAGAGTGAATCCTTTAAAAGGTTCAAATAATTCAAAGCTGAAGTTGAGAAGCAGCTGATAGGTGTGCATTAGGATATGTTTTTATAGGTAATTAGCATGTGTTTTCTTGCATAATTGTTTTTTATTGTTCTAGTTTAGGATTCATTTTGAATTTTTTCATTAAGTTTGATTTTCATTGTTTTTCTTCTGTGTTTGATGCTAATTGAGGGTAAGAATTGATTATTTTTGTGTAGGAAATAAGAGGAAGCAACTTGGAGGATGAATAAGAGATTAAAGAAGAGAAGACAAGAGGAGTTCATCTGGGACAAATTCCCACATTCGTGGGAATCAGGTAAATTCCCACGGACATGGGAAATCGCAACAAAAAATGAAGAGTGTTTATGTCTATAATTCCAACACTCGTAGGAATCATGCAGATCCCCATGAACGTGGGAATTGAAATCTGAGGCAATCTGCGAGGCTTCATTAAGCCTAGGATTTTTGGACCATAAAAACATCATTAAACCTCCATCTTCAAGGGAGATGACACCCATCTGTATAAACACCAACCTTGAGTGGAGAAATCACATTTGGAACATTGAGGAGGGATTAAAGATAAGGATCATCATCAAGATTGGGAAAAATAGCACATCAACACCAAAATTCCAAATTTCGGCAAAGAAGAGAAGGAGTCTTATATTTAATTTTCTGTCACTTTGATTTCTTCCTTTCTTTGTAAAAATAGTTTATTTGATTGTTGATGATGTTATGGATACCATGTTAGGCTAATTTCATATTAGGAATTTCTTTTTCATTATTTTGTCAAAACTCAAATTTTATTGGATTGAATGAAGTGTCTTTGATGATTGTTGATCTTATTTGTCATCTTGTAACAAATCGAGAGAGTGAGTGAGATGAGATTTGTGTAGGATTGTACAACGAGAGTTGGCGACCTATAGACTAGCAGTCAATATGTCAATTGAAGAATTAGAAGAGAGATCTTGATTAGTCAATTGATCACCCATAGGATAGCTTAATAACTAGTTGAATCGGTAGAGTCATTAGGAAGGTTGAGAGATCATTCAATTGATTCCTGTTAATTCGACTAGGAGAAAATAGTTACACGTTTAGAGAGGGTATTTAGTACATTTGGAAATCTAGGGTGAGACACAATTCAACCAATAAAATAGGAGGGAGACAAAATAAGGAAAAAGTAATCTTTAGCACTTAGATTCTTGAATTCAGATTTACTACAATTGTTATATTGTTCATTGTTTATATTAGTTTTTTAATTTTAATTTTAATTTAATTTTCCAGATTATTTGCATTTCACAATTTAGTTTCTTAAGCAAATTTGTGTCTAAATTAAGCGGTGTCTAGGCATCAATCCCTGTGGGATCGATATCTGCTTTTTTTACTTCAAGTCATGGCCCGTTCACTTGTGGTTTTTGAGCGTAAAACAAGTAGATAGGTTTTACCATCAACAAGTCTTTGGCGCTGTTGCTGAGGATTGATTGTTGAGCATCGTGTTTGATTTAGATTACTTTAATTTAATAGTTTTTGATACTTTTCCTTGCGTATTTGTAGGTGTATGAATACTAGGAGTACACGAAGGACGAAAGAAGCTATAGAGGATGAATTTCTCAACATTAAGATGAACAAAAGAAAAATAGGAAGGGTAAAGTTTCTAAATTTCTCAAATCAAGATATGGATGAAGAAGGAGAGCAAAGAGGACCAGAAAGGACACTTATAGATTTCATGAGGCAAGGGTTTAGTCCTCAAGGAGTGGCGAGGCCGACAATTCAAGCGAATAATTTTGAGATTAAGCCAGAGCTACTCAACATTCTTCAAAACGATGTGCAGTTCTACAGGCTATCCAATGAGGATTCGAATGCCCACATCGCAAATTTCTTGGAGATTTGTGACACATTCAGATTCAACAGAATGTCTGATGACGCGGTGAAGTTACGACTATTTTTATTCACGTTGAAGGATAAGGCTAAAGCATGGTACAATTCTTTGAATCCAGGCCAGATCATGACTTAGGAGCAGCTTGTCCAAGCATCCCTCGCCAAATATTTTTTGTTAACAAAGACGACGAGGATTATCAAGGAGATAACAAATTTCTAGCATAGAGACAGAGAATCTCTCTATGAAGCTAGGGAGAGATTTAAAGAACTTCAGAGGAGTTGTCCACATCACAACCTCTCGAGGTAATTTCTACTCCAAACTTTCCACAATGGAGTGATTCCTAGCACAAGGGGTATAATTGATGCAGTAGCTGGAGGTTCACTGATGAGGAAGACGATAAAAGCAGCTCATGATTTATTGGAGGAGTTGGCAAGCAACAGCTGCATCTGGTCGAGCAAGAGGAGTAGACAAGGACAGAAGGAACGAAAAGGTATGATACCTGACTCAGTTACTATCGTGCAAGCTCAAATCATGGCATTGACAAAGTAGCTAAACAACATGCAAGGAGCATCCACCTCAGCAGTTAAGGCAATGCAAGCACAATGTGAGCTGTGTGGGGAGAACAACCACAACTTAGCAGAATGTTTTCTATTGGAAGCTAGAGGGACCAAACAAGTAATTTTTTTAGTCCAGCTATAGCGAGATAATAACCCATATTCGAATACATATAATCTGGGTTTGAAAAACCACTTGAACTTTTCTTAGAGTAACAATAATGCAGGTGGCCAACAAAGACTACAAGGACCACCAGGATTCTAGCAAGATCGAATCGGAGCATTGGAAAATAAGTTGGACAAGTTTATGGAGTTTTTTAATTCCAAACTAGCAATGCAAGCAGGAGTCAGAAAAAGATGTATGAAAGCCAAGAGGAAAATCAATAGAGGATGGAGGCGAAATTTGATCAGATCGCAAAGAACCATGCCTCATCAATCCATAACTTGGAAGTTCAGGTATGTCAACTTACTGATGCTTTATTTTCTCAAAATGCAATTTGCCTACTGAGCAATAATAAGGTTATTCCAAGGGAGCAACTCAAAGTAATTACACTTCAGAGTAGGAAGCAAATGGAAGAACCAAGTGCAAAAAAGGACGGCCAAAGAAAAGAGAATAGTACAGAGATAGAAGAAGAAAGGGGAGAGGGCAGGCCATATGTACCACCACCACCATATAAGCCCAAACTCCCATATCCATAAAGAGTGAAGCAACATCAGGTGGATATTCAATTTTCCAAATTTTAAAAAAATTGAAGAAGCTACAGATTAATTTGTCATTGGTGTAAGCTTTTGAGTGCATACAAGTATGCAAAGTTTTTGAAGGATATACTCACGTAAAAATGTACTTAGGAAGACGATCAGATAGTTACATTGACAGAGAACTGTAGTTCTATTATCTCAAGTCAAATGCCTTCAAAATTGTAAGATCCAGGAAGTTTTACTATTCTATGTGTTGTTGGCGATTTTGAATTTTCCAAATGTTTATGTGATTTAGGTGCAAGTATTAACTTGATGCCTTTGTCTATTTTTAGAAAATTGGGATTAGGAGAGGTCAAGCTAACTTCTATATTGATTCAGCTTGCAGATCAATCAATAAAAAAACCATTTGGAGTTGTGAAAAACGTATTGGTAAAAGTGGATAAATTTATAATTCCAGTTGATTTTGTTGTGTTGGATTTTGAAGCTGATAAAAATTGTCTATTAATCTTGGGTAGACCCTTTATGAATACTGGTAGGGCATTAGTTGATGTTTATGAAGGAACTTGTGTTGAGAATTGGTGATGAGCAGGTTGAGTTCAATATGACAAAATCTTTGAAGAAACTGATGGATGGAAATGTGTGTATAAAAATTGATGTAGTAGATGAGTGTGTGAAGGAAATTAAAGGAGTTGATGAGGTGAATGGAGTAAATAAAGATGAAAGTGTAAAGGAAGAAGATGTTTGTGAGGAAATGGAGCTAGAACAATTAGAGAGAGCTGGAGCACCTCCACCACCTTCTACCGTTAAACTTCCCATTCTAAAGCTTAAACTTTTACCTTCCCATTTGAGATATACCTTTTTAGGAAAGAACCACACTTTACCTATCATTATCTCTAATGAATTAAATTGTGAGCAAGAAGAGAAAGTGGTGAAGACTATTAGGAAAAGGATGAGAGCTATAGGGTGGCAAATTTCTAATATTTATGGGATTAGCCCCATTGTGGTGATGCACATAATTAACCTGGAAGAAGATTGTAGAACCGTGAGAGAACTACAGAGAAGTTTAAATCTAAATATGCAAGAGGTTGTAAAAAAGGAAGTGGTGAAACTTCTAGATACAGGAATAATTTACCCCATTTCGAATAGTGAGTTGCTGAGCCCAGTATAGTGGTGCCAAAGAAGGGTGGCATGACAATGATAGAAAATGAAGAAGGGGAAAAGATTTCCACTAGGACTGTCACAGGGTGGTGAGTGTACATTGACTATAGAAAGTTAAATTTGGCCACCAAAAAGGATCATTTCCCTTTACCTTTTATGGACCAAATGATTGAGAGAGTGGTTGTTCATTCTTTTTATTACTTTCTGAATGGATATTCAGCGTACAATCAAATATTTATATATCCATAAGATCAAGAGAAGACCACTTTTACATTTCCATATGAAAATTTTGCATATCGAAGGATGTCTTTCAGTTTATGTAATGCACATGCTACATTTCAAAGGTGTATGATGGCCATATTCGCAAACATGAATGAAAACTTTATGGAGGTATTTATGGATGATTTTTCTATTTTTGGAGAATCTTTGGATCATTGCCTGCTGAACTTAGATAAAGTGCTCCCAAAGATGTGAGGAGTCACATTTAGTTCTAAATTGACAAAAATGTCATTTCATTGTCCAAGAGGGAATCGTATTAGGCCACAAGATTTCATATAAAGGGATTGAAGTGGATCTAGCTAAGATAGAAATATCAAAAAGTTACCTCCTCCCTCTTGGTGTCCAAGCTTTTCTAGGTCATGCAGGGTTCTACTAACAGTTCATTAAAGATTTTTCCCTCATTGCAAAACCTTTGACTCATCTATTAGTAAAAAATGTGCCTTTTGTTTTTGATGATGACTGTTTGAATGCTTTTAACAGGTTGAAGAAGGAACTCATAATAGCACCAATTTTGACATCGTCAGATTGGTCTCTTCCATTTGAGATCATGTGTGATGCAAGCGACTATGCAGTTGGGTATGTGCTAGGTCAATGAAAAGAGAAGAGGTTGAATGCTATCTATTACGCAAGCAAGACATTGACAGGAGCACAATTGAATTATACAACTACTGAAAAAGAACTGCTTGCAGTAGTATTTGCTAGTGAAAATTTTCGTTCTTATTTGTTAAGTTCATAAGTTATTGTGTTTACATACTATGCAACAATGTGTTACCTGTTCAGCAAGAAGGATGTTAAGGCTAGGCTTATTCGATGGGTACTCCTGCTCCAAGAGTTTAATATTGAGATCAAAGACAAGAAAGGAGCAGAAAATGTCGTAGCGAATCACTTATCAAGGCTTAAAGTCAGACATCATGAAGAAGAAAAGGAAATTAAGGAAAACTTTCCTGATGAGACTTTGATGATGGTAGATAACCTTTTCCTTCCTTGGTTTGCAGATATTGCAAATTACCTCTCAGGTGGTATTCTTCCATTCGATTTATCATATCAAGAAAGGAATCGTTTCTTATTTCAGTGTGCTCATTATATTTGGGATGAACCTATACTCTACAAGATCTGTGCTAACAGTTTAATTCACAGGTGTATTCCTGAAGATGAAATGCTTGAGATTTTAACTCAATGTCATAGCTCACCGTATGCAGGGCATTCTGGAGCTAACAAGACTGTGGCAAGGATTTTGGAGTATGGATTCTATTGGCCAACTCTATTTAAGGATTCTTGATATTTTGTGCTCAAGTGCGATAGATGTCAAAGAGTTGGCAACATATCAAAACGAGATGAAATGTCGCTTTCGAATATAATAAAGGTGGAGATATTTGATGTTTGGGGTCCGGACTTTATGGGACCATTCCCACCCTCTGAATGCAATACCTATATCTTGGTTAGACTTGATTATGTTTCTAGATGGGTCAAAGCAATCGCTAATCCAAACAACGATAGCAAGGTGGTGCAAAAGTTCATTCAGAAGATTTTTACTAGATTTGGGATGCCGAGAGCAATCATAAGTGATGGGGGAAGTCACTTTAACAACAAACCATTTGAGAACATTTTGCGAAGATATAACGTCTATCATAGAGTGGCAACCCCGTATCATCCCCAAACTAGTGGTCAAGTGGAGGTGGTGAATAGAGAGCTGAAAAAGATTTTGGAGAAGATAGTGAAAATTTCAAGAAAAGATTGTTCAATGAAACTAGACGATGCACTGTGGGCTTACAAAACAGATTGTAAAACCCCCATAGGCATATCGGCTTATTTATAGCAAGGCATGTCATTTACCATTGGAATTGGGGCATAGTGCATATTGGGAAACCAAGAAATTGAATATGGATTAGAAGCTGGCAGGAGATAAGCTGTTGTTACAAATCGACGAGTTAGAAGAGCTGAGGTATGATACTTATGAAAATGCCAAGCTATATAAAGAAAGAGCTAAGAAGTGGCATGATGGACATATAAAAAAGAAGTAATTTAAGAGTGGGGATTTAATACTTTTTTTTAAACTCAAGACTTCAACTATTTTCTGGAAAACTCAAGTCAAGATGGGGTGGGCCTTTTAAAATTCTTCAAGTGTTTCCTCTTGGAGCTGTGAAGCTGGAAAATGATAATGGGGAAACATTCAAGGTCAACGAGCACTGCTGTAAACTATATTATGGAGGTACATATCCATAAGCAAGGGAAGTTATCTCTCTCCTATCTTCCACTTCTTCGTAAGTATATGCTGAATGGTCAAGCTAATGACCTTAACTTAGCATGTTTAATCTCTTGTGTTGTTTTTGTTTAGTTTTTGTTTGAGTTCTTTGGTTTGATTATTGCCAACTTAAGATTGATTGGTGTTCATGTTGATCTTGTTTGGATTTTAATTTGTTTTATTTTCAAAATTCTTGTTGATGGTATTACCTTGATGTGTTTATAGGTTTTGGGATCATGGAAAATTCATTTAAGCTTCGAAGAAGGTTTGGAATTGTGAGGATCAACAATTGCCACATTCGTGGGAATTATAGTGATTCCCATGAGCGTGGGAAATCTCTCCAGAAAGTTTCTGGAGAGAAAACCTACGTCTGGGGGAATTGTGGTGATTCCCACCAACGTGGGAATCCTCTCCAGAAAGTTTCTGGAGAGGAATCCCACGCTCGTGAGAATTGTGGGCATTCCCACAAGCGTGGGAATCCCACACCGGAGGGAAACTTAAGTTTCCCTCCCAATTTTTCTCTCATCCTATCTTAAAAATTTTCATAATCTCTCTCTCCTATCTATGAATTTCTCTCATCTCACTCTCTAAAATTCTTCAATCTCCCTTTAGATTATTGGAAGTTCCTTTAATACTTTCATTATTCTTACATTCTTCCTATTTTCATACATTAATCTCTCCAAACAATAAGGATTTAGGTAAGTTTTGTTTGTTATCCCTCTCCAAAGCTTGAATTTCACTTTCTCTCTTTTGTCCTTGAAGGTTTCTCTATAACAATGGAACCGAAGAAGATGATGGCTTGAAAACCAGGTGACGAAGTGAGCCGTCAAGTTTCTGGTGAAGGCGAAAACAATTTGGCGACAACGTACCAATCTCCCTTCCTGATTTACTCAAAAGACAAAGGTACGTGCTTCCATGATTTTAGGGATAGGGGAATAATCACTGCTAGGTATTTCGATTTTGCATTATTAGAGGACATAGGAGTGAGAACAAAGATTGAGCATCTAGCTGACAATATAGGGTGGAATAGGCTCATTCGGTGTGACATAGATATTCACCCTATAATGACAACTGAATTTTTAACTACTATCCGTTATACCCCAAAAATGGATGTGTTTTGGTTTTGATTATTCGGTGCTATGTATAAATTGGATTAAAATGTCATGCGTCATCTTTTCGATTTCTAAAATGCAAAAGTTTTAGATAACCATGCTGATTTTGATGTGGATGCCTATTGAAAAACTTTAACGGGAGAAGATAGTTTTGATTCACTCAATGTACTGATTGCCTTAATACGTAGTGTTGAACATTTGTTGTTGCATAAATTCCTGTGTTTAACTGTATTCAACAAAATCAAAAGTAGCAAATGTTCAACTAAAGAACTTTTCTCCTTATGGTGCACGGATCGGAAGGTGAAAATCAATATATCCTTTAGAATTTTTAATTGTCAATGTTGTCAATAAGCAAAGTTCATATTTTGGAATGGGGCACATTGTTACTGCTTTAGCTCGTTTTTATAACCATAATTTGGAAGAGGTGCGTACAACACCACACAATATGTTTGACATATCGTTTTTTAGGCATCTTGAGATTGTGCAAGTTCATTCTATGGAACTCCATAATCCTTAGGTGCATACTATAGTGAAAAATAGGAGAAGCAACAGTACAGCTATGTCCTGACCTTCCACATCACGAGCAGCTCAGGATTCAGAGAATGAAGCAGAAGTAGCACAACCTAGTGCAACAGCAAGGGCTGACCAACTTTTGCAAACCCTTGAACAAATAGCCTCCAACCAACAACGTATGACCTCTCAATTAAATGAGCTCAACACACAAATGCAGACAATACATAAGGAGTAGTATAGTTTGAAGAAGAGGTTCCTCAACTTCTATTGGAGGAATAATTTTGAAGCTCCTATACCGTCATCGCCATCTTCAGAATAAGCTTTTCTTTTCCCTTAAACTTTTAAATTTTGTTATTTCTTGTGTGTGAGTGCATTTTATTTCATGTGTATTTGGTTTCATATTAATTGTTTACATGCTATGTCTTTTGTTTAGTTCTAATTTCTTTAATTTTGATTTGAATTCAATATCTTTTGTTTGCTTTAATATCATTCATTTGTTTTAATTTCTTTTGTTTGGTTTGTTTTCACTTTTGTATGGTTAGATGTCATTTCCTTTTATTTAGTTGTTGACTTATCACATTGAGGAAAATGTGATCTTTAAGTGTGGGGAGGTGACATCAAAGGTCTTACTTGCATTTTTTTTCTTTTATATTGTGTTGAATAGGATGCATGTTTAGGCAAATTGTATATGCTTTGTGTTAGCAATGCAACCACATTTGAGTCACTCTGATAAATATTGCCATAAAATTCTATCATGTAGTTGGAATTAGATTAAATGCATGCTTGAACTCATATTAGGCCACTTGAGTAGGAAGTAAACCATATAGCGCGATGAAAAGTAGTTGGTTGCATAAGCTTAGTCACAAATTGACATTTGAACATTGAGATAATGTAGAGATGCATAATGAGTTTTCAATTGAGCCAAAGTGAGGATTGAGCCATATGACTCCATCTATAGTCATTTCATTTCTTTGTTGAGTGGAATTCTATAGTTTACTACCTTCAGAACTTGTTTTGAATCGGTTTAATTCTACTGGATGTATGCTTAATAGAGATGATCTAGGCCCTTTTTGTGTTAACCCTTGTCTTAAACGACCCACCTTTCCATAATCCCTTGCTACCCCCATTGAGCATTAACCTTTTGTTTCTTAAAAACACCCGAAATTTTAAAAACTTTGAACCCCGTTATGCCACCCTTTTCACAAGCTTAGTAGAGTATTACGTAAAATATTAGTTGGGATTGTATGCAATTTTTATCGAGACAAATTGAGTACATTTCTGCCTGTGGACTACATTGTATATAGTGTTAGCTTTGACTCATAGTTCTTCCATGTATGAAGAAAAAGAAAGAAAAATGAAAAAATAAGAAAAAGAAAAGAAAAGAAAAAGGAAGAACAAGTGAATAGCATCAATAAGTGTAGAATATTAGTTATATTTATATCTCATAGTTATGTTTAGTTATCCTATTTTTTATTTGCTCTGTACTTTACTTATGCTTGTGCTTAACACTATTTCCCCTCTTTTGACCCACCTTATCCCTTACCACATTAAAACCCTAACAAATTCCTTTTGATCTATTTATGCATGCAATCATTGTAGAGGATAATTAGTGTATTAGCATGCCTATGTTAGTGTAGGTTCCTATAAGAAGTTTGAGTGAAACACTAACCCTTAAACACTTAAGCGAAATGAGTGAAAACTGTGAGGAAGATTCATTTGTGCATCCTTACTTATCTTTGAGTGATCATGTCAATTATTATTTTGCTTATGTACATCAATGTAAAAGTATTCATGATATGTGTATTAACTTGATATTTGAGTTAGCTTAAATTTGAGGGAGTGTATGTTTTGATCTATGCGAAAATGAAGTGGTATAATGGATTGGTTGTATTTATTTTTGCTTGAGGACAAGCAAAGATTCAAGTGTGGGGATGTAGATAGGTGTGAATTAGGATATGTTTTTATAGGTAATTGGCATGTGTTTTCTTGCATAATTGTTTTTTATTGTTCTAGTTTAGGATTCATTTTGCATGTTTTCATTAAGTTTGATTTTCAGTGTTGTTCTTTTTTGTTTAATTCTAATTGAGGGTAAGAATTGATTATTTTTGTGTAGGAAATAAGAGGGTGCAACTTGGAGTATGAACAAGAGATTAAAGAAAAGAAGACAAGAGGAGTTCATATGGGACAAATTCCCACATTCATAGGAATCAGGCAAATTCCCATAGACGTGGGAAATCAAAAAAGAAAATGAAGAGTGTTTCTGTCTATAATTCCCACGCTTATGGAAATTATACAGATTCCCACGGGCGTGGGAATTGAAATCCGAGGCAATCTGCAAGCTTCATTAAACCTAGGATTTTTGGACTATAAAAACATCATTAAACATCCATCTTCAAGGGAGAAGACAACCACCTATAGAAACAGCATGCTTGACTGGAGAAAACACATTCGAAGCATTGAGGAGGGATTGAAGACAAGCATCACCATCAAGATTGGGCAAAATAGCACATCAACACCAAAATTCTATATTTTGGCAAAGAAGAGGAGTCTTATATTCAATTTTCTGTCACTTTGATTTCTTCCTTTCTTAGTAAAAATGGTTTATTTGATTGTTGATGATGTTATGGAGACCATGTTAGGCTAATTTCATATTAGGGATTGCTTTTTCATTATTTTGTCAGAATTCATATTTTATTAGATTAAACGGAAATTTATCTTTTTAACTTTGCTCCATCCAAATCGGTGCCTAAAACACCTAGGGAGTTGGGGACTGGACGAGTGCCTTCATTGCGGCACTTGACGTCAAGTAATGCCTAGATGTAGTGGGAGGGTTGCAAAACAACCAGACAGGTATCTAGGTCTAAGAGAAGGCATAATTGCTATCTTAGACCAATAAGTAATGGATCCCATTACTTATCCATAGGCTATTAATGACGTTGCTGCAGAAAAATGGCTCAAGGCAATGAAATTGGAAATAGATTCCATGTATGTCAACGAAGTCTAGATGCTTGTAGATTTACCACCAGTTGTAAAAGCTATAGGGTATAAATGGATCTTCAAAAGGAAGAGAGGATCTGATGGAAAGGTAGAGACCTTAAAAACTAGATTGGTAGCTAAGGGCTATACTCAAAAGGAGGGTATAGACTTTATTTTTCTCCGGTTGCCATGATTAAGTCCATCAGAATTCTTTTAGCTATAATAGCCTATTTTGATTATGAAATATGGAAAATGGATGTCAAGACCGCATTTCTTAATGGGGATCTTAAGGAGACCATTTATATAACCCAACCAGAAGGATTCATTGAACCAGGTAATAAGCATAAGGTATGTAAGTTGTAAAGGTCCATTTATGGACTTAAGCAAGCATCTAACTCTTGGAACATTAGGTTTGTTAAGGTTATCAAAACCTATGGATTCATACAAAAACTAGATAAGCCTTGTGTCTATAAAAGGATATAAGAAAGCAAGTTTACTTTTCTAATTCTGTATGTCGATGACATTCTGCTTATTGGGAATGATGTAGGAATGTTATCTACAGTCAAGGGATGGCTAAACGAACAGTTCTCAATAAAGGATTTGGAAGAGGCTAGCTATATTCAAGGAAATCAACTTTTGGTTCTATATTTACTTTGGCAGGTGGAGCCATAGTCTGAAGGAGTGTCAAGCAATCTTGTGTTGCTAATTTGACTATGGAGGCTGAGTATATTGCCACTTATGGCGTAGCAAAGGAAGCAGTATAGCTCCACAAGTTCTTAAAGGATTTGGAGGTAGTTCCTGAGGCAGAAAAGGCAATTACACTTTATTTTAATAATAGTAAGGTAGTGGCTAATTCTAAAGAATCTCGGAACTATAAAGCCGCTAAATATATTGAGAGAAAGTATCATCTCATAAGGGAGATAATACGAAATGGTGAGGTGGATGTGGTAATGATTCCCACAGAATGAAACCTTGCTGATTTGTTCACGAAGATGCTATCATAGAATAGCTTTGAGGGTCACCAAGAAGGAATGGGAATGAGGGATTTGTCAAACTTACTTTAGGGTAAGTGGGAGCTTGTTAAGGTTATGTAAATATAGTACCTTGGAAAGTAAGTGTATTTATATTTACCTTAATTTTCTTCCCTTATATTTATATAAGGGCAAAACGATAAATTTTTCCCTTTATTGTGCAGATGGCTATAATATGGTTCAAAATAGAGTTTGCAATTGGACATAGAAGTAATAAATTGAAACACGTTTTCTCATAATTTTAAGTAATTCAAGAGTTCAGCCAATTGCCTTTAGTGGAATGACATTTGGTTAATAAGTTAGAATTAATTCTAATGAGATTAAATTAATTCTGGGCTTATTGGTGTTAGTTTTTAGAGTCTAACTCGTGCTCTGATACCAAACCTGTTAGACCCTATTTCTAGAGTCTAACTCGAGAGTCATAAAATGTGTGCACAACACTGTGTAGGGTTTTTATAATGGAACCTCATTAGTCAACATAGGTTCATCTTCATTCTCATAACATCCCACAATTTCCATAATTGAGCACTTAACATACGACAATCCATTCTTATGTTCATATCCTCAATTGTCACCCTAAACATATCACTTAATTTATCTCTTATTTCCATAGCAAACTAAGTACATTTCAAGTTCCATTCAAGCCTAAATGTACCATAGATAAGCAATGATAGGTCCACAATATATAAATATACATGATTCGGGACAATAGGCCTAACTTTCACTAGGGATGTCAGATTAATACCATTCAAGTATGGTTTTGAAGAGAACTTTGATTTCTACAACTTCTGTGAATGCCTCAAAGAGAGATTTTGCCATCTAGAGGGTCAAAAAATTTCACATTTTCATAACTGTTCCGAGAATGTCCTCTTAACCAAACAGACATTAACTGAACTGAAACACTGGAATTCTCGAGAAGGTCGCCCAGCGGACATCAAGTCTACCCAACAGATATTTACTGGTCAAATTCCAGATTTCTAACTCTTACAAGTTACCTATGACCCCCCTTATGCATATTTATCATTTCTAACTTATTTCCCTCATCATTTTCACCTCCATTCCAATTCAATATCATTTATAACCAAATCATAATCTTTGTTTGGTCATCAATCCAAAAACATAACATTCAAACTTATGCACATTCATCATAAATTTCTGCACATGATCACATAAATACAACATCAACCATGTCAATACATTCTTCAATAATTCAGCACACATTCAACTCCCTTTACAACTTTCATTTCATCTCTAACCTATCACACTAATTCTTCCAATTTCAAAACACCTTAGAACTCATTTTCTGTTAACTCAAGTAAAGAAAAAGGTTATAATGTATCCAACATACACCCTATCCAGCATCACTAACTTGTAAAAGGCATAACTCTCATCTTAGATCTCCAAAAATTACACAATTTATATCATTGGAAAGCTAAAAGGATAAACTACAACTTCTAAAAAGATAAATTTGACTAAATCAGCCTAGATTAATACAGTTTTTCCTTAAAGTCAGAACACAAAATTTTACCCTTATAAATGCTTGAAAAAGAAATCTACAAACTTTGAGATTCATGGGCAAAAACAAAATGATATTTCATTATCATCAAAAGATAAGAGTTTTACAAAGCTTTAATGGTCATTTCAAGCCACAATACGTCATAGTCCAAAAATACATAATTTACATAAAGTAGAATTGCTCAAAATGCAACTAAAGCCTTGTTTTACAAAAACTAACTTGAAATACAAAATAAGCATAATCTGGAGTAATGCCCTTATGCTCGATCATTCGATCTCTTACTCATCACCTGAAGATGGGACAGAATGGGGGGTGAGCTTAAAGCTCGTGGGTAACAATTTTATAACCGGTAACAAGCAAAACCATTGTAAAATTCACAATGCATTATGAAACAGATATTTCCAAATTCTTAATTTATCAAACACTTTATAAGCAACCCAAATCATGCATTCAATAAACTTGT
>JAOQMS010000008.1:21415413-21436440 GCA_027563885.1 Erythroxylum longipes
GTGTCTAGAGAAGAAGTTATGGCCAAAAGAATCCAATCTGTTTTTATCCTCAATCATATTGAACTTACTTCGGGGCTGTATTCATAACTTTCTCTATACATATCAAATTTAGATGTTATTTAGGTTGTTTAAAATATTAATTCAAGAGATACAACTTACATGATAACCTCAAAGACAAATTTCATCTTATGAAGGGTCAAAAATAGGACAGAATATATATGATGAACAGTAACCTAGAAGAAGTTTATGAACAGTAACAGAAGATGTTTACAATTGGCATAACTTTTCCTACAGATATCGGATTTAGGTTTTCTTTATATTTTTAGAATTATAACTTTAATATATACAACTTTCATGAAGACATAAAATACCAATTCTATCTTCTTAGGGGGAAAATGGAATAGAAGATAGGCCAAAAAGACAGAAGACAGCAAAAAGATAGAAGGAAGGGGAAAACTGCTATAACTTTCCCTATAGATATCTGATCAAGGTTTTATTTATATGGTTTGAAAGGGGACTTCAATATCTACAACTTTCATGAAGATATTAAAGACAAATTTTATCTTCTGAAGGGTAAACAATAGTACAAAAGATATAAGATGAACAGTAACCCAGAAGAAGTTTATGGATAGTAACACAGAAGATGTTTTACAATTTCCATAACTTTTCCTACAAATATTGGATTTAGGTGTTATTTATATCGTTTGAAAGATAACTTCAATATATACAACTTTCATGAAGACCTCAAAGAGAAATTCTATCTTCTTAGGGGTCAAAAATGAACCAAAGATAGGTATAGACGAAAAACAGAAGAAGCAAAACACTGAAGAAAATGATGTCATCACAGAAGAAACATAGAAGAAGATGACGTCATCACAGAAGAAGCAAAATACAGAAGAAGATGATGTCATCATAGAAGAAATATAGAAGAAGATGACATCATCACAGAAGAAGCAAAACACAGAAGAAGATGACGTCATCACAGAAGAAACATAGAAGAAGATGACATCATCACAAAAGAAGCAAAACATAGAAGATACATCTTCCTTTATAAGGACCATAACTTTCAGCTCAGATGTCCAAAAATTTCATTCTATATATAGATGGAAATATAAAATAATAATCTATAATTATTAAGAAGGCAACTTTGCCAACATCTATTTAGATCAATCCCATATGTTCCCCCTAAAGGCCAAAGACGAATTTTACATTCATCCACCAATGTACTGCATCCAGTTCTAAACTTCATGAAATTTCAAGACTCTTAGAGACATAATTGAAATTTGATTTCTTCACAAGAAATGTAGCCATATGTTTCTAGTGTAATCTAAGAAAATAATCATCTCATTTGGATAACTAGAAAAAAATTTATGGCTAACAGACCGAAGTACACTCAGTGAACATTTTCCAGATCACTACCAGTTTTGTTTCTAAATCTTTCCTTAGCACAACTCATACCAAGATCACTCTTTATACTCCCTATACTTCTCATTTTCAACACATTTTACATCAATTATAACCGGAAATTGTAAATGAATGCATGCCCCACTTTTTTTTATGTGCTAACATTCAATATTTATGTGCATATGTGCTAACATTATGCATATGCAAGAAAATGCATTTCCTTAATCTCTCTTTGAGCTCATATGTACTGAAATTTTGGGTCCTAACTCCTAATATGAGAACGGGATGTTACAATTCTTATTGAAAATTATACATTCATAGTACCTTCGATTTATCAACAAGAATCAGGTTTACCATTAATTTTAGGAAATAATTTTCTGAAATTATATAATCCTTTTTGTCAGTATCTACATTATATAACATTAAAAACACCAATAATTAGAACAATAAATCAAAATTTAATTATTCTCAAAATTCCTATTTATCATACCACTTATTATAAGACCTTACAGTTAATAACCGAAAAACTCAATCATTTACAGTTTGATTTAATGAACAACATTACGTTACAAACTGAAATAGAAACTGTAATAGATAACATATGTAGTGACAACCCCCTAGATCCAAACAAAAATAATAATAATCAATTAATTGAAATAAAATTAAAAGATTCTACACCAGAAATTAATATAAAAAATAATATCCCTTATACACAACAAGATGTACAAGAATTTCTAATTGAATGTTCTGAATTATTACAAAAACAATTGATCTCCCCAAGCACAAGTAAACATTCAACCCTTGCATTTTATGTCAACAATCATTCAAAATAAAAACAAGGAAAAAGATGAATGGTAATTAATTATAAAGTTATTACCTTGATGATCCAGCAATGTCTAGATGCTGATGATCAACTTGTGCATCTACTAAATTTTGTAGGTTATATAAGGAATGGTTGCACGAGCTAATGATCGACAAAACACAGGATGATATCAATAAAGAAGTTGGAAGACACTTTCCTCGATAGTTTGAGAAATATGTAAGTTTTGACTTACAATTATTGAAATGATTGGATTATAATATTAAAGTGTTCAAATGATATTATATTGTTTAATATGATAATTTCTTTTGTGTAGGCCCTAGAAAAATCAATAGAGAACATGTTCATATGTGATCTTGCGAAGGGAACTTTGTGGACTATTAAATCATATCTGGTGTATTTCGTTAATAGATACAAATATCATACAGAATATCATGGTCATAGCATGACAATAGTATATAGTGTGCATACAGAGAGAATTGATGGATTACTATAGTAAAATTATTGAGATACTTGAAATTGAGTACCCTGCATTGCTAATAAAGCGAAGTGTTATATTTAAGTGTGACTAGTTTGATCCAACTCTAAATATTGGAATAAAAGTGCATAGCCGATACAATCTAGTTGAAATCAACAAGCAAATAAGATTTAGATGATTTGAACCTTTCGTGTTGGCAATGCAAGTGATCCAAGTATATTATGTCCCTTTTCCCAGCTTACAATGAGATAAGTCTGATTGGTTGGCCATTTGCAAAGTTAAACTTAGAGGTGTTTTTGAATCATATAGAAAAGGAGAACAAATAATTGAAAGTGAAGCGTTTCAAGAAGAAGTTTATGAAATAAATGCATATGTTACATATGACGAGAATGAACCTTTGAACGATTCAAATAATGAATATGTTGAAATTTCATCTAGAGAGTATGAGGAGGGTGAGAGATCTGAAGAGGAGCTTGAGTTTGATTCTAATTCTTCAGAAAAGGAAGATGATTTTGATTTTGATTTACAATTAAGAGTTAATAGCGATTAGTTTGTGTTTGTAATAGAATATTATATTCAACAAATCAATTATTTCCTTTTCAATACATTGTGTGAAGTATTGAATTGAAATTGTTATATTTTTGTAATATTCAATCAAATAAGAATTTCAAGTTGAAATATGTCACCAAAGAGAAAATAGGATATGATGCAACGAAGGTTCAGATCACAAATTTGGAGCCAGTTGCTGTCCAGATGAAGCATCACATTCTGCAGCTGCAACCGGATCAAATGTTGTACCTCTAGCTACTACACTTGCAAATGAGGCATCACCTTCCATACCTGCTTCTACACCATCCACCACGCCTATACTGACAGAGATATCTGGGGTAACCGATGCGAATGAAGGAGGTGGCCTATAGCCTAATGCTGAGGGAGCTGATGGAAGAACTTACATCACAATTGCCAACAATATGTAAGTGAAAATAATGAAACACCATATATTTATAATTAAGTTATAGGTTTAAATTTAAAAAATGGTATAAAATTAATTGTTTTTATATTAGGTTGATTTTGTCTAAACCGTGCTCAAGAAACATAACATCCAAATTTGATGAGAAGATTGATCTTGAAGGTTATATATGGAAGAATATCTCTTAAGAGACAAAGGAATTTTATTATCAAAAGTTTGAGGTACAAAAAATATATTTTTAATTAATTTTTATACATTAATTAGAAAAATATTATCACATTATAAGTACTTATTGTATATTTTTCCTTTTGTTTCAGAAAGAATTTTTTTGGGATTCTGAATTTGACCTGGTCATTTATAAAGTATAGAAGAGACAAGCACGTACATATTTTCGAGACTTTGTTAGTGCCATACATAAGACTGGTGTACAACTACCTTATATTTCTGAATAAATATGAAGTCGTTGGCAGCAGTATTGAACATCACCCGAGGCAATGTCCATTTAAGAGCGTAATTCTACCAACAGACGTGGAGGAAAAGGAGAGAGTCTTCCCATACATACTGGAGGATCTATTACCCACCGCAAGCATGTAGAGAGACTTGTAAGTATCTACACTTTACATTTATATTCTGATTGTTTTACTTTGGTGTATTTCAATTTAATTTGATGTGTGAATTTTGGAATGAAAATATATGTATTATGGAGAATGACAATATTATAAATGTCTGGTACCATATATGGTTGTGTTGTTGAGTTACTTTATTTGTTCAACAAAGGGTAAATATCATAAAAATAGAGAAAATTCTGCCAAAATTTTTATTTTGTAGTTTACTAATAACATTTTATTCTGATGCAGGAAAGTCTATGGGCACGAAGCTTACACCCTGTCAGCTCTTTTTGCACATTCACACTAAGAAGCATCACGGTGTGACCTTCGTCAACACCCAATGTAGAGAACTAAATGTATGTGAAATTTATGCTTTAATATTAATGCTTAATAATTATCACTTATTATCATAAACATTGTCTTCTGATAGGACCAAATATAAGAAAGCATTCAATGACAGTCTCAGCAATCTGAAGATGTTGATGAGAGTCAAACCAATCTTCACATAGTGAGTGGTAGAGACCATTGTAGAAGGATATTCGGTTTAGGTTCATTTGCGAACACATATTATTCGCAATCCTTCATATCTAGTACAACAACATTTAGTAAGCAGTCCACACCGAATGAAGTCCACGAGCTTCGAAGCACAGTACAGACATAGGCAATTCAGTTGCAACAGTCGATGGAATACATAGCTCAGCTCCGTAATGAGGTGGATAAGTTGAAGGGGAGGGGTAGTACCTCATCCCAGTAATCAGAGCATCCGCGGTCACCAAATGAATAGCGTACTTGTAGTCATTTCGTAACTTATTATGTACAAAATAACTTTTTATTATCAATTAAGATAATTTTTACTTCATATCATCAACAAACTTTCTATTTTAACAAATTAAATATAAAAACAAATCAAAATATTATCAACAGATAACTCATAAATATATAAATTATGCATCAACCATAATAAGATCATCAAATAAAATTAAATGCAGGGAAATTAAAAAAAATAGTTTTAGTAAATTTACTGATGGAAAAACAAAGTTCATCGGTAAAATATATTCAATTTACCGACAGATAACTAATAACCGTTGATAATGTTGTCATTAACTAACCGACGGAATAAGCACTTCTGTCGATAAGTTACCGATGGACAACACCGATAAATAACTAATGACCTTTAGTAATGTTGTCATTCACATACCGACGGATTAACCACTTCTTATGGTAAGTTACTGATGGACAAACTTGTCCGCCGATAATTTTACTGACCAAAACAATAACCGTCGGTATATTTACCAACGGTAACACAAAATTTTCATCGATAAATTTATGACGAGCATTCTGTGATTCGTCGCAAATTATTACCTACGGCCTTTTCTCCGAAGCCTTAGTCCGTCGGTAAATTCCGTATTTAATTTAGCTTACCGACAGAATGTGTAAGTTTTTCATCGGTAAGTTTTGTTGCTAAATTTCATTTTTCTTGTAATGGCGTCAATGATGCTACGAGTCCTAGCATTTACGAGATGGATACCAAAGTCATCTTTCGCTTGAAAAAGAAAGTGGACATTAGAGTAAGAAGTAACCTTAGCGCCAGACAAAATCCAATATTGTTCATTCCTTAACAGATTGTTTGACTTCCTAAATACTAAACTTGTATTTAACAACAATTGTATCATTTTAATATAAGAGTAAAAAAAAAGCTAATAAAATAGTTAAATCAAAGCCTTAAATATCATATTAAAGCAAGCATAGGAACTTTTGTTAAGATTTTAGACTTTGCTTAACTTGTATACCTTATGTTTCGGATCTGGCAATCTTGCAAAATGCTTTAGATACGTTTCTTAGAAGTCAACATGCATAACTAACTTTCATCTAGAATAACCGTTAGTGTCTGATTATTACAATGGAATTAAGACTAACTTGCAATGAGACGAATAACTAGACAACTCTCGTCGTAGTCTATCCTATATTCATGTCTAAAATATTTGGCATAATTTTTTATATTATAATGCTACATTTTTGGGTTGGAATTAGTATAAGGACATGCAAGAAAGGCTACCACGGAAAGAGTTATAGCATCGACTCAAATCCTGACAATTCGATAATCTGCTGCCACAATCTTTTTTCTTTTTGTTGCTAGTTTTTAAGCCTTCTTTCCTATATGTTTTCACTGTTAGAATTGGGTCATCGTGAGTGCGTATCGTATAGTTGTTGTCTCAATCACATCAAGTGGCTAATAATTGTTGAGAATGAAACTTCACATACATGCGCCGGAGTAAATGGCAGTAAAATCAGGATAATGAAGATCGTTATTAAAAGCTTTTTTTTTTTATATTAGGGACGTTGTTTTTCAAGATTAAAATTTCACGCTATAGATTGCAAATTTTCTACTCTTTAACAAACAAATCCAAAATAGATATTCTTGTTACTTCTTTTGAATGATTTATGGTTTTTAGTCTAGAGTATAATGAGGTGGTGTATGAGATGGACGATTCTTTTATGCTAACCACGCTGCAAAGGTTCCAAGTCTGAATTGGCCCTTGTAATAAAATACAAGAGACAGACGGAAGTGATTATCATGAGACAAATGGTAGCTACATGACTTGGTGCTTTGCAGTAATTTATTTGTCTCAATTTCACATCCACCAACATTATGTGAATAGGATGCTTCACTTAGTCTCGCTGCTACCTCCCCTGCTGAATAAAATGTTGACGTTATGTACTTCTCAAATGTTTTTAGTAAACTATCATAAAGCAAATTAAATAAACCAAGCAATAATAATTTCAGCAAGTTGTAATCAAACCACTGATTTATTGCGTAAAGAAAAACAACAAAAGATGATAGTTTTTCAGGAAATGTAATTTAGGTTCGGTAAAGTGAAATATAACACACGTTTCTCTTTACAATCTGCATGTCATGTGTTGTTTCTGGAGGAACCCAAATTAAACCACCGAGTAGCTCCTTTTCCAATTTGATATCACTGAATTTAGAACATTAAAGTATCATCATTCCACTGATTCCTTTTGCAGACTCCAGAGAGAGGTATTTGAGAATATACTGGCAACACTGGTGTTCGTTAGTGCTCACTTCTTTATCGTACGTGGAGCATAAGATACACCACTGGGCTCTGAAGAAGCCCCTCGCAAAAGCCGGAAGTCATTCTTGTCTTTATGACTATTTGTTAAGTCAACTTAACCGAATTAACACTTCAAATACAAACGCACATACACAGAAAATCTTTGAGGGTTCAAGGAACTATAAACAAACACAAGATCTTCGACCAGCAACCTGACATAGCTTCCATGATTTGGTTTTAGACAGAAATATTCATTAACCATCTACATGGAACCACATTTCCACATTTGAAGCCTGGCCATTTCTAATGGCATTTTCTTTTTGATTGTAAAGTTTTAATTTATTAAGATTTCCAGAAGCTGACAAGAAGTTTTACAACACCTGTGCATAATCAAAGAAATCAATCAGTGAGGAATTCTAAATATACAGACAACTATATCAGAAGCAACTAAAAACTTTAGAAAAAGTTGTTACTCAGCTCAAATAAGTACACCATATGGCCATAGAGGTTATAAAAGATACCTGAATCAATATTGAGACTAGAACACCATGAAGTTACATGCCTGCTTTAACAGCATGAAGCTTCTTCTGTCTCTTGAACCCATTCAAACTATTCAAATGAAACCCATTTGTCAAAGGTATTCCCTCCACAGATTTCAAGTCTTCTCCCTTAATCATGAATTCATTGTCCTCATCTGGTATGCTGAAATCAGCAGGATTCCTGTTCAGACTGCAGGTTTGAGTCACAGTACTGCTTCTATTGGCCCGAGCAATATCACTATTATTCAATGGGTGTATCTTGTGCTTTGTTGAATTGCCAGATGCTTGCATCTTCATAGGAAATGCACTAGACTCCGATGTACCAAAAAAAACTGTCTGAAGGCTATGAGCTGGAACAGATCCACATTTGGTGCCAAAACTACCACTTGGTGCCGATTTTCTTGATCTGCCTTTACTCTGAGAAAGAAAGTCAGTTTTTCTCTTATGTTTTTCTTGAGAAAGATGAGAAATATATTCATTATCCGTCTTGAAGCTCTTATCGTGTTGAGGTGAAGCAGAAGATGCACCAACTGCAATTGACATTGCAGGAACCTGACCATGGGCACAATCTGCAAATTGGTTTCTACCATGGTAATTATATGGAATATATTTTATGGCATTAGAAGGCTTATAAACACCAGGTTCCTGCCCAGGAAACTGTTTAGGGCCATGGTCAGATTTTATGGTAGGTCTCTTCAACAATTCTGAGGATACATCCTTTTCAATCTGAGCACTGGATCGTGCTCCTGCATCCACAAGGCTGAGCAAATGCATAGCAGGTATGGTTTCATTAGAATACAGGTCTAGTGAACCTACCAGCTTTTCATTGATCTCAATCTTACCATGCTTGTGAGGAAATAGGTAATCTGAATGAGTTCTTCTGAGAGTTTCAGAATCAACATTTTGCATTTGCTTTCCAATGTTGGTAGAACTTTGAAGAAACTTTGGTTCAGGAGGCCAATTTGTTTTTTGCTGATGCATGCTGCCAGGCCCAGTGGTACAAGGGAGCATAGTCAAATTTGCTGATGGACCTCCAGATTTAGGAGGGATTCTATACACAAAGGGTATGTGATTTGGCAACATGGATTGCCAAAGAGGATTTGTTTCTTCATTCTGATCTGGATTCCATTGGCAGGTAGCACATGGTCTGGAGCCATGCAAAATGGTATGAGAAAACCTCTTTGTATTGACATTCCCAATCGATGTGGAATTTGGGCCATGAGATTGCCTTTGGGAACTTGAAACACAATTTTGGTCCATATTTGATGGATTCTCTTCATGATCTACCACCCGACCAGCAAGCAACCGAGCTTGTTCCAGTTGATTCATATTCAGTAGGTTTCTATCAGCTTGAGAAAAATAATCAATTGACTTTAGCTTCGCCAATCCCGGATGTTCCTCCCTCTTGATCGTTCGGTTTTTTCCATTCTTAGCCCTGGGATTTCCTTTAAGAGCAACTTCTTGAGGAAAGAGACTCGTCCCTCCTTTCCCATATGCTTTACTGAAATCAATTGTCTGACCACAGATGGGGTAATCACTTGTTGCTAACTGGCTGTTCTGATACTCGGGATCAGGAAGACACCTCTCATACTGATTCTTTGCCATGAGCTCAACAATATCCATTGGAATGTCATCTAGAGCTCCCTGTTCAGGTACCTTATCAACCCTTTGGATATTTAAATGGTCCCAATTTTCTGTTGTCTTTTTGTTGTTGTTTGGAGTAAAATAATCCTGGAAATTTAATGTTGATCAATTAGATACAAACAAGGCATGCTGATGTGCCTACTAAAGAATTATATTGAAACCTACTGAAGAAAGTTTTCCAACATGAGCAATCTGCAACTAGGACAAATGCATAATTCACTCTGTTGCGTTAATCAAAAAGTAATCCAACTTACACCAGCCAAGCCAATGTAAGAACTGACAATGAGAAGGCAATGGAAAAATAAGCAGATGATGATTTAAAAGAGGAGAGAGACAGAGGTGTGACAACATGCAATCCAAATGTCATATAAAATCCATCTACCTCATTCAACTACCATGATGCATCCACACATGAATTATGTATCATATACCACAATTTAACTTAGCCACTGTTAAGAAGAAATGTAGAGCTATATAGTTAGACCTTTTGTTGCATAAGAGAACAAGCCCCAATCTCAATCTGAGAGGAGAGGTTCTGCTTCTGATTCAGGAAGGGTATTATGAAGTTATGGTTGTTACTACTCAAGGAAACATCTAGTCCTTTCCTGATAGGTGCATTTGGTGCAGACAGAGAAGTAAAGCCAAAATTTTCACAATATTTGGTTTCTGCAGCCTTCCTCATAAGCTGATCCTCAGAAATGCCCTCGTGCCAAACGAAAAAGGGATTATTTCTGTTATCCATATGTGTAATATACTTTCTGCCATGTCCTTCTGTAGGAATGTAGCTGTTAAGAGAAAGTTCCAGTCCTCTTTCCTGAGATATGTCTTCAGCAGAAAATGGAACATCAAAGGCCGCAGAGTGTATGATTCCTGTATCTTTTTTTCTCACAATACCTTCTCTGAAAATCCCACCAGTCCCAGCAGAAATATTCTGATCATCAATTTTTGGCATCTTTCCTTTCTTCTTAGTTGAAAAACTAGGTTTTCTCTCCATTCTTTGTGCAGGCAAAGGGAAAAGATTCATTTCTCTGGCTGGCAATGCATCATTTGCCAGTTTTGACAAAGCAACATCAACAGCAGTACAGTTAGAATCATCCCCTAGTTCCTCTGCAGTTTCATTTGGCACATGATCATCTGATACTGGTAAGGATATTTTTTTTTCACTGAATTTCGACTTTTTAATTTTGCTTTTAACTAAACTAGGACCCTTGTCAAGTCTTTGTTTGGTCATGTGACGTTTCAAATCATTTTGCACTGCAGTTATGGCACAAACACCTGCCTGTAATTCAGACCCAACTACTTCTGAATCTCCTTTTAAAGTCCTAACTTCCTTTGCAACTCTGTTGGGAGAGCTTGTCTCCCTTGTCACCGCAGGTTTCCAGTCTTCATTCTGATAAATTTTCCTTTTTCTGACCTGATCCAAAACACTTTTGGCTTGTCCTTGGGCAGTCAGCTGACCTTGGCTGACAGCTAAAACGTTAACTTTTGTAGATGCATCAGAGATGGCATTAAGTGCGTCATTAGACAGATAATCTTTAGTAGTTCTAATGATATCATTGTCTCCATCCTCATTTTCAGTTAATAATTCAGTTAACAAGCGGACCTTTCTTGCTTTTCTACGAGGCAAACCGTTTGAATCCTCATGATGGAGATCTTTAAGATTGTTGCCAACCAGGGTCTCAGCACTTTCAAATGAAGCATCATCATGCTCTTCTGATTGCAAAGAGGAACTTCGACCTGCACAATCCGTGTTACTGAGTGGCTTCCTGCTGTTTCCATCATCCCTAGGTTTCTCAAAATTTTTAGCAGAACTTATAGCGACACAACCAAGGCCCCCATCAGACTCAGAATCAGCAACAACATGATGATGATAGACTGGTTTAGACAGACTGATTGATCCATCATATTTCCTCATGAAAGCAACTGTTGTAAGAAATCAGAATATCTAAAATTAAGTAGGGAAGAAGCACCGTATTTTATTAATACAAATATAACTTCAGGCCCATGCAGTTAAAGGGTTAGCGACTCTGATTGCATGATATGAATTAAAAGTTACCTAAGTCATCTGCATGACAAGTTTTCTCCATCAAGCTGGAAGCAGCTTCTGCACCATAATCATGTCTATGAATTTCCTGATTCAAATTTATTTCTAGTTGCACATTGTCCCCTGGAAAAACGAATGTTTAATTAACCAAATACTTTATTATGTGGAATATAATACTGCACCTTTGCTCGGATTGAATACATACCCAATATGGGACTGTTCGGAAGTTCAAGTTCCTTTTTTTTCTCCATAATGCATGCTGAAGGTTGATTCTTGATTGTGTTGGATAAATTATCAGAACTACTACCATCAACTTTTTTCCCTTCATCACCAATCTTGTTTATCTTAGAAACATGATGAGATAAGCACATTGCAACATCAGCAGCAACCGGCACATTCGAACATATATTATCTACATTGAAGCTGTTGTGACAAGATTTGAGCACCTCACAGTCATTTGCAGTTCCTTCAGAATCAACCTCCCCCAGACAGTCATGGCAACGCCAAAATCTGAACTTTGGGACATATAAGGGAGGAAGTAAGCTCTTTTGCTCCTCAGACTTGTTAGTGTCTTCATCAGAAGCAAATGGCCAACATAGCTTCCAGTCTCTTTTGCGAATTTGAGTTACATATCCACTGCATGCAAAATGAAAAAAAGAAAAACTTTAGAAGGCTAACTTTCAAGAAGTTGAAGTTAATCACCATCTAGAAAAAGAAAAGGTCCTTCACGGAGTTAATTTTTGTAGCAATATTCCCAATGTTCAGTTTCAGTATTATACATAGTCATTTGTTGTGACTCAGTTATTCAATATTAGAAATTTGTCTAAGTTATTCAATATTAGAAATTTGTGTATACCTTGGATTTAAATTAATAAGAGGTACCTATCATTGCTGAGGACGAAGGATAGAGTAGGGTCATCCTTATCATCAACACTTACTGATTAGAACTTAGATACATAATGAAAGAATATCACTTCCCCATGTGACATGTAAGAATAGACAGATCACACAAAGAAGTATGATGCTAGAAAATCAGACCATTTGTGAGCACAAGTCATAACTATGAACAAGATGGTCAAGGCTCAGTTAAATACATAACTTAAATAAACACAAAGATTAAATTTCTTACGTTCTCTCTCTCTCTCTCCCCCTCTCCCCCTCTCCATTTCCCTTTCTCTATTACAATCTCCACTACCTCCTAACCGCCTCTCTCACACAGTCATATATACATCATTGCTGCTAAGATGTAAAATTAAATCAGATCAAGGCTTACCGTAAAGAAAAATGCTGACAATTTGTTGCATCATTCCTCTCATTTGATTTGATGAGATTTATAGATATAGAGTCAATCAAAAGGGGTGATTCAATGGATTTGGAGGCGGCAATGCTCTTGCTACTACGCCATTTCTCCCCAACCACCATGCTACTATCCATGCTATCAATAATGCCAACAATGCTAAAACCATGTTAATTAGGTGCATACAAGCTTATCTTAAATGAAATCATGATGGTGTATTAAGCGGCCCCATAGAGTTTTGAATAATAAAAAAGGGCTTGCATAGTGGTTGTTCAAGTAAGGTGTAGTGCTAGGCCAGCCAAGTAGACAGCAAATGTTATAGGAATTTTGGAACATCATTCACAAGAAAGTACATGCATTAAAGGTAAGACAAAGAATTCAAGCAACCAATACCACAATGTTAAAATGACGAATTGCTAGTGTGCATAAAACTGAATCATAAGTTATAAACGCAGTATGTCATTAATATTGATAAATAACATGCTTGTGAAACATTCACCAAGCAAACCATTTAAATCAAACAACCATGCTAGGGTTTGTTTCCAATTAGAAGTATAACGAGCTTGAAAAACTATTATTTCTCAACAATAATCTCTTAAAGTGGCATGAATATTAAAGAACTGCCATATATGCAGATTTATCACATAAAATAACAAGCAGAAGATAAATGCAAAATGAGCAAAGGGAATACTTAGAAACCCTAGGCTTCCACAGTAACAAACATAAGCCTGCAGGCAAGAATTCATGATTCTCATGAAATACGATTAAAGATATCGAGAAATTCATTCATCGGAATAGCAAGCTAATTGAGGAAATAAAGCCAGTAATACAAAATATTGACTAGGGTTACTTAAAACTGACAGCGCTACACATAAGAAGGGAAGCTGTTAATCTCTCGATAATAACAGCAGCAAGCACAAAACCCACTTCAAAATGACCTCCAAAAACTCCAGATAATCGTGAACGTTTCTCCATCAATGAAACTTTTAGGGTTTCCTTGCCCCAAAGCCATGAATTGACGTCAATCACTGAATAGTCAACGTAGCTAATTACTACAGCCGAAAATTCTATACACCAAATGAAATCTGACATAAATATGAAGATTCTTACCTTAAATAAAATCCAGATCGGAGAATACAAAGAAATGAGCAAAGTTGACGTACCAAAAACAGTGAAATGACCTAAAAACCTTGGATAAACGAGCTGGAAACTGAGATAAACACAAACAATCCGGCACCAAACCAACCACAGACGCAAATACCACCCAAATCAATAATTAAGAGAAGAAACAACACCTTAAGTCACTTGCACATCAAAAGGAGCGATCTTACGCGTGCAAGATCTAATTCTTCACGGCCAACCCAAAAAGTGGTATCATCAGAAACAGCGTTTGGAAGGCAAAGAGAAGCAGCAAGCAATCAGCAGAGATTTAGAGCTGGTTGGGTGGAATTCGAGTGCGAAGTCTGGAGAAACCCTAGAGAGGTTTTCGATTCTTGAGGAGTGTGAGAGAGAGAGAGGGAGAGGGAGAGGGAGAGAGAGGGAGAGTTTTTATCTTATGTCCTTGAAAGAAGGTCCTTTGTTTGTACTAATATATACTACACATACGATATGCCCCCCATGCCATGTCATAACCCTCAGGCATTTACGACCATCCACCATTTTATATGTGCATATTTATGTTTATACGTGAGAGAGAGAAAGGTTGGGAGAGAAAGTGCGGGAAAGAGAAAGGGAGCCAACGGTAGGGGTCCCACGTGGCAGGGAGGTGCGCTTCTTATCACTATCCATTATGCGCTTTTCTTTTTCACAACACATAATAAAACCCTAGTTTCCAAATTTCATGGCTAAATGAGTAAAGTTACCATTTTCACTTTTACCCCCCCACCCAACGCGTTGTTTTCACGCTATTTTGGTGTGTCGTAGTCAGGTCTTTTTGTGGCATGAAAGATGCCATTTCCACTTAAGTGGCTTGTGATTGGTGAGTGCGTTACACGGACATTCTTTGAGAGTGATTGACACTCTAAACCAGTTGAAACCCTAAGGATTTTCATTTTTTTTTAATCTTTTAAATTGGTAGGTATTAGGTAATGAATATTATAACCCTAGGGTCATTGGTTGTTTTTTGCATAGTTAACGTCTAACCCTAACCTGGCTCTATACCTGAGGTGGGTATGGCTACATCAGAGACATCAGTTGTCCTTTGTGTCATTTTGTGAGAGAGTAAACTCTGTAAAAAATGATATAGAGGAGAACAAGAGCCTCTGTCAAAAATGATACAGAGGAGAACAAGAAAATACATTGTGAATCCACAGTAAAAACGAAAACGTAAAAAAGAAGCATTATTTTCCAATTGGTAAGTATTAACCAAAATGACTTATATTCACTTTATGATAAAACCATATTTGAATGCGATAGTAGAACATACAAGACATTGTTTCGTACGTACCAAAACGAAAACATGAGAAACCCATGTTAGCTTCGCCAGTAACCTATTTTACATCACTAGCTATCTATGATTTGTCCGTAGGTACAACCAGTGCCGTATATACAAGCACAATCTTTGTTTTATTTCAGCTAATATAATGAGGAATGATCACTTGCAAGGCAAATAAAAAGTTATATCGTGATCATTTTCTTTTCTTTTATTGGAATTAAGTAACGATCTTATGCATACTAAGTACGTAGTATGTAGTAGGTCAACAAAATATAAGAAATACACGTAAATTTGGTACGTATACCTTATCATGGAAAACTAAAATGAGATAAATTATTCGTAGTTAGCCTTCATAAGCAAGTATTTGCATTATTATTCATATCACATGTCAGTGGAAAAGGTCCATATTTATTTAAAACATTCTCAATTCATCAAAATTTTTATGATATTATCGCAGATTGTGTTGCCAAATAATACAAATTAAATTTAATGAATTGGTCGTGATTAGTTGTTCCACAAACTTCCATGAATGCACCATGTATTATGATATTTGTTTCATTTTATAAATGAAATTAAGGTTTTTTTTGAAAATATTTTGCAAATAAGAAATTGATACTTCATATGTATAAATTTTGTTTGAAAACCATATTTGATAGAATTCAAGACAAGTTATCCCAATGCAAGTATGAGTTATGGATACGTAGAGTTTGGCTCTTCTTCTCTTTAGGTGGAGAGTAACATAATGACACCCCTCCTTGCCTAACATGCCTTTTTCCCTTATTGTTTTGCTCTTGACTCCCTCAAAATCCATCGATTAACATTCAAATCAGCTGGTGACATTGAGCCAAAGCAAAGAGGTACACCGTATGGGTTTTGTAAAAGCCTGAGGACCCAGTAGTTGTATAACCAATCCTCCGGCCGGTAACATAAGCAAATAAGTTATAATCAACCTCAACAAAATGGAAGGAAGTCATATTTCACATTTTTCTTACTAAAATGCTGTAATTATATGTGAAAGTCTGGAAGTACAGATATTTAGATTAAAATTACGTTTATCCAACTATTTTAGTGTTCAATGAGATAAAAATGATCAATACCATAAATAAGGTTTATGCATAGTGTTTTATGTCCAAAAATTTCAATCTTCCATAAATTTGAGATCCCAGAGATTGAAGTTGAGTTAATAAATCAATGTCAATTGTCTCCTGAGATGATAAATGCAGATCAACATTCTTGACTATGTATAATTATTTAAATTCCGGTACAGCTAGTATTGCTTAAATAAGCTGGAGTTGAATATCACAGACCTGTTTGATTAATTTTATAAAGCCAATTAATGATTATTATAACTTACAAACTTAATGTCACTTAATACTTTTTACTCGTTTTATCACTTCTTAGAGTATGTTTGAACTCACAAGAAACATGAGCTTGATCTTACATTCATAAACCCATCCTCCCACTGGGACTGGAGTGGAAAGGGTGAGTGGTAATGTATGTAAATGTATATTAGCATATTTATCCTATTGAACATCTGAGTCAGTAAAACTAAAATCCATGTAGAATAACTGTAGGGTTTAGTTTGGTTGAAACGTGAAAGGTATACCTCACATTTCTTGACAAAGTAAGAAGGGGCCCTCGCTTCACATCTTCTGTCATCATGAATAAAAAACATCCGCCAGATACATCCAATTTTTTTTTTTTTAGGAAATGACCAGTACAGGCTGTGCTCGACAAACAGTAATCATGAACAAAGAAGATTCCTAACTGATGTTAATTAGTGCTTGCTTCTTGGGATGTTTCGGTACGCTAATTCTATCTGACTGGTAATGATTTATAAGGTAACTATCGGGTAATCAAACAGCTAGCAGTACAGCAGCACTGAAGACTAGATTTGGAATCAAAAGTCAGATCTTTTGCTGAACACTAGCTAGTAAGGCAATCGCACAGATACTCAGTGGAAATTATTGAACAATTTTAATTGGGGGGAAAATAGACTTGCTCGGAAGGCCAAAAAGTAAATTTCGATAGAAGTTACAATTGTGTCAATGAGTTTGATGTCGAAGACTTACTCCCCACACCAAAACTTAATGCCGGGGTTGACGGTAATGTTGATAATGGCGCCAGCGGTGGTAGTACTAGTAGGCAGAGAGTAGCTGTTGTATTTGTGGGGTGACTGTGATGTTCAGTGAAGTAAGAAAGTCCTATTTTCAAGTTCTTTATTTTTTGTCCAATAAGTCATACAGAGAAGTTGGCTTGGCCCAATAGCCACAAGTTTACATTCCTCCCTGTAGGATCAGTTGTGGCTTTATTGGTACCTCCAAATTATATAAAGTCTTTGTTATTTCCAATCAACTCCTCAGCTCGTGCCTAATTCATACAGTGCTTAATTTCATTAAATATAAATGTAACCCATATCCGTACGTTCCTTGATTTGGACACGTCGTTTAAACAAACCTAAGTTTCCATATATGTTGCCTGTAGCACCAACTGAGAGAGTACATGAAGAAAAATGCCCCCTTTCTAACAGCAATTTAATGAAGGGTTTCTCCGGATATTAGGCCAAGTATTTATTCTAGGTGAACTAAAAGTGCTTCATTTTTAACCCATACAGTACACTGCATTTCTGTTATATTCTTTAAACCCTGAATTATGGGGATTTCCATAACAGAAGAACGATGACCAATTGCATAAGCCCGCGTTCTAAAGTCCTACCAAGTTTTATCACTTGATTAATATTTTGCAGTCAATTATTTTCCGTTAATCAATACTAAATTATTAATGTATGCGGAAAATATATCCTGTCGATAAATAATTTCAGCATATGTCCTCTTTTCATAATTTTTACTTGATTCAACTTATTCAAAGTATATTTATTCAATTGACCAACAGTACTTGTACTGAGTATGCTTGTGTTCAGCTGACATTTATTTAAACGTTCTAGTCGGATTGTTAAGTTGAAAAGAGTTATCTGTTGTCTAAACAACTGAAATGAATAAAAGGAAAATAATGAGTCATAGAAGCCGAAAAACAATCTGAAGTTTATATATTTCCAGGTTCTTGATTATGGTGGTAAGGGAAAAGGCAAAAAAGGAAGAAGGAAAGAGAGTTGAAAGAGAAAGTTCTTGTACTTTTGGCATACAAACCCCACAAAAATCATGTGCACGTAGCAGCGTTGGTTACCAGAAAGCCTGCAAAGCAGAACATTTGACTAGCTACTGTTTTCCCCATTCCCCACCAGTCACAGAACCCTCTTTCTTTTTCTTTGTTTTCTTTTTTTTAAAAAAAATCTTGGAATGCCCACTACTCTCCTTCATTTCATGTCAAAGATTATCATAGTTACCATTTCATAATGGCTCGAGTAACAAAGCATGAGTTATACCATGATGTAGTAAAGTTCAGACTATAACTATTGTTTAAGAAAAGAGGTGCATAAGGATCCTTAAGCGAATACAAGGTTATTCATTCTGAAAGAAAAAAGAAGAAGAAAAGAAGAAAGAAAGAAAGAATTAGCTAAGTGCATGGCATCACTTGACATCTTATGCCTTGCAACAGGCGTTATGATTAAGATTAACCCGGTAATGTACATGTAGCTAATAAATGGTTGTCTCTGCAGGTGTATATTGTTGCTTTTCCTTTAGCTAATTAATTAAACTTTGTCCCCTTTTCCTTCTAAGGCGTCTATGGAATTCTGACGTCACGTCTCAGAAGTGACCTTACATTATTACCCAAGTTGCTGGACTTTTATTTTAATACACGTACTCCCTGTCCCAATTCCCACGTTCCCGTCTTTTGCTCTCTCTAATTTCTAATGATGTGTGTGTGCCCCATCAAACTTCTTTTCTGTTTATTTCTCTATTTCTTCGTCTTCCAAACGCTCCTTTTCGTGCTTTTGTTCTGATTCGTAGCATGAGTAAGAAGTTGATAATCATTCATTAAATTTAATCCTTTTCCTTAATGTCACAATAATGCAAACCTTTCAAAATTGATCTTACTCATCTTTTTCTTATTAATTAACATTAGAAATCCATTCATTATATCACAATTTTTTAGCGTACAAGTAGGCTAACGACTTGAATAAGCAGCTTCATCGTTGCTATTTGTAGATTTTAGAAAGGAAACAAAAGATATTACATGTTAGCATGCTTGAATCGATGGCTGCTTAGTGATAGAAATTCAATGACGGTGATGATGCACATACTTTAATATCATATTTATCTTATGATGGAATTCATATATGTTGTCGTTTTATTTAGAAACTTCATTGCATCTAATTACACGTTAGATTTACTCATTTGTTGTCGATTTGTGTATGATAAAAAAATATAAACTTATCATATTATTTATTTATTTATTTTTAAAAATCATTATTGAAAATATTTTTAAAAATGTCTTGTGGTATTATAAATAGCGAAAAGTACTTTTTTACTAAGTTTCTATTAAGTTATTTTAGCATATTATATTGTTATCAAAGTCAATTAAAAGCACTCATATAAGCTCCATTATATGTTTAATAGTTAACCACATAATAACTTGTATTAAATAATTCTATAACAACTCAATAAAAATATATTTAAATATTTTAATAAAAAAAGTTTTTATTAGCTTAGAATAATGGTATTCTAAAAAAAGTAAAAAAAAATTTATAGGTTTAGAAACTTCCATGAGCAAGTAACATTACAGGGATGAAAAGAATCTAATATTTACTTTATATTTTTTAAATTAAAAAGAATTGATTAGTAGGCCAAAAAAGGGAAGTACAAAGGCCAAAACCAGATACAAAGTCTTAGGATGGCTTAACTTCTATCCTCTTGGAACTAATTAGCAACTTCATAAAAGATCAAAGTAAGAGTAGTAAGATATTGATTGCTTTAAGCTGATTGTCTTTAAGTGAAAGTTAATTTAATGTTGATGAAAAAGAAACCGTCAGTAGCTGAGTTTTAGGTGTCCTCCAGGAGGTTCTATTTCAGCGTTGCTGACGCACCTATTTTTGCGATATCTTTGGCAATGACGAGCTCCCTAATCTAAAAGAATATGTCATGCAAAGTTCTTGTATATTTATACACATCTTCAACTATCTTTAATTTCTCTCTCTTTTTCCATGGATAATACAACTGAATCCAAGCCTAAATATGGTAAAGTCTTTTTTTTTTCTGCAAGTTTTTGCTGCTAGCAAAATCTATTATTCTGTTCTGATCTTGCTTGTCACATATAGGTAGCATAAGGCTTACAATTTGAACCATAGCAAGATTGATACTAACAGTTGAATAGCAGGTGGTTGATAGTCTTAGTTTCTAGGTTGCAAAAGGAGCAGCTTGTTGAATCTATCAATATTGCATCCTTGATTTTATCTTTGGTTTTCAGTCTTTATTTTGCGGCTAACGACAAAATTTTCTATGAAGTTGACGTATAAAAGAATTTTACAAAGTTGTTGCTTTGTGTCGTAGTGTCTTATAAGTTGACATATAAAGGAGTTTTACAAGGTTGTTGCTTTTCGATTTAGCTTTTCACTTGAAAAATATTTGGATTGGATAATTATAAAGAAAGTCCCACTCATATAAGTAATGTCTCCTCAAAATCATCAGCTATAAGACACTACGACACAAAGGCCCTGTTTGGCATTCGGCTGATTGTATTTAGCTGTTAGCTGATAGCTGATTCTATCAGCTGAATTGACCAGCGGATTGCATTAGCTGTTTGTTAGAGATGTTTGGT
>JAOQMS010000008.1:21451633-21466611 GCA_027563885.1 Erythroxylum longipes
CATTTTTCATGTGCAAAAATCACTGTTCACGTGTATATGTATATTATATAATGCATGAGCATGAGATGTGTTTTCCTGATTTCTCTGATTGATCTCACGTATACCAGTTTCTATGGTTCAACCCTTTGTATGAAAACGGGATGTTACATCTACTCATTATATCACTAAAATATTCATAAGCCCCCTGCAATAGTTGATTTTGAGAATTAAAAATTATTTTATTATACTTGAGAGAAACAATTTTTTCTAGCTTTTCTCAAAACAATTGATTTGGGAAAAAATTAAGGTGTTTCTATCTCCATTTTTCAACCAATCAACTTTGACTCTTTATTTCATTAGATAATAACTATAGAGGAGTGCTTGAGTGTGGTCGTGTAATGCTTCTCTTTCTCTCAATTGTAAAATCTGAGACTCAAGATTAATGTATATATCCTTTTTAATATTCTCCAACCCCATCTTAGTTGTGTTGACAAAGTGATGTGTATTACCAATATTAACTTTTTATAAAATTTTTATTCCTTGTTTAATAAGTTGCTACTTATTTGTATGAACACACTATTTGGTTCCTTTAATATTAGATCTTAGTACATTTTGACTATCATCTTCAACCCTAGCTATCTTCAGAAGGAAATTGTTAAGCCTAAATAGACAGTTGGAGCTTGTTGTTATTATTGTGGTTAAAATGGGGGTATGATTAGATCAACAGTTTCTAAAGTAATTGGAAAAGCAATTAGGGAAATTAGACATACACCTCAAATTGGCAACACTTCTATCTAACTTCTTCTTGATTACGTAAGGACTAGTTTGCTTGTTATTCTAGGTATAGAAACATCTGCCAAAGGGAATGTCTATGAGTTGAGCCTCATCTAGATATTTACTACGTTTCATGGAAGTACTGTATACTAATATTGATCCCTCTACTTCCTCTACTTCCAAAATGGAGTTGAAATCACCTGAAAAATATCCAAAGTAAGTTGATTGAAGCAACTAAGTCCTTATTTGGATTCTAGAAGAGGTTTCTTTAATTTGCCTCATTACATGCATATATTAATGAAATACACAAATTAGGTTGGCATGTCTTATAAAGACTTGTAGGTGCACCATCTGATATGTAATGTTAAACGACATTAGAATCATATAAAACAATGACCCTTCCATTGGGATGACAAGTATGATTAGAGATAATTTTCAAATTTTTAGGAAGATAATTCAGTAATTTGCAATATTCCTTTCTCATTCTAGTTTCCAAGATTCCAACAGCAATCACTTTATTTTGCAAAATTATATCCCTGATCATCAGTTGCTTATTAGGGGCATTAGCCCCTCTTATGTTCAATGTGAGGATATTAATGAGCCCATCTCCTTTAGGGAGAGTTTCTTTTTCCTGTTAGATCTTCTTCTAAAAACTGTCTCAAATTCCTAATCTTTCTGTATTTATTGCTGAATTTGTTTTCCAAGTGTTTGAATAGTTTTCTTCTTCACATTGTCCACCCTCTTTTTTCTAAGTATGTGTGTATTATCTAGTTGTTCTACCCTTTTTTGTACTTCATTACTAACATTACTTGTATCCTTATCTGCTACTATAGGAATTTTAGTTGAAATGCTTCATTCAATTCATTCTGCTCATTACTCATCCCTATGAATCCCTAATGATTACTTATTTTAAAAACCTTCCCTATTGGTCTCTATATTTTTTCTTATCAAGATGACGTCTCTGTGTGTATATAATATTCAGTTGATCCTCCATAGGCTCCAAGTCTTCATCATCCTAATAAAAGGTATAGCATCAGGTAAGTCAGACAATGAGGTAAATAAAATATAGATTCTAACATAGTTAATGCGTTTATTTTTTGTTGTAAATTGATCCAAAGCTATTAGTCTTCCTATAAAGCTTCTAAGATGGTTCAATGCACTGGTGGTCCAATATTCTAGAAGGACTTCATGCAAACATATCCAAATAGGAATATTACCCTGTTTGAGATCTTCTAACTTGAGCCCCGGTCTCCATGTTTGCAGCAAAAAAGGTTTGTTTTACACATTCCAAGGTCCAAAATACAACATTAATTTAGCTTCTTTTGAGCTTAAACATCTAAAAAAACAAACGTCATCATTTTTTACTAACACATCCACCAATCTATGTTGTTTCTAGTTGTTAAAAGCCCATTACTTTATAAATGGAAGTGCAATCCTCTTATCAATGGAAAAACCAAGCAATGTAGCTCTCCATTTGTCTACTCCATCCTTTAAAATATCCAAAGGTTCTGATACTATTCTCTAATCAAGTGACTCATTAAGAGCGCAATACATTAGCTTTTGTTCAGGTCTAGAATCACCTACCAGTTGATTCCAATTCTTGCATACGGGAGGATTGTTTAGACTCACAGGGGAAGGGTTAACTAAGGTTGAAGCAGAAGGTTCCCCAGCTAGAGCCTTAGAGCTATTCAAGATTAAAGAAGGAAAATGAGAATCCATAGGTACAAGTTATAGACTAATACACAATAGTAAGTCAATATGGATAAAACAAGAGTCAGGGTTCAGGAGACTTTCAAAAGAATATAAGGGGTAGGATAATGTAGTAGGAGTGGATGATATAGTTAATATAGTTTTAAGGGGTGCATGGGAAGTGATAGCCGAGTTATGAGGTAGATGGCAAGAAGGTTGTTCAAACAACTAAGAAGAAAATTGCAAAATGCAACAATGAGGAGAAAGTGATAGAATGTGAAGATGAGTTTAGGATAAAAATAATTCATTAAGGTTTATGAGGATTCAAGAAGATGAAGAAGATGAGATGAATAGTATTTAGCCGTGAGAAACATACCTAAAACAAATAAGAAGAGCAAAAAAATAAAAACATTAACGTAAATAATAATAGTTCCCTAGAAACAATGTCAAAATTTTGTTCTACTATTTTAATCAACAAGTGCATATAATTAATCATAGATGGTTAAATAAAATTGGAGATATTATAGAGTAGCGATCCCAAAAATATCTTACACTAATTCAATTAATCTTAATTAAACAAATTAACTAAATAAAACTAAAGACAATTGGTTAAAGATAATTAAACTAATAGCTAATGAACATAAAAAATAATCTAATGAAATAAATCGATAAAATAAATAGTAGGGATTCAATGTTCCCTTATATAGATATCCAATTATTATATATAATTGATTATTTGGACTGAAATAACAATTAATATAATATATCTATCCCTACTATCAAGGTATACAAATACATCTACTAGGTATCTACCATCTTTTGATGAGCAATCTAACTTAACCAAACTTATTAAGCATAATTAATCTATATAGCTATCACTAAAGTATATGATAACATCTTTCTCTATTACTAAAATGTTTATTCTCTTATTTTATAGGACATAATTCACCTCTCAATTCATTTTTTAAAAGTAATTCATTAATGAAAGAAATATATACGACTTTTTTAAAGACCAGAAGTACATTAGATACATAAGATATAATATTAGGGATTCCTAGTTATAAACTATGATCAGTAGTTCGGCTCTAGTAACCATCTCTTCTTTATATTTATATAGATTTTAGTAGTTATTTCTCTTGATAATAATTCAATTCTACACTGGAGAATAATGATCTAGTAAATACATTCCTTTCTTCTTGCCTCCTTCCTAAAAAGTCTATTAAATAATTTAATTCTAGAGGTTATATACCGTTGCTATCAAATTGACTTTATAACTTTGTAGTTTACTTTACTTGCCATCATGATGCCCAATTTAACATTTCATGCCATGTATGGATTGTTTTTCCAGGTGTTGAGTATTCCATATTCCTCTAAATACTTTGAGTATATTTGCACTTAACCATAATGTGGTCCATTGTTTTAAGGTGATTATAGCATAGTTCACAATGTTTTGAGGGGATAGTAAATATAATTCTATCCTTTCTTGTTAGTATCCAACCTATCCTTATCCATAGGATGAATGTGCATAAAAAGTTGACATCAATATCCCAGACTAGGTTTCTCCACTTTATGTTACCGGTTGCTCCCTTTTGTAGGGAGTTTCTACATGCATTAAAGTTAAATACATTTTCTTCATTGGCATTGTAGTAAATTTGATCCTAGTTTAAGTCTTGGCAAGATGGTAGGTTTTTCATTATTATTTCCACACCTCTACTGTAGTGATAAGGCCATCTTCATTAGTTGTTGTTAATGAGCTTACTCACCTTTGTACTAGGATTGATGACAAGTTTTAAATGTTTAATCTCTTCAACTTTGTATAAAAGATCTCTATTGTGCCAATTGTCAAACCAGAACATTGTTAATTCTCGATTCGTAATTTTTTGAATTACCAAACTGTGCATGAATTACCTAGTTCCTAAGATCTTCCTCAGAGTCTATGACATATTTTGACTAGGTTTTAGAAACCATAACCTATTCCCTTTAATGTATACATTTTATATCCATTTGACCCAAGGCTTCTCTTTCTAACCGCATAACCACCATAATTTCTTTTCCAAGAAGACTTTGTTGAGAATTCTAGCTAAATAAATTTCTAAGTCAACTTGGCTTTTTGGATGATAGATATTGTTCCAGCTTACCTTGGCTTTATATTGGTTGTGGTTTGAACCATCCCACAAGAAATCCCATTATTTTTCGTTTATCTCCTTTAGCATGCTCTTAGGAAGTATAAGGTAGTTGATCCAATAAGTTGCCATGTTGTTCAAGATAGTTTGCACCAATTGGAGCCTACCCTCCTAACTAAGTTACCTACTACACAAGTGATTAATTTTCTTATTGAAGGGATCCATCAAAGGGCTTCAGTCAATTGCATTGACTCTATCTTAGTTTATAGGCACTCCAAGGTACTTGATAGGTAGTCTAGCTTATTTCAGTAATATTTCCATTGCTTTAGAGGCTACTTCCTATTTAGTATTAGCTGAGAGGTAGAAGCAACTTTTGTTTAGGTTACACTTTAACCCTAATATTCTTTTAAACTCCTCCATTGTTTACATTAGAAAGTTTATATAGTGGTTTGCAGCCCTACAATATAATAGTATGTCATTTGCAAAAGCAAGATGGGAGAGTTTTATACCTTTGTATCTATAGTAGAATTGGAATTTAGTGTTGTTTACTATGTTCCTTACTAGAGAAGTCAAAGTAACCTCCATGAATAGGAAAAATAGGTAAGGGCAGAGGGGGTCACCTAGCTTTAGGCCTTTCCTAGCACTTATCAGGTTGGTTGGTTCCCCAAGGTAGCAAGGGAAGTTGTGGAAATTTACTTATTCTATAAACTCTAATGGATATCATGCTACTTGTAGTATTTTTTAGATGAAACTTTGACTAATTTAATCGAAGCCTTTACTAGTTCTATTTTAATAGTGTAGCCTTTACTAGTTCTATTTTAATAGTGTAACTTTTCATAGAAGGCTTTGTTTTTTTTCCTTAAAAAAGCTTCTTTCAAAGAAGTATATTGTTGCATATTGATCTCCCATTTATAAAATCATTTTGGGCTGGAATGATAATCTTTCTCATACTAGATTCCAATCTATTTGCAAATATTTTTTTTGATGATTTTGTACAAGACATTGCAATATGTTATTAGTGTAAAATCCCCATTTTACAAGCATTACCTTGCTTTGGAAAGATACTAATATAAGTTTTGTTCCACTCCTTTAGGATAACTATTTTCTTAAAGAATTACTTTATCATATTAACTAGCTTTTCTCCTATGATATCCCAACTTGCTTGGAAGAATCTCCCATTAAATCCATCTAGCCTTAGGGACTTGTCAAGGTGTATTGAAAAACAAAGCTTCTCTTATTTCCTCTCCTGTTACCTATTTGATGATTTCTTGCCTTTTTTAGTCTGAAGTTTGTTTGATCATTTCAGTACCCCTTTAGGTATCTCCTGCACCTCCATATCTTTCTCAGACTATTTACTGAAGAATTCTTATGCATTCTTTTCTTATTCTCCTGGTATAAAAAGAATTGCCTTACCTCATCTTCCAATTGTTTTATGTGATTTTTTTCTTCTTACTTTAATGGAGTTCATATAGTAGCTAGAGTTCTATCTCAACTGGGTGTTAATGATTTCTAAGGAGTATTGTAATTGTTGATTAGGCTATCTTCTTCCTTCCTAAGCTCCTGATATCCTAGTCCTATCATTATTCTTTTTTGGCACTTCAACAGTTCCTCTAAAGCCTTATTCTTTTCGTCTTGGCTTGGGTTTGTGTTTCCTCTACTAAGCTTTTTTAGGATATCCTTCAGTACCTTAAGTTTCTGATAGAGTTTGAATCCCATAGAACCTTCCACCTTCTTCTTCATTCCTTCCTTTAAAGATTCTTTGAACATAGGATGTCTTATTAAGTGATTGAATGCTCTAAAGGGGGATCTTCTCTTTTCCACTTAGATGCTCAAGTTTATCATTATTGTTTTATAATCTAAACTTTTCCCTTATTTGCATCATAATCAATTTACCCATTCTATACAACTTTAGAAGGAAAGAATAATATGAATTACTTTGGCAAACAAATGATTTTCCTCTTTGATAACTTCTTTTCTTTTATTCTTTTCTTTTTATTTTATTTTTCCTTTTTATTTATAAATACAAAAATTTTAAAAACTTCATCAATGATGGAATTCATTGATAAGAGATAAAAATCACATTCTATCAACTATAACTAACCTGAATATATGTGTACCCCCACACTTATTCTTTATGCATCCATAAACATCAACAATCGTAAATTCTCCACTAGCTTTTGTTAGGTTAAGGGCTCATAATGCGATTAACATAAATAAAAGGCTAATAAAACTTAAAAGGTCTTAACTAAAAGAAAATTCATATCATTAGGTAAATTATTTGGCTAACGTAACTTACAAAATAAAAATGCCTAATTAATTTTCATATTAATACATGTGATAAAATTGTTGTCTCGAATAGAAAATTAGGGCAAAGTTAGGATGAACATGTCATGAAAGCCACACATGAATAAAAGACAATGAGACTGATATAGAAATGTCAGTCTAAAAGGCTCAAAATCTCATTGACTTAGGTCTACGCACTAGCCATTACTTTCTAAAGAAAACATATATTGACCAATAATCTTAGTAAGAAATACATGCCTAAGTAGCTATGAAATTCTACTCTCTAATTGTAAGAGTCCACTACCATAGAGTATATACCCAAACATTCATAGGACATTCCAAAACATACCTTATGACAATATGTTAGAGCAATAACTTTCACTTATATGGAATCATACAAAATAACATAATATTTTAAAACTTAACTTCTCATTTCATTTACTAACATAATTTACACTATAGTCATTAGAAAAAATGTTTACATTGCCAAAACATTTGAGAGTTTACAACTCTTTATACAAAAGTTCTATATGACAACAAAAAACTACATAAAAACAGTCTACTACACCTCAAATGTCAGCTGACAAACCTTTGAGCCATTTTTTAATCTAAAACATTCTTCTAGAGTATTATCTTAGGAACTAGGTCTCCTCTCTCATACCTGAAAAGACACGTTGTAATTTTGATAAGTTTTGCAAACTCAGTGAGTGACCTATCATTGATGAGCTCACTTATGTCAAATACACAAATATCTCACATAAAACCAAATTCACAACATTCCTCGTCTCAATAAGACATAATGAATGTCACAAATTTCATATACTCTTTTCATGCATAATTTGAAAATTTATTCCAAACAATCACATTATCCAAACATACACAAATATGGCAATCACTTTATCATCATAATTTCATAAATGTATTCACAATCATGTATTTATATAAATGTAGATGCATATGAGACTCCACCTTCGTTTTTATTTGTTGTGACTGAGGGCCTTTCACTATCCCATATCTCTTATAGATATTGGGCTCTTTCAGATACTGTCCAGTACTCATTGTGGATATCAGGCTCATTAATCATGGAGCCAGGCTCTATATGCAGATTTCTGAGCTTTAAGCTCTTTCAGACTGGCTACTCCAGTCACAATGCCTTTATCTGATCATGCATATCAATGTGATGCATCAAATCACAAAATATGCCATCAATAACATTTATTCATGATGCACAGTCAGAGTCTCATGTTCATCGGACCTAAGTCCGACATTCAACACTTATGTTGAGTATTCAGATATCTTTCATATTTATATGCAATCATAACACTTCCAATATATTCCCATATATCAAACTCTTCGGACTATAAAAATCTGAAATTATTACAATCAGATCATTAACAATTCAATAACTGGGAATTAAATTGAAGTATACCAATCCTAGTGAGAACATCTAGGTTACTCACAATACGCTCCTGATTACACTATTACTTGGATGGACTGGCAATGTCAGGATGATGGCGTTCATCTCGAGCATCTAAAATTATAAAATTTGCACATAATTTGTAACATCCCACTTCCATCCGACATATACATGTACACCCTTCGGACAAACGTGCACATATTTGACAGAAATGGCATGCTAACTATCTCACTTTCAATATATCGCATGGCATCATATTAAAATCACAATTAACATAATGTCTAAATCCAAAATCTCTGTATTTCATTTCACAAACTATAATTTACAATGTAGCATGATATCCATCATTCATGTTTATACAATATCAGTCTATCAGAGTCACAGCTCTGCCTACAAAATATGCTACATATATAAGGATTTAACAAAAACTAAGACTAATCCTTCAATTCCAGTTGACCGACCTTTGAGCCATGTTCTTCTATCTAAAAGTTGCACCAAAAACTCTTTTAAGCAGTCTTAGAAGCTAAGTCATCGCTCTCTTGAACCTGAAAATGTCAACATTACAATTTGGTTGAGTTTTGCGAACTCAGTTAAGTAACCATCATCGATGGTTCACTCTTGTCATGCAACACACAATTTATGTCATCATATAATTCACACCGTCTCAATTTTCATCATGTAATATCACAAAACACTTTGTACACAATTCTCCCATTTCAAAAATCCATACATTTCATCATTTCATTATAATCATGCAAGACATATTCATCGATAAGCATTCACACATTTCATACAATACAAGTTCTCAAAACATTGCAATTGCTCAAGTTATTCATATCATATGTGTATGCAATGTTTATGAGACTCAAATTTATTTATTATGTTGTTGTGACCGAGTGCCTTTTTCACTGTCCAGTATCCGTTGTGGATACCAGGCTCTATCATACAAATTAAGCCATAGGATCTTACCACAGATGTCAAAGCTTTAAGCTCTTTTTTTTTTAGTGACTCTAGTCACAACTGCTTTTATATTTCATGCATTCATGGAATAAATGCATTTCACGTTGTCAATCATCATATTCAGTGCAGTGCATTCTCATTCATAATGATCTTCAAACTTAGTCCAACATTCAACATATAAGTTAAGAACACATTTATTTAATCATATTCACATTCAAAGAACACTTCCAATGTGATATTCATGTATCAAATGCCTCGGACATTTTATGTCCGAAAATCAGTACACAACATCACATATCAATTCAGAATCACATTCAAGGAACACTTCCAATGTGTTATTCATGCATCAAATGCCTCAGAAATTTTATGTCCGAAAATTAGTACATAACATCACATATCAATTCAATTCAAAATTAAACAAACGATCAAGTGAGACCACCTTAGGTTACTCACTAATGCTCCCTTTAGCTTATTGCCTTGACATCCCAGCAATGTCTGGAAGTGGTCGCTCAACTTGTTCTTCTATATGCAAACACATACATTTATATGTCAGTCATGTGCATTTTCATATGAATAATCAATCATAAATACATTTATAAATGTATCAAGTAATATGCATGTTCAATGACAAATTCTCAGGTATGTTTCTTTAATACACTTTAGAAACAATTTACAACTCTTCTAAGCATTCTTTACTCCAAAATACACTTTACTCACCTTAACCCTTTCATTCAACATCAACTAAATTCATCAACAAATTGATTGCATTAAACTCTCAAACCTTCGCTCAGTTAATTCAACATTGCCTACCTCTTTTATAATGCATCGAACAATCTTATCACACATTTAACCAACTTTTCTTATATTTTCTCAGACAGATTTTGGGTCAGATTTTTATGGCCATTGTGACCTAGAAACTGACATTTTGAGACAATAATTTCTTCTAATAAAATATTCCTCTATGTATTAAGTTTCAAAAAAAAACAAAAATCATTCAATTTGGTTCATGCTTCCATGAGTTATGCTCAAATACCACATACTATGTACACTCAAAATTTTGGCTAGTGCATGATTGAAGAATTAGTGCACTCCAACTTGTAAAACTCATATATCTCAATTACAATATCAAAAAATTACAAACTTTATACTAACATAAAGCTAAGAGAATAAGATAAAACTTTTATGAAGAAAACTTTGTCTAATTCGGCCTACATCAATACAGCTTATTCGATAAAAGTAGGACATGATTTATGTCAAGGTTAGTGTTGCATCCTATGTAAGAACTTAACTTCGAGGTAAATTTAAAGACCCATAAGGATAGAATTAAAATTAAATTCCTCCATGCAAAATGTATCCATATGTTTCTAGTTTACGCCAAATCAAAATCCATCTAATTTAGATATTCACAAATCAAGTTATGTCCAAAATATAGATGTATGTTCAGAAAAACACTGCATATATCATACTCTAGCACACTTCATTGCCACAACCATATCATTTCTCTATCATCTCAAGTTAATGATTCAGTAAAACCTGATTTTTCAGTTCATAAAATATCTAGTTACAAGTCACAAATTCATGAATAATCACAACCCAAAACACAACCTAATTCGTACTTTTACATGTTACAATTTCTGCATTTCCCTACTCTTCATTTAACTCCAATCATCACAATCCTTCACCTTGTAAACCATATCACGAATTTGCTTCTTCCTTCACCACCCACATATGCATCCACACCATTTATGCATGCATCAATCCACAAGCATGAAACTATACACCACTCATGCATGCATCCATTTATAAACATCAAAATGTCATCAAAATTTCATTTACACTACTATAAAACTTAAAGCATAACTTACTTGATTTTCACTTCCAAGATCATGGTTAAAATCTTAATACCATGAAGATAATAGAACAAAAGATAGCCAAATCTAACTTACTTAATGCAACATCATGCAAAGATGTCAAGTGATGATGATCCAACTTAAAACAAAATCCAGGAGTTTGTGAGAGTAAGGGAGAGTTTCTGTGTAGAGAGTGCAAAGTGTAGAGAGAAAGAAAGCTGCAGAAACTTCAAAGGTGAAGATGAGTCATCACTTACCTAACTCTTTGAATGCAAGGTGTCTTGGTTTGCAATGGACACATATCACACATGCAAGTGTGATACTTGTCCTTCACTAAAGCAACCTACATGTCTTCATATGTGGTAGCCAAATGTCACTTACTAATTGCTCCACTTGTCACATATTGTCCAATTGTCACACTTCCATTTGTCTCTTATTTCTACATTTTTCCTAGTCTAAAATACCCCAAATTTAAGATAAATTTCCAAAATATCCGAAATGTCACCAAAACTGCAAAATCAATTCTAATACACACCAATTCAATTTTTAAGACAATAATTCACAATTCATATTTTAATCACATTAAAAATCACTTATACCTAGAAAATGTCAATGAATGCATGTATAATCATTTTATTGAGTGTGAACATTATTCACGTGTATGTGTATGCAATATGTTGTATGAAATGTACCACTAAATTCTCAATAATCTCTCATGTACAATATCCTAGGGTTCTAATCCTAATCATGACATAATGGGATGTTACATAATTCATATTACAAAGTCGATCATTCAATTACATATTCAATCATGCACATATGTATGTTCCATATTCAATGCAGACTCAATGACTTTCCCAGTTATGTTTCCTTAATCACCATTCGTAATTATTTAAACATTGTCACTAGGATATGTCTTGTTTACATTTAGGCTTACATCTCAAAATAACTTGATTATTTTAAGTTCATCAATCAATCATTTAACTAACTTATTCAACATCTAATTAGTTTCATTTCAAGCCTCATTCAAGCTTAAATGCATTATATGAAAGTACCTTAACATTAATCGTTTCAAACATCACTTAAAAGACAACATTTCATGTTCAAGCCTTGCCCACGATCATAGTGTACATTGCCACAATCGTGAAAGAATCTTATGCAACTGGCCACGATCTCGGGGACTCTACTGCGATTGTGACATAACCAAATTTTACCAGGCCACGATCGTGCCTTGCATGTTTTCTCCCAATTCTGCATGAATTTATCAAACTTAAACACATCATTTACACTTCCAATTTTTTAGAATTCATGCTCATTTATACAACCTCATTTAGGTATGAATTTATACTCCAAATCTAGCTCAAAGTCATTCAATTTATAGCTCACAAAACATGGTCTTTCATGCATCAAAAATCAAACCAGAAATTATCATACATTATCATGCATATAGTCCTAATTCTTTCTCAATTCAAGAACACCATATTAACATCTTTCTTTACCATAAATTCACCTTCTTTATACATAAAATTCCAGTCCAATTCATCCATGAATCAACCTATAATTCCATGGTTTTTAAACCCAAGAATAAGCATAAAAACTTCCAAATTCTTTCAACATTTTTCCAGCACATATCATCGTCATCATCTCATTCATTTCATTCCAATTCAAGCATCATTCATATACTGTTAAACATGCCATAAAGATCATATTGCTACTTACTTATTGGAATTCGAACACAGCTCAAAACTTGAAATTAATCTAACCCTCCAAGCAAGCAAAATTAACACAACCTCAAGGTGAAAACAAGTTAATTTTGGACAACAATATGAAAATAACATTCAGCTGGTTTCTTGGCTATTTTGTGAAGGATTGAGGTCTAACTTTTGTGTAGGAATTTGAGCTAGGGTTTATGCAAAATACAGAGAGAAAACTTAATGCAAGTTTCGGTGGTGAATGAGAATGAAGGTAGCAGAAACTTGGCTGTTGAAGCTTGCTTCATCAACACGCTAAGTGTCATCATATAATCACAACATTTGTCTTAAGGAATGGAAGACATTTGCCTAATTAAGATGCTTCCATTAATCCACATATTAAATTGCCAAATGTCACCAATTAATCAGTCTATATGTCCCCTAATTATTGGTACACTTATTAATTATTTACTAGTCCATTTGTCACTCATTTATTTATTCCAAATGTCACTCAATTATAGGTTTAATAACCCTAATTTTCACGTATCAATTTATCCTACCACTAGGCATTTGTCCTAGAACAAATGTACATATTATTTCATCAATATCCAACTAATAACAATTAATTCCAAATCCCTAATCGAAATCCAATCAAACTAAAATTTAAGACATAACAATTCATAATTCACATCATAGTCATTTAACATCTTTCATACCTAGGGATATGTCAATTAAGTGCATATGTTATATTTGTAATGTGTACAAATATCAATATTTGTGTGTATGCTTATGGTATGTATGTGAATGTAATGCTCTTAATGATATTACTCATTCATAACGATTTAAGGTTATAACCCTAAGCATGTTTCGAAAACCAGATATTACACTAATTATAACTATATACTAGTAGAAGCAATATAACTATATACTCGTAGAAACTAGATTTGATTAACAAAATAAAATAAAATAAAGTATTGAAGGTGAATCAAATCAAATAGTACAAAATTAATATAATTACTTAATGGGTTTCAAATACAGATCATAGTTCCATCTTAACCTTAACATGAATGTGCACAATCAATCTTCATATTGTTCTTGAACTTCTCTTTGAAAATAATAATTGTAGATTAGCAATAAGCTCTATTAATCTTAATTTTCCCCTAGGTTGTATCTAATTAAAATAAGCTATTTAATTATGTCTAGCTACCAAACAATCTTGAATAAGCTATTTAGATTTAGTATGAAAACTGCATTATGTAATAGAAAATTTGGTTAACCTAGGCAACAAACACATAAGGTTAGGTCATTTAACCTATCCTAGTTTATCCTTAATGATGTGCAACTATTAGTTTACAATAAGTGAATCAAAGTTACATTGATTACATATTGCAATCTAGATTATAACAATAAGTTTATAAGTGAATAATGTTTTTTGAGTATCTAAATCATTCATACATAAACCCTAAAAAATTAATCATAGAATAATATATTCAATTTGGAAAGAGAGTTAAGAAAAACATCGCTAGATTATACTGAAAATTAGGGTTGCGTCATAATACACCATTAGCTACACAAGCATGTAAGTGACTGTGTGTGTCATTTTTCTTAGAATTTGTGTACATATATGTTCACAATAAGCTGCATGGTCATCTACATAGTCGTGTAACTCCACACACAGTCGTGTATGTTGTAGAGGTGCTTAAAACTACATCTTTGTGCTCCTACACAGTTATATACATAGCTGTGTAAATTGTAATATGATGTGTGCTTAGTTGTTTCTACATTCAATTCCTAACACTTAATGATTATTGTTGTGAAATCCCTAAGATACTCATTTTAGTTCATATTTGATTTTAGGTATAGTTTGGAATCATGAAAGATAAAATGAGTTAAAAGCACAATCATTGAGCCAAAATTTTGTTGTTTAATGTCAGACCCCGTTATCGGAGTCTGACTCGTACTTGCTCTGATACCGTATCTGTCAGACCCCGTTATCGGATTCTGACTCGTACTTACTCTAATATCATATCTGTCAGACCCCATTATCGGAGTCTGACTCGTACTTGCTTTCTCTGATACCACAGCTGTTAGACCTCGCTTTCCGGAATCTAACTCTTTCATGCATGCAAATTTTCTTAATACGTAAGTTATCTTCCAAAGAGAACACCTTGACCATGATCAGATTTTCTTCTCAAAACTCCCCTTCTCTAGT
>JAOQMS010000008.1:21466711-21482029 GCA_027563885.1 Erythroxylum longipes
TTGAAGACCATGAAATTCCCTTTCAAACCATATAGAGACCATTCTGGGACAATTACGTTAAAGAAAGTTATGAGGATCGGAAGGTATCGTCTGTGCCACACAAACTTCGTCTGTGACCCAGTTCAAGCTATCGTCTGGGTCACTGTTCACGTCTATCTTCTGTCTCAATTTCGCACCCTCAGGAGACAAAGTTGGACGTCGAGGTCTTCATGAAACATGTAGTCCCTGAGGTCCTCTGTCTATCTATCTTGTAGAATCTGGTTTGGAATACTTGCAAGAGAAGTTATCTCATTGGACCCGAAGCAAGTATAAGTGTGAAGTAAAGGCTTAACCACGCTGAAGATGATAGGACTCAGGTTGAAGGATAGATATTATCTTTGGGAGATAACTCATGTGTTAAGACTCTCTGCATACATGATAGTAACAAGCATGATATTAAAGTGAGCAAGCAAGCAAGTATGCTTGAGGTATCAGAGTACAGATGCAAGTAAGCGAGCCAGGTTAGCAAGCAAGCATGCATGCAAGGAGTTAGACTCCAGAAACGGGGTCTAACAGATGTGGTATCAGTGTAAGAGTTAGACTCCGAAAACGGGGTCCGACAGGTATGGTATCAGAGCAAGTATGCATAAACAAGGATAAGAAAGTATGTATGAACAAGAGTCGGACTCCGGGAAACAGGGTCTGACATTACTTGCCATCATATTTTTTGTCACCGATTCCATTTTTGTCCTCGAATCACCAAAACAGGAAATCCTTGTCAGAATAGGATTCCTTGTGCAACTAGGATTCCGAATCCTACTAGGATTAGGATTTGGTAACTTTGACCATTCTTACTCATTTTGAGCTCCTCTTTCCAAATATGAACTATGTTTCTACAAATTCCATCTCCATAAGCTCATTTTTACATCTACTGTCCAAATGTATCTGAAAAGCATCAAACAAGATAAGTGTAACATTTAAGATGGAAAATGCGAATAAATACACGTATAGAGGAATTAAAAGGATTAGAAAATTTCAGTGTATCATCCCTAAAATGTCGTGCATCTCCCCTCTCCATATCCCCATTTTAGAACTTTCAAGACTCATACATATGCTTAATTCCTATTGGACATGCATGCTTTGTTATTATTGGTCACACATGCCTTAATCTAATTGGTTCGTATGTTCACTTTAGAAAAATTACATATTGGCCCTTCTTCTTCCTTTACTTCATACATTAGCCTACAATATTATAAATTAATTTCATTCCCCTATGTCTTAATTTTCTAATGTAATAAATTTCATGCAATTTGGTTAATTATTCCAGGAGTTATACCTAAAACACTACAAGCTGTTCGAAAATAGGGATAACAACCATAACTCAACTTCAAGTCAGAATAAAAAAGTCTTAAAGGCATAATAAAATTTTGATTCCTTCATGAAAATTTGAATCATGAAAATTTTATACCTATGCCTCTAGTTTAATCTTCAATTGAAATTATACAATGTGGAGGTCTACAAGTCAAGATATGCCCAAATTGTAGAGATCTATTTAGTGGAACCTATCCATTCAGTAAGGTACACATCCCAAATCAACTAACTTTGGTCTTATCATGTAAAAGCAACGCAAAAATGCATCTAATTTAACCAAAAAAATCCCATTTACTTATGTAATACTTATTTTATCAATTCCCTTTATATAACATTCATAAATCCAAGCAAACCTAACAAAAATTTCCATACATATTTCACATATAAGTATGTATGTCCATGCTGAAGTGAACGAATTATCCATTTACCCTTGTCTTTTACATTAAGTACCATTATATATCTTACTATATTTAGACGTACTTAATTCATTATGTTCACTTCTTAATACACCCTAGACATGCTATAACACTTCCAGGGTATATGTTGGGGCGTTACAGTTTTATGTTCTTAAATAGTTCTTGAGTCTTCTAGAGTTTTTTCTAGGGTTTACCACTTAACTTGGTTCCAAAATAACCCTAAAATGTTAAAATTACAAAAAGAGTCGCATGCTGGAAAAGCTTGAATTTGTTAGAATTATTGTTTGCGCTATCTGTCACGATTGTGGCAAGACAAGTCACGATCATGACCTACTTCCATACTTCCAATTCTTCTCTTTTCTTCAATTTCCTATTTCCATACACTCTAACACACATCACACACCTCTTAAAACATAAAATTAATATCCAAGTAATGCTTAAAACCACATAAACACTTAGAATATAAGCAAACACTAATAATAACATAATGCTAAGCCTATATATATGATAATCATCTAAGAAATACTCAAAAGAACACTTAAACATCTATCAAAACATAGTATAATTTACACTATCAACATCCCCACACTTAAAATTTTCCTCAAACAAAAACAAACACAAACTTAAACAAACCAAACAATAACACATACATTCATGCAACATGCATTAATGATACAATGGCATCTAACTTCACATTACCAATTTAACCTTAAACAACAATCATTCAAGTTGTTTCAACATATTAACCTATGTAATTTATTGCTAAGCACTTTGGATTGAATATACGCACTAATCAAGACATTAACATCATATTCATTCACCTAAAGTGCTTGTATACATACATCGATAATTAGTAATTAACCAAAATTGCAACTATCACTAGTATCCCTTCAAGAAAAATTTTTCTATTTTCAAAGGTTAGTAGGATTTATTTATCAAAACACCACATTTTTTATTTTCTTTAATGTTAACCTATTCTTTTGACTCAAAGGCAAACACCTTGCCATGAATGTCCTATAACATACCACTCTCGTAGAGAATATGCCTAAACATATCGACAATTATTCGAGAACATACTCTACGAGGATGCACGTTAAGACGATTGAAAAAACTCATTACAAATTTTCAGACATCAAACATCTTAAGCGACCAATAATTCACTTTATCCCATTTATAAACATGTCCAGTCATAAATGTAATTGCACTACAGAATTCACACATACATTATACAATAGTATAGAAATACAATTCTTGATACAAAAATAACTAAAGATATATACAGGTATACCTGATCCCGACCACTAACTCATGTCCAATCGCAGTAGCTATACTCCAACTAGTCTAACTAGATCTCTTCTGCACCTGAAAATCAATAATGCAATTTTGACGAGTTTGTGAACTCAGTGAGTGAACCATCATCGATGTAGTCACTCATGTTAGATTCACAAAGACAAGTCATATCCTCCAGTATTATATATCATATCACATTTCATCATGCTTTATTAAGTACATTAAGTTTATCAAACTTTCATAAGTAGATCAAGTAAATTAACATTTCATATCACAACATATCCTCATTTACTTTTCAACTGTATTTTAAACAATTCAGTAATTTGTTTCAATTTAATCATAAGATACACATAATGACATATATGCAAATGCACATATGACTCCATTCATTTTTACCTTGTTATGACCGAGTGCCTATTTATTACCCCATATCCATTGTAGATAGTGTGTTCATTTCATATACTGTCTTGTACCCATTGTGGATACCAGACTCATTAATAACTGAGCCTATGGCTCTTTGTGCACATTATTGAGCTTTAAGCTCTTTTTCAGACTGGTCACTCCAATTACAACTCCTTTATCTGATCATGCATTTCAATGTGATTTATCATTCTATATGCCATATTTCATTAGCCTTTCATTCCTATAAGCTTCCATCATATGTACAAATGCATCGGATCTATATCCGATAATTCACATTCAATTGCTCACACATTTAATGTTCCTTCCAAAATTTCGCTTCCAATTTTTCTTACATGTTATATTTAATCTAGCATTTCATATTTAATTATTCTCACATTTCATATTTACATACAATTAACAAGCACTTCCAATATAATCCCGAATATTAAACTCCTCTAACCATCAATGTTAGGAATTATCACAATCATATCGATAACAGTTCAATATCAAAAAGCTAATCACGAACAATTCGTTCATAGTCAGTAAACATCTAGGTTAACTCACAGTATGCTCCAGGTAAGCTATTCCCATGACGATCCGACAATATCTGGATGTTGATGTTCAATCTTTTGTATCTATCTTCATGTAATACACACATATTTTACACATCATTAAACTGTATATAGGTAGTTTGCAATTAGGTTAATACCTTAAGTACACTTGATCATGCTTAATTCATCAACCATACATTCACTAACTCTTTCTAGTATTATATATAATCACATAAGATCCCAATTCTCATTCATTCATTCCTAATGCATTATTCTTATCCTTTGGATCACATTTGTATTCATAAGAACACCTTCATTCCTTTAACACTCTTACATTACAAATTGAGATACATTGATATTAAACCATCTTTTCCTTAAGGTATAACATCAATTAACAACCTATATTTATTAAACACTTAACCAACTTATCCAACATCAAACTATGTTCATTTAAAGCCTTAATCAAGTCCAAATGCACCATAGTAAGTATCCTATCCTTAGTTGGTTCAAGAATCACACAAAATAACAATTTCTTCACTTCCAAGCATCTCCTACTATCATGTATACAGCTCCCGAAATCGTGGGATGGGTGAACCAAAAGTTCACCACCCATTCCTTTCATTGTTTTCCAGATTTTATCATCTTTATACTAAATGCACTACATTCTCTTAATAGTCCATCATTTATACCTTAATTAGAACTTAATTATACTCCAATTCCTCATCAATATCATCTCCAATAACAAATCATAATAATTAAATTGGCAACTCATGGATTATTGTCTTTCATGCATTAAAAATCAAAATAGAAACTATCATTAAAGCATCATTTTCTAGAATGCATTTCATCATCAACATCATATATATTTCATTCCAATTCAATCATCATTTCATTCTATTTAACCATGCCATAAAGATTAAATTTGTACTTACTTGTTAAGCTCTAATTACACCTCAATACGTCAAGTTAATCTATCCCTCCATACAAGCAAGATCAGCATAATTTCAAGGTGAAAATGAGTTGGTTTTTGGTAGTAAGATGAAGAAAGCAATGAGCTGGTTCTTTGGTTATCTTGTGAAGGATAAAAGTATAGATTTAGGGTGACAATTTAGCAAGGGTAAAACCAAAATACAGAGAGATGAGATTAATGCAAGTTTCGATGGAGAGACAAAAATGAAGAATGAAGGCAACAAAAATATTCTCTGTAGAAACTTGTTTCATAAGGTGCTAGGTGTCTCTCTTTGACAATAGGATTTATCACTTAGTATGTAAACCATTTATCCACTCCTTAAGCCTCCATTTGTCTCCTAGTAATTGGTTCATACGTCACTCAATAATTACTACCATTTGTCAATTAATTACTAGTCCATTTGTCACTCATTTATCTATGCCAATTGTCACACAATTTATAGGCTTAGTCATCCTAATTTTCCATATGTTAATTTGTCTTAACACTTGGCATTTTTGCAAGACTAAATGTACATATTAATTTGTCAATCTCCCAATTATAGAACTTAATTCCAAGTTGCTAATTATATTCCATTAATTCTTGTCATTGGTAAACCAAAGTACAAGACACTCGAAAAGCATATTCATATCTCATATCACATTCATTTTAGTTTCATACCCCAAAATATGTCAATTGAGTACAATTTATCTAACTCACAATTCATGTGTGTATGCTCATATTATGCATTTGAATACAATCATAAAATCATATCATAAATGTACCAAATTCATTTTATATGATGCCACTCATATGACTTAATAGTCTAACACCTTAAATCCTTCAACAATTTGAGAGACGGTGTATTACATGTCCCCCGGTTACTCAATTAGGCGACATTTTATTAATTAGCTTGGTTAAAATGTCATTCTAGCCTTTTATCATGATGAAAAACATTTTGTTGTTAATGTCCCCAATTACTCAGCTATATCACATTTCAACTGTCTACTAGCTCTATTTATAACCCAATATTGGTTTCAAAAGGGCCATCAAAATAGTTATTCAATTAACAGATACAAACATTTTTTTTAATTTCACATAGCCTATCTCATTTCTTTTATTCAATCATCCTCATGAAAGACTGCTAATGATACTAACATATTCAATTGAACAACAATTATAAATGTATGTAGCAAATTGTCTAAGATGAACAAATTGACGTCATATCCTAATTAATATGCATATTTAACCAAAGATACTTAAAACTTATAATGCACAAGCCAATATGCCTTTAAAAATTCAATGACTGTGTTCAAAGCTAAACTACTTCCATCAGGTTATTGACAATAACACATTCACACAGTTCACAAATATGCAATATATGTTCACACCATGTCAACCGAATCAAAAACTGACAATATGGTACAAAAAAACTCACACTCATGACATGCAAATGCAAAATCCTCCCCACACTTAGACAACATATTGTGCTCAAAGTGAAAAAAAACAACAAATAAAAAAAGTGACAAGAAAAACAAAAGGAAAGGTTAAGAGCATAAAAACTAAGAGATTGAGCTAATGATGGTGTTGGTGACAGAATATGGAGATACTTTTGGCCATAAATAACAGCAATTCTTTCCCTATAAAACAAAAATAAAAATAAAATACCAATTAAATAAAACTTGTCCTAACTCTTATGTTCCCTCCTAAGTAGCGCTTAGTTAATGTCATTAACTTAATATGCTCTTCCTTCCACTTAACCTGGGTCAATGAGTGGCTTGTGATATATGCTTAAATTTTGACACATTTAATCCATTACACTTAGTGATTAATTCCTTAAAATGCTTGGGACACTCACTTTAGCTCGTACTTGATTTTAGGTACAATTCATAAGCATAACAACTAAAGTGATCTGAAAGCATACTTATTGAGTCATATTTTGAGTTTAGACATTCCTTAACATTCAAAAATCTTATTCATCAATTTCTATCCCAATTCTATACATTAATAAAATTGAAAAAAACAGAAGTACGATTGGAATGGATGACGGAGGTAGCAATAGCTGGAAATTTCCTATTTCGAGAAGTACTTCGCGTAGGCTTCTTCTCCATGTCTCTCTTCCTTCTTCTCTTTCTTAATCTCTTGATGCACTCTCTCTAGGGTTTCTCAATTGGTGGCTGATGCAAAAGCTCCCTAATTTCCTTTGTCTTGTTCTTTAAACACCTTTTGTGTTTTGAGCAGCCCTATGACTTTTTGAGGGTTGAAATGGTCCAAAAAATCCCTCAAAACTTGACGTTTTCACTTATTTGCGCGTATGCTAGATGCAAGCCACGATCGTGGCCCTGAATCCCATGATCATAGGCCATATCCAACCCTTCTGTCATGATCGTGGCTCTTAGGCTTTTGTCACGATCGTGGCAAATATGCCATGATTTTAGGCTAGCTCTAATGCTTCTGTCATGATCGTGGCCTATTATGTCATGATCGTGGTCCATTATTTCAGCCTGAGTGTCCCTGAAACTTCTCCTTTCTTTGATGTTTATTCTGAAACATTAACAAACACATCAAGGTACCTTAAAAACATAATATTTAAGCTTAAAGACTTATACTATCCCATTAAAAAACTTAAACACGCAATTCTAACCTAAACACATACTAAACAATCAAATTAACACATAATACATAACAAGCTAAGCCCTAAAACATGATGTAATTCACACTCATTGTGGCTCTTGAATTTCTTTAAGTTTAACTTCACTTCGACTACTTTCTTTGAGAATAAATTCTCTTTTTAAGAATATAGCATGTCTTGAGACAAACACCTTTTGCTCAATAGGATGATAAAATTGATAATCGAAAGTCTCTTTTAGATACCCCACAAATTTGTGTTTATCTTATTTGTCTTAAAGCTTATCAGATATAACATGCTTTATATAAGCTTCACATCCCCAAATCTTTAAGTGTGATAATTTAGGTCTTCTATCGGTACATTTCTCATATGGTGCCTTATCAACCGATTTAGATGGAACTCTATTTAGAAGATATATTGTCATTTAAATTGCGTATCCTTAAAAGGACATAGGAAGGACTGCATGACCCATCATGGAATGTACCATATCTAATAGTGTACGATTTCTCCTCTTACAAACTCCCTTATGTTGTGGAGTTGTAGGAGGAGTCCATTATGACAGAATCCCATTCTCTTTTAAGTAACCAAGAAACTCGTGGTCTAAGTATTTGTAACACACCACTACCATAGGACATCTGCCTAAAATTCTTGAGAATATCCGAGCACATACCCTACAAAAATGGCATGTTAAAGCAGTCACATTCACTTAATATGGCATCATACATATCAAAAGCAATCATAAAAACTCATTTCATTAACAAAACATGTTTTACACTATTATTTCATTACAACCCATCTATATATTTACAATACAGAAACCATCTGTGATCACACTGTTTTAAACAAAAGATTTTACATTAAATGAAAACTATGAGAGTACTCTATCTAAAATTCTCAGATGACAGCTGACCAGACCTTTGAGTCATATATTAATCCAAAATGAACAATACTAAACTTCAGTTAGCTTTCTCTACTAGCACAGTCTCCTCTCAATACCTGAAAATCAATCTTGCCATTTTCATGAGTTTTACGAACTTAGTGAGTGAACCGTCATCAATGTGGTCACTCAAATCATAACACATATATATCAATGATTAACGTTTAGCTTAATCAAAGTAACACTTCATTCATAGCTATAACTCATATTCTACAATTTGCATCATAATACAAGAAGCATTTAAAAAATAAAATCACTTTTTAAGTCATTCCAAAACTACATTCTGAATGTAAGAATATAATGTAATCATTTCAGAACATAACACTCATTTATCACATTTCTTCATATCACCATCAAAGTCATAAGCATTTCTCAATATCAACACAACATAGTTCAACATTCATTTGCAATCAATATCATAAACACATTTAAAGATACAAATGAAAATGCAAATGAGACTCATTCCATTTTAACTTTGTTGTGACCGAGTGCCTATTTCATTGTCCTATATCCATTGTGGATATCGGGCTTTTTTCAATGTTGTCCCCTATCTTTTGTGGATACTGGGCTCATTAATTGTTGAGCCTGAGGCTTCGATGCTCATAACTGAACTTAAAGCTCTTTTCACGTTGGCTACTCCGGTTACAACTCCTTTATATGAACATACATCATGTAATGGAGTATAATAGTTCATATAATATATCATCAATCACTTCCAGTCAATGAGCACATTTAATTTTCACAGTTCATCGGATCTAAGTCCGACATTCAACAAATAGTTAAGAATTCAATTTCCTCATTCATATTCAAATCATAAACACTCCCAATACAGTCCTGAATATTGAACTCCTTAGACAATCAATTGTCCAAAATCAGTAATATCACAATTGTATCAATATCAATTCATTATAGAGGAATTAAGTTTAATCAACACAATTTGAATAGAACAAATTAACAATCAAAATCTCACATCTAGGTTACCCACTATACATACAATTCTAACATAAGCATAAATATTTAAGTTTACACAACTAGGTTAACTTATAGTACACTCCACTTAGCTATTGCCTCGACATGCTGGCAATGTTTAGATGGTGTTTGTAACATCCCATTATGCCATAATTAGGGTTAGAACCCTAGGATACTATATTTGAGAGTTTATTGAGAATTTAGAAGTACATTTCATGCATTATATGGCATGCACATACACGTGAATAATGTTGTCACTCATGAAAATAATTATACATACATTCATTGACATTTTTTGGGTATAAGTGATTTTAATGTGATTAAAGTGTGAATTATGGATTAATTGTCTGGAAAATTGAATTGTTGTGCATTCAAATTGATTTTGCATTTTAATGACATTTCAGATTTTTTGGAAATTAATTGAAATTTTTGAGTAATTTAGACTAAAGAAAAATGTGGAAATAAGAGACAAATGGAAGTGTGACATTTGGTAGCTTAAATGTGTGATAAACGGACTAGTAATTATTTAACAAATGGACAAAATATTGAGCGACAAGTGGACCAATCTTGAAGTGACTTGCGAACTTCTTAATTAGTGGCTAATGGAAGCATCTTGAGTGGAGTAGTGGCAGCATCTTGAGTGGAAAAATGTAAGACATGCCTTAAGGCAAATGTTGTGCTGTAATGGTGACACCTAGCATGTGATATAGCAAGTTTCTACAGCAGAGTTTTACTGTTTCTTTCCTTCGGTTGCTTCACAAAAATTTCTCCTTCTTCTCTCTGAAATTTTTTCTGAACCCTATCCAAATTGCTACGCTAAAACTAGCTTTTTACCTTACACAAAATAGCCAAGAAAACCAACTGAAAGTTACCTCCATCTTGCTTTCCAAAAACACCTTGTTTCCATCTTAAGTTTGTGATGAATCTTGCATACTTGGAGGCTTAATGAATTTGGAATCTTGAACTGAGTTGGAAGACTAAAAGGTAAGTAAAAATATGAGCTTTATAACATGTTAAATGGTATGAGAATGATGTTTGAATTGGAATGAATTGCATGTAAGTTTGATGATGAAGTGTGCTGGAATATTTTATATGGAGTTTTTTACTAAACATACATTTGTATTTTGGCTACAACTTGATCTGTGAATATCTAAATTGGAAGAATTTTGATGTAGAGTAAACTGGACACATATGGATACATTTGTCATGAAGGAATAGAATTTGAAATATGTCCTTAAGAGTCCTAAAATTGGGATTGAAATATGTTATGAGAACAGTCTATAACCATTTCTCTATAACTTGCATAATACTAAACCAAAATGTATGAATGAAAGTGCTACCTAAATAACTCATTTTCTAGGTCATAATGGTCATACAAATTGACCCGAAAATTTGTCTTTAAAAAAATTTCGAAGATTAGGGTTGTAGGTCGAAATTGTGGTTTCAATTTTATCTCCCTCTTTCGACCTATTTTACATCTCTTTAGGGCATGAATTTGAAGAAATGAAAAGAATGAAAGTTATAGATATAGGTCTTAGCATGACCTCTGTTTAATTTTCTTGATAAAATAGTGACTAGAGCTTCAGTTACACTTGTTTTTCTAAGACTGCCTGTGATAGACTCCTATACAGGAACCTTCTGTTATCTCCTAAATTTTTGGGACTTTAAAGCTCGAATTAGTCAAAGTATAAAAAATGAAAAATTATTATTGATGTCTTATTAATGCTTCTGTGAAACATTTTGGCTAGAAGATATCTTGATAAGTTTAAATGGTTATCTGATGTCATAACTTAAAAAATGGACTATTTTGATGAGGATGAGTTCAAATCTGGAAATTTTGTTTTGTTTAAGAAATAAATGAGTTATTTTAATGCAAACATAATTTTAAGAAAATGAGAAATGTGTATAAGGTATGGATGAATGGGCATTGAACATCATAGGGTATTTATGAATGAGAATTGGGTGAATGAATGAGTATGTGTTGCTAGAAAATTTTGGTGAATGTGTAGATATAGCTTGTTAAAATTTCAAATGTAAATTACCAATTATGTGAGTGTAAAATATGAGTTGATAATGATATAAATATGTTCTCAATAAAGTAATGTGATTCAAAGTATGTAAGTGATGAATTGGGATTGAATGAGAACTAGGAAATTGTGAGAGTGTATAATCCTAGGAAAAAGAGTCATAAATATGCGAGTGATGAATTGAAAGTGATAAAATGTATTAAGGCATAAACCTAATTGCAAACTAAATGATGCTCAAACCATGATGAATCTATAAGTATGATTTGTGAATAAGATTTCATACATGGAATAATCAATTAAGAATGTATTAAACATGATACATATACATGTGTAACTTTGAGCATTCATTTGATTGATCAATTAGTAATGTGTACATGTGTGTATTGTTTGATTTAGAGGCACACATCGACTGACACCATCTAGACATTGCCAACACATCAAGGAAATAACTAACTAGAGTGTACTGTGAGTTAACCTAGTTATGTAAACTCAAATATTTATGCTTCTATTGTAATTATATGTATATTGGGTAACCTAGATGTGAGATTTCGATTGGTAATGTGTTCTGTTCAAATTGTGTTGATTAAACTTAATTCCTCTATACTGAATTGATATTGATACAATTGTGATATTACTAATTCCGAATAATTGATTGTCCGAGAAGTTCGATGGTTGAGACTGTATTAGGAGTGTTTGTGATTTGAATGTGAAGAAGGAAATTGAATGCTCAACTATTTGTTGAATGCTAGACTTAGATCTGATGAACTGTGAAAATTGAATGTGCTCATTGACTGAAAGTGATTAATGACATATTATGTGAACTACTATACTCCATTACATGATGCATGTTCACTTAAAGGTGTTGTCATCGAAGTGGCTAACATGAAATGAACTTTAAGCTCAGTTATACGCATCAAAGCCTCAGGCTCTATCCACAATAGATATGGTACAGTACTGAGAAGAGCCTTGTATCTACATAAGATACACATGAATAATGTTGTCACTCATGAAAATAATTATACATGCATTATATGGCATACAAATACACATTTCCATCTTAAGTTTATGATGAATCTTGCATGCTTGGAGGCTTAGTGAATCTAGAATTTTTAATTGAGTTGGAAGTATAAAAGGTATGTAACAATATGAGCTTTATAACATGTTAAATGGTATGAGAATGATGTTTGAATTGGAATGAATTGCATGTAAGGTTGATGATGAAGTGTGCTGGAATATTTTATATGGAGTGTTTTACTGAACATATATCTGTATTTTAGATATAAATTGATCTGTGAATATCCAAATTGGATTAATTTTGATGTAGAGTAAACTGGACACATATGGCTACATTTGTCATAAAGGAATAGAATTTGAAATATGTCCTTAATATTCCTAAAATTTGGATTGAAGTTGATAACTGTGTACTATTGTGTCATGAGAACAGTTTGTAACCATTTAGTTATAACTTGCATAATACTGAACCAAAATGCATGAATTTAACATCATTATAAACTTTAGACATTACGGAACATTTGTTATTACAAGAAAGTGATGCCTAAATACCTCATTTTCCAGGTCATAATGGTCATACAAAACTGACCTGAAATTTTATCTTAAAAAAACATTTGGAAGATTATAACTATACATCGAAATTGTGCTTTCAATTTTAATTTCCTCTTTCGACCTATTTTACATATCTTTAGGGAATGAATTTGAAGAAATACAAAGAATGAAAGCTGTAAATATAGGTCTTAGCGTGACCTCTATGAAATTGTCTTCATAAAATAGTGACTAGAGCTTGAGTTATACTTGTTTTGATAAGACTGCTTATGATAGACTCCTATATGGGAACCTTATGTTATCCCCTAATTTTCGGGGACTTTAGAGATCGAATTAGTCAAAGTATAAAACATGAAAAATGATTATTGATGTCTTATTAATGCTTCTGTGAAACAGTTTAGCCAGAAGATATCTTGATAAGTTTATATAGTTATTTAAAGTCATAACTTTAAAAAAATGGACTGCTTTGATGAGGATGAGTTCAAATCTGGAAATTTTGTTTTGTTTAAGGAATAAATGAGTTATTTTAATGCAAAAATGATCTAAATAAAATGAGAAATGTGTATAAGGTATGGATGAAGGAGCATTGAACATCATAGGGTATTTGTGAATGAGAATTGGGTGAATGAATGAGTATATGTTGCTGGAAAATTTTGGTGAATGTATAGATATAGCTTGTTAAAATTTCATATATAAATTACCAATTATGTGAGTGTAAAATATGAGTTGATAATGATATAAAGATGTTCTCATTAAAGTAATGTGATTCAAAGTATGTAAGTGATGAATTAGGAATGATTGAATGAGAACTAGGAAATTGTGAGAGTGTATAATCCTAGGAAAAAGAGTGATCAATGTGTGAGTGATGAATTGAACGTGATGAAGTGTATTAAGGCATAAACCTAATTGCAAACTAAATCATGCTCAAACCATGATGAATGTATACTATGATTTGTGAATAAGATTTCATACCCAGAATAATCAATTAAGCATGCATTAAACATGATACATATACATCTATAACTTTGGGCATTCGTTTGATTAATCAATTAGTAATGTGTACATGTGTGTGTCGTTTGATTTAGAGGCACACATTGACTGACATCATCAAGACATTGCCGGTATAAGAAGGCAATAACTAACTGGAGTGTACTGTGAGTTAACTTAGTTGTGTAAACTCAAATATTTATGCTTCTATTGGAATTATATGTATAGTAGGTAACGCAGATGCGAGATTTCTATTGGTAATTTGTTTTGTTCAAATTGTGTTTATTAAACTTAATTCCTCTATATTGAATTGATGTTGATACAATTGTGATATTAATGATTCCGAACAATTGATTGTTCGAGGAGTTTGATATTCGAGACTATATTGGGAGTGTTTATGATTTGAATGTGAATAAGGAAATTGAATGCTCAACTATTTGTTGAATGCTAGACTTAGATCCGATGAACTGTGAAAATTGAATGTGCTCGTTGACTGAAAGTGATTAGTGATATATTATGTGAACTATTATACTCCATTACATTATGCATGTTCATGTAAAGGAGTTGCGACTAGAGTAGACAACGTGAAAAGAGCTTTAAGCGTAGTTATGCGCATCAGAGCCTTAGGCTAAATGATTAATGAGCCTGGTTTTCACAACAGATACGGGATAGTACTGAAAAGTATCTACATCAGATATGGGATAGTGAAATAGGCACTCGGTTACAATAAATTTAAAATGAAATGAGTCTCATTTGCTTTTGCATTTGTGTCTTTAAATGTGTTCATGATATGGATTGCAAATGAATGTTGAATTATGTTGTTTCAATACGGAAAAATGTTTATGACTTTGATAGTGATATGAGGAATTGCGATAAATGAGTGTTATGTTCTTAAATAATTACATGATATTCTTGCATTCAGAATATACTTCTGGAATGACTTAAAAAGTGATTGTATTTTTAAATGCTACTTGTATTATGATGCAAATTGTAGAATATGAGTTATAGCTCTGAATGAAGCGTTAATTTGATTGACCTAAATGTTATTCATTGATATATATATATGGTCTGTTTTGAGTGAACACATCAATGATGGTTCACTCACTGAGTTTGCAAAACTCATCAAAATTGAAATATTGATTTTTAGGTATTAAGAGGAGACCTTATGTAACATCCCACTACTATAGGGCACGTACCTAAGCTTTTAGGCACATAACCTACGATAATGGTATGTTAGAGCAATAACAAAACTAA
>JAOQMS010000008.1:21510821-21531919 GCA_027563885.1 Erythroxylum longipes
ACAAATGCATGAGCATGAGATGTGTTTTCCTAATTTCTCCGATTGATCTCACGTGTACCCGTTTCTATGGTTCAACCTGTTATATGAAAACGGGATGTTACAATTGGAAAGTTCCAGGCAGAGATATTGAGAATTGGAGATGATGTATGCCACAGCCAAATAGGAAATTACTCCTATGATGCCTTAAAACACCTCTGGCAATGTTCAACTTAATAATACCTAAAATTGTGAGAGTCTATGCAGGTACCAAGCATTCGTTGGAAGTGTTTCAGAAAAGCTGCATCCCTTTGCCACCATTAAAAGGCTAGAGAAAGTTTCTCCTTGGAGGGATTTGTTGAACCAAAACTAAAAGGTTGCAACAAATAGAATGTCTACCAATTGACCTCTATGGAAATTGAAGCAACTGAGTTATTTGCCCATAGTCACATGTAAGGTTTGAATTGCTCTAATCCATAAAATGTTTCAATAGTAAATAATAATATTAAGTAACTAGCCTCTAAATCTTAGGTGCAACTTCTGTGATAAACAAAATCTAAGTTGATTCTATCATAGGCCATCTCCAAGTCAACCTTTAACAACCCTAAAGCTTGTCTTTTAGCTCATAATCTCTTGGGTGATGACGATATGGTCAACACCCGGTCAGAAACATTGATTTTGTTACACGAAATCATTCAAAAACAACTTAAATCTACATTGAACAGAGAAAATTGGCCGAGGGTCCTAATAAATTGCGGAACAAATCCTCTGTACCGTTTTCCCAATTCTTTAACCCTGTGCCAAGTAACCATGTCCACGAGCTTTATAATAAATAAATGAGTTGTGTGGATAATAATGCTTGGTATAGGGTTGGAACTGGAAAAATGGTACAGAAGATTTGTTCTGCAATTTATCAAGGACCCTCGGCCCATTTTCTCTGTTCAATGTAGATTTAAGTTGTTTTTGAATGATTTGGTGTAACAAAATTAATGTTTCTGACCGGGTGTTGACCATATACACTCTTTTTCTAAAAGAAAATTATTAATCTTGTTAAAGAAGCTTTAGAGAGTTGCACTGTAATTCCTGAATTCTTAAATGCCTCTCAACGTCACCCCCAATTTATCGGAGCCAAATCTTCTGTACCGTTTTCCAGTTCCAACCCTCTGCCAAGCATTATTATAAAGTTCGTGGACGTGGTTACTTGGCACAGGGTTGGAATTGGAAAAATGGTACAGAAGATTTGGCTCCGTAAAATTGGGGGTGACGTTGAGACGCATTTAAGAATTTAGGAATTACAATGCACCTCTCTAAAGCTTCTTTAAAAAGATTAATAATTTTCTTTTAAAAAAAGAGTGTATTATTGAGGGGGCTCATTTCTTGACTTCCAACGGGACATTAGGGAGTCTCGAGAATTAATGATCATACATCTCTAAAATTGTTCTTTAACTTGGAAGTTCAAGGAGATCTGCGCCCACTTGTTGATCACCAATGCAAAGAGACGTTACAGAGCTCCGCTTTCGCTTAGCAACTTCGGATAAGTGAAAGAGTGTGGTGTTCATATTCCTATAAGTAATTCATAGATTAGTTTTGAGTTTGATGTAAATATATTTAATGACTTAGGTCTAATTCTTGAAATTAATTCAAAGTTTTTTTAATTTACAATTCTTTCGTAATTGAATTATATTTCCTTACGTAAAAGCATGACTAAATAAAATTGTATTATTTACATCTTAAAGTCTATCTCCTTTAGATTTTATTATTGTTATTAAAAATAATATTATATCCAATATTTTAAATACCGGTTGATCAGACTAAAATAAATATTAATCGTCTATAATATATTTTTAGTCTAATTTATATTTATAAGTAAAGACCGGCTGATTACGTACTAAGCAGCTAGAAAATCGGACAGTTTTCTTCAACAAATCGGTGGAGTAATAACTAAGCCAACTTTATGGTGGGACCCACCTCTGATTCCTTCCCCTCTCTTCTTTGACTTTTGCAGCATTTGGGACCACATTGTTCTTTTATACGTGTCGACCCACCATAAATTTCTCTCCTTCTTTGTAATTCCTGAGTTTGAATACGATGTACTTTTAAATATTTTGAATTTTCAATCTTCACACATTTTAATTAATAAATTATATTTTTATAAATTTATATTCTTTATTTATAAATTTATATTTAATTTAAAATTTTATTTTAAATTATTATTGTTAAAAAATGAATTACTATTTTTATCCTTAAAAATACTAAATTTATTTAATCTTACTAATAAATTATATTTTTCAAAATTTAAATTCTTTATTTATCTCCTTATATTTTAATTAAAAAAATTTAAATTATCATTTTTAAAAAATAATTATTATTTTTATCATAAATTTGTTTAATAAATTAAATTATATATGAGTAATTTTGCTTAAGATAATTTAAGAATGTATTAAAAATAATATTTAAATTATAAGGAAGTATATTTAATTTAAAGAACAATGAAAAATAAGTTAGAATAAAGTTAGAGCCTTTTCTGTTAATTTTTTAAAATATATTTCAATTTTTATAAGTTTTTAAATAAATGATAATATATAATACAATTTTTATTTTTATTATTATTTAAAAAATTATGTTAGATTCAATCTCAATCTTAATTATTAGATTTATTATTAATTTATTATATATTAATAGACATTATTAGTATTTTTATTTTAATAAAGTATTTTATTTATACTATATTTTTATTTATTTTTATATATTATATAACGGTACGATTAAAATTTTAAAGCTTAAACCTTGTTTTAATGAGTTTGACGTTCATTATCACACTTTCATTTGCTGAACCGACCACCTCCTCACTCATAAACTGACGCCACCACTATCCTATGGCAGTGGTGCTATGTGAATGTGATAGATAGAAATATATGGATTTCTGATAAGATCACTTAGCATACTTTGTATTCAAGCTTAACCCTATTCCTCATAACCTGATATCCCCCGATCTCTCAGTTCATGCTTCTCTCTGTCTATCTCTTATTCTTTTTAATGTTTATTGTTGCTTCTCTTTTACCATTCCCACTATACCAGAATCATAAAAAGAAGGTTGGATTTCAACTTTCTATATTTCGTTTCTTACGAGACTGAAGAGGGTCAATTTAACTCACCCACTACTATTGCCTTTTTGGGGTTCTAAAAATTTCAGTGTTTAATTTAGTAGCTGAATCTCGACGGAGCTCTATGTGTGGAATCAGTGGATGAAGTAGTGGAGGAGATCATAAGAATCCACAGAACGTTGGCAGAGAGGCTTGGAATCAACAAAGTGGGAGCGGCGAATTGTAAGAGACTCATCATTAGAGATAACGATTATAAGCATTGTTGGAATAGGATCTTCACTTGTAGACTTCCTTATCAAGTCCTCGGTTTTGGTCTTCTTTGATGATAAACATGGTTTAGTGAAGGACACTTGAGTTGTAGGAGACTCTCCGTGAGAGACAATAATTGCAAGTACAAGGCTTAAGCTCTTCGGTTTTAGAGTTCCCTATCAATTCGTTGCTTTAGGTCTCCTTTGACGACTAATTTGAGCCGTCTTGCTTCTTAAAGTCAACTCTGTCATCGAAGCCGCGGCGTGGTTTTGTTCAGAAGAGTTGAGTTATGTTTAATCTTGAACAGTTCAAAATCAGAATCATTAATCTTTAAGAGGGAGTTATGTTTAATCTTGAACAGTTCAAAATCAGACTCATTAATCTTTAACAGGGAGTTATGTTTAATCTTGAACAGTTCAAAATCAGATTTAATTTAGATCTTTTGAGAAATGATAAAGAGTGATTTGTACATTTGGCAGCATTACTTTATGGAAGAATATTGGTTATTTAACGATAAAAAAGTGAGTTAAAATAATGATGCAAATTAAAAGTATTAATTAAAATTTCAAAAATTAAATTATCAAAGCTCATTTGCATGACTTATAATACTTTTAAAAAGGCATCAATTTGATATTAAAGTAAAAAGGCACGAGACTCATTTATACTTCAGATAACTAATTACTTTTAAATCTTTTAAAGAAATTCTTATAATTTTTAATTGAAAAAAAACTCTTGAAGAGTAACAACCAAACCAAATACACGTGGCATAAATATCACAAATCAATCGATCAATCAAATTTTGCTGATACGATGACCTGACTTAATTCAAGAATTCGACTCAAGCTAATTAGACTTGATATAAATTAATGATTGATTATAATTATTTACTAGTTTGAGTTAGGTTTAATTTATTAAGACAAATTTAAAAGTTAGATTAAGTCACTATATTAGCAGCAATGTGATTTTTATGTCATGCTTTATTTTTTTAATCAAAGTTTTTAAAGAAGAGTTCTCTAAAAATTTAAAAATCATGATTTTCTCAAATATTTTAGAAAATTAAAATTTTTTAAGTTATTTAATTCTTAGGACAATCTCATTTTTTTTCCTTATATTATAACTAAAAGATAAAAGATCAAATGTTGACTTCAAATTTACTATAATTTTATTAAGTTTTAAACCAAACAAAAATTTACTTGGATCTATTATTCAAACCTAATCTGAATTTTTAAATCTCCCTCTGACCTAAATATAAATCTAAATTTTATCTTGAATATGTATTTAAACTTAAAATACCACATTCTAAAGCTATGAAAATCCTTAGCACAAGGTTGATAATTCTAAAGGTTTTAAATTGGATGAAAATATTAAAAGATAAAATTGAGAACAACAAAAATTTAATAATCCCAGTTAACAAACACCACACGCGCACACACACACACACTCCATTAATGAATTCGTCATCCCTCATTCTTTATTCCCTTCTTCTACTGCCATTCCTCCATCTGCCCTACAAGTTCCATAAGTTTTGCAACAAGCATAGTAATACGCAAAGTTTGCCAAGCTCATGATTGCAAGAACCCAATAATAGTAGTCATAATGTCCCTTATTAAGGTTGGTTGATATCCAACTCTCTTTGCCTCCTCTTGTAGTCACATAATCAATGATACTTATTATCAAACTTGCTACCAAGCTCGCGACTGATAACCCCATCCAATAGAGAGTGGTGGCTATGCTAGCCATGCTCGTTGGCAGCTCAGTGTAAAAGAACTCATTCTGTCCAATGCCATTGAAGGCTTCAGTAAATCCACTCAAGATAAGACCTGGCAATAACCACATCGCAGACATGTTCACCACTGCATTCGGCTCATCGAAGAACCCTTCCTCTATTGCAGTTTCCCGTCGAACCCTCTCTGATATTGCAAATGCTACCATAGACATAGAGGAGAGTAGTATCCCAACTCCCATTCTTTGTTTCAAGCTAAGTCGACATGAATTGCCCTTGATTCTTGATGCTAGAGGAACTATTACACGATCGTACAGGGCTATTCCTACTGCTATAGAACCGACTATGAACACTGTAACAGAGCCAGCAGGGATCTGAAAATTGGAAGTGATATGCCGGTCCATGGTGGTTGCTTGAAGAATAAAAAAAGATCCCTGGCTCACAGTCACAGATGCAATCATTCCTGCTGACCATATAGGGATTATTTTAATTATTGCTTTTAATTCTTCTACTTGGTCTACTGTGCAAAGACTCCACGGATCAGAAGCTCTCCCATCTGGGGTCAAGTCCTTCTCAGGATTTCTAATAATGCAAGCTTTGTTCAGAAACCTAATGCAACATATAAGATAACCTTCATTAGAAGGTACCATAAATATAAATACTTGTTTTTTAAAATTCTTTATGCAAAACACAAAACGATAGAATTTAATTTCTTAATGTAGTTTTTCTTATCCATAGACAAAACAGAAAGTTCTACATTGTGATTTGTAACTCGCTCGTACTGAGAAGAATGCAAAATATAAGATAACCTATCATATACAAGCTTGGACATAGGCAATCGCCAGTAAAGTACGTACCTTAACTCTTCACTTAAAGCAGAAAGAACAGATCCCTCTCTAGAATGGTATAGTATATGATCTGTGGATTGGAATGCTAACTGGATACCTCTATTTTTATAGGCAGCAGTAAGAACTTGAACTAACCCAGTGAGCAAGCTCTCATTAGCCTTAGACTTGATATATAAATGAGAAGCCATGAAGAATGAAACAAGTGAAAAAAACATGAGCAAAACAGGAACACCAAAACCCACACTCCACCCGAAAGCATCCTGAATGTAGACTATAATAGTCATAGCAATAACAATGGACACAGCAACCGAAACATAGTACCAGCTGAAGAAGGTCTCACGAAGCCCTGCATCTTTAAGGTTGTCTCTGATCAATTGATTAGCACCAAAGGCCATGGAACATGACCTAATGCCACCAGCCCCAATGGACATGATAGCTAACGAAGAATATAAGAGAAGCAATTGTAGTGGTGTAGCAGATTCACAGCTAAGTTGAGTGCATTGTTGTGGCCTTGCTATTGGAATCATAGCTGTTAACCATAGTATGAAGACTCCCTTCATCATCAACAAAAGAAGGTGGAGCCAGATATTAGGAAAGGATTTGAAACTATATATATATATCTTTTGTTCCTAGATAGTCCTATTAATAGGACTTGGATAAGGGAGTCCTATTAATAGGACTTGGATAAGGGCAGAACTTGGTAATGAACAAAACATATCAAATCAAATAATTTAGTCATAAGAATAAGAAGGGCTTAGACTAAAGATGATGAGGCTTTAGAGTTGTGTCACTACCTCTAGTCATGTCATTTCTATATCTCAGAACAAGAATAAAGCCTTGTCCTTAAACATCTTTTCTATTTGGACTGTTAGCCAAGAATGCAGTAGTTATATTTCCAAGCGATAATAATTTGGAGTTACTCGATAAGGGTACTTAAGTTTTAGGCTTCATTTCTATAGTTTATCTCATTTATAACATTTTGGTTGTCCACTGCATCTACATCAACATATACTAATAGTAATATGATTCTTACTTTAAATTCATTTTATTTCTTATACAACAAGGGTGCATCACATGTGTTGATGTATGATCATGAAATGAAGCCAACAGAAATATAGATGAGAGGCATTTGATTTTTTTGGATATAGATTCGAATGACTCCTTTGTTGTACATGAACTAACTCAAATTTCTACTTAAACATCATTAAGGCCACAAAAAATGTAAATTTGTAGATGTTTTTAGTAAATATTTAAGAATTCATTTAAAGCCCAGTTTAGTATATTTCTACTAAATGAAGTTTGGAAATACTTTTATAGTTTTGTTGCTTCTACCCTTGTTTACTAGATTTCATTGTTGAGAGAACTGAATTTAATGTATTTATTCTCCATGCTTTTTCCTTTTTAGCGCCAATTGAGAATACTATAATGTCTTGTTGTTAATTTGTAGTCGAAGCCTCTAATATTGGAAGATGCGTATCCTTAAAAATTTTTTCTCAAATTCTTACTAATTTAAATTATGGAATGTCAATCGATTAATGATTGATTACAAATTATAAAAAGCTAGATCAGACAAGTATTTAATTATACAGTTGATACACTAACATTAAATGACCAATCAAATAATTGCTATTTAGCTAATAATATTAATTTTCTGATACTGATATCTTACGCACCCAAGGAATTATGAGTAGAGACAAATACAATCGTCCCAAGTGAAATTTGAATAATTCGTTCGCCACTCTTAGTATTGTACCATATAAAACTAAAACCTTTTTTTAATTCCTATAAATGACATCAGTTACTAAGCTTTAACTAAAAGACACCGGCGAAGACACTTTGTAAATGAATATTATTTCCAAAAAGGACTTATTTAAGCTCTAACTCTTTAAAAGAAAGTGAAAATAATATATATCTGACGAAGAAATTGATTCCCATCACTTGCACAGAAATTGCTAAACAACTCTTTAAAGCACCGTGCATTTGCTCCATTCAATTAAATTAGCCCTATCAAGTTAACTAGCTAGATTGCAGATCACATTATTTTGCATTCTTGTCAACTTCATTTCTAGGTTTTTTTTTTTGAGAGGACTGCAAACATTAAATTTTGAATATTCTGAATCTAAAGAGAACTACCCATCAGTAGTACTGTTATTCTTTTTGTTAACTTTGTATTAGTGCTAATGACCCAAGAAATTAAACAACCAAGCGTTCTACAGTAATTTCAAATCCCTTATACATTTTCAAGATCATAGTCAAACCTTTCCATCTTACTTCTTTTAGTTCACAAGTAATAGATTTAATTAAAATAACATAACTTTCACATCTAATTTTGAACTTATCTTGTTATGACATAAAATTGAACTTTAGTCCACAATTCCTAAATGATACATAAACTCAATCACATTTACATTGAATTTTTTATGTTCTGTCAAAAGATAAAAGTACTAGATATAAAAAATAGCTAGGTTGTGCTCTCTATATGAGTTAGCTAAATCCGAGAGAAGATCAATGTTGTCAAGAGTTTGTAGAAATTAAATAAATAAAGTTTTGAGGCAAATTCAGATCCCTAATGAAGTGAAAATCAATGAGGATTTGGATCCTAAACTAACCAGTAATTAATTAAGGTGAATAATACAAGAGGTATTTAATTATAAATAATTAACAAGCCTTGAATAATACATTTAGTTCCTTCTAATTGGTTATTGGTAGGTGCAGTCGTAAAGTAGAAATAGAGGAAAAATTAATAATAGTCCAACAGATACTAGTAACTTGTTTCTAGAATCATTAATTGGGCAGGACATAGACATCTGTCTAAGCCTACGTTTAACTTGAATTTGTAATTAGATATTAACTATATTCATGATATTAAAAAAGGATACTGCTTAATGTTTCCCATCTTTGAGTTTAATTGGTTGAACCATCCGATATATTTCCAAATTAATAAACGACATGACAAAATAGATAATCCGTAAATTAATGAAAGGGTTCACTAGTTTGTGGCTCTTCTGATATCTTTTAAAACTGTCAATAATTATTTTTGTACGAATTACAAAAGAATAACCCCAATAAGGAGACAGGTTACTAGGTCTTCCTTTTACTAGACCATGAACCAACCGCAGGACGAAGTCTCTTTCAACACTCAAGTCCAGGAACCACGATTTCCTCTTGGAAGAAAGTAGAAAAGGGACCAAACACAACAGACAAACAACTAAGAATTAAATTTCTTGACGGACCCTCCAAGTTAGGTTCTAATTTTGGTGCTTATGTTAGAGATTAGGGCTTTGCCACCTTGTTCCAGATCTTTCAGTTGAACCATAACAAAAGAGACAAAGAAGCAGAAGGGTGAAGAATTCAGTTTTCAGAATTAAATTTACCAGAAGGCTAGCAATCGATCCAAAACCGATCATCCAATAGCGACCCACGTAAGAATCCGCCACAAAAGCCCCCAGAATCGGCGTGAAGTTTATGCCAGCCGACCAGAAGAACAGTGCGTTGGCAGCTTCAGCGGCTTCCAGGCCATACTCTCTCGTTAAGTACAGTATCATGTTTGGCATAAGCCCATAGCTTGCCACTTTCTCAAACGCCTCATTCGCTGTAACAAATTCCAAAGCAAATATATACATGGTCAACTCAGAAACGATATACCATAGACATATATATGTTAGTATTGTGGCATGTGTGCATTATTTATAGAGTTTTTGGCCCTACCTATGATGAAGGGCATCGTTTTGAAGCCACCTTTAGGCTTGCTCAAGAGCGGCTCTTCTATTATCTTGTCATGATCCTGGGGGGTTTCCATTAAGTTGACCCTTCTTCTTAATCTGCTGCTGCAGTAGGATCTATTTTTCTTTAGAGCTGGTAGAAAACAGAGATGATGGAGGGAATTGAATAGCTTCAAGAATCCTTAGCTCACTGAAAGGGAGTGAAGGACCATTATCGCCAGGTATGGACGATTGAGTAGATTTTCATACGTGGGATGGATATATTAAAGTCCAATACTTTTGGCTGTATCTTTCATGTATATTTAGATAATAACGATGAGCAGGCTAGTAATATTAAATCTTCGGCTGAATATGACTTGTTTGAATGAGCTTTTTGCTTTTGGCCAAACACTTATTTAATTGGTCACAAAATCATGGAAATCTGTATTCAAGCTGCAAAATTATATAAAGGTGAAGAAAGGAACACAAACACCAAGTTAATTAATTGTTGTCTGGATTGCATAATTTACTATAAGAAAATCATAAATTATCGGCAGAAAATTACGGACAAAACCAATACCGTAGCTAATTAAAGACAGAAAATCAGATAACACTGTCGTGAAAATTTTCATTTTGTGATGGACAATTTTTTTTTTCTGTAATGGTGGAAGAAAAATATCCCGGCAAATTTTCTGATAGAATATAGTAACGAAAAAGTTATACCCACCGATAAATTAGGCAGAAATGCTTGCCGCAATAAACTGGCATTAGGGATTTACCGACGGATATATTTTTTATCGGTGAATTTATGACAATATAACCGTTCCGTCGATAAATTTACGCAGAAATGCTTGGTTCAATAATTAGCATTGGGATTTACCAACGGGAATGTAGTCGGTCAGTGATTTCCCAACGGTTTAGCCACTCCATCGTTAGCTTTAGCTTAGTTGTTTTAAATAAATCAAAAACGACGTTGTTTGGTTTAATACCAAACGACGTCATTTCCGTTCAGGGTTAAACTCACCCCGAACCTTCCCCCTTCATTTTCTCCTCTGTGTTTAAGCCATTTTTCTCCTCATTGACACTCATCGTCATTGCTTACCCATCACGTATCATCTTCGTTGTCTTCCTTTAATCCTCGATTGAAGTAACATTTTATTTTTGATTGTTTTTTACGATATAGTTGAGTTGTGTTTGTTACTGTGTTTTGTATACTGCTTTAATTGTCATTGTCTTCTTTTCTTTGTTTTGATTAACTTCTTTGGCTGTCAAACACTCTAGCTCCGTCATCTTCTTCCTTTACTAGCTTCAGTGACTTATTCTGCGTCTCAGTCGAGGTAAGTGGGTTTTGTTATTTACTAGGTTTTTGTGTACTTGGTTTAGTTTGAGTATTTGTTTATGGTTTGAACCTCCCATTTGAACTTGCTGCATGTTTATGTAAATGTCTTGCACCAACCAAAACTTATTTATGGTATAAACTTCGGTTTGTGCCAATCTATATCCTTCATATTGTCCCTTCAAAATTTCTAACATGAACATGGTTGACCATAGGAGCATGTAGTTAACTGTGTCTAACATAACTTTTAATAAAAACTATTTAAAACAAAAACATGTATCATTATGTGTTCTTCACAATTTGTAGTTAGATAAGCGAATGTGTTACCAATATGTAAATAAATAATAGATATTTTTATCATTACGCATAGTACATGATGTATCCAGTCAAATAGTGGTGTGCATTAATGCTTTAGTATTGTTTATATGCAATCATGATATTCCAAAAATTAAAGTTCAAGTGTTACTTATCCATAATAAATGATGATATTTTTTTTCATAATCATATTATTAGATGTATATTATCTTAATATAGTTTACATTAAGTATAGTTTTTATTAAGACATGATAGCCTTCACACTTAATCAGATTATTCCTATTTTTCAAGTGTAGATGTTATTTATCTGTATTGAATGATGGTCTAGGTGTGTTATTAGATGTATATTGTCCTAGTATAGTTTATATTGAAGTATGATTTCCTTCGTACTCAGTTATAGTATACTAATTTTAAAGTGTATCTGTCACTTATCTATAATGTACAATGATATTTTTTACAAAAGGATATGGCATTGTATGTATAGTATCTTAGCATATTTTATGATGAGACATGATATGCATTGCAGTCAGTTGTGACATACATATTTAACGTGTAGGTATTAATTATTTGTAATGAATGATGCTATACATTTTTGTACATAGGCATGACATTAGATGTATAATGTCTAGTATAGTTTGTATTAAGATATCATATTCTTGATACCAATTTAGAGATAGTGGAATCTCTTTCTTCTATGTGGTTGGAGAGATTTCCATGTTATCTTCTTATCTTTCCAATTCAAAATCATCTTTGTATGTAGATACGACTCATGCTTTAGCTTTAAAAGTCTTCTAGTAACTTATACAAGAATGTAAATGATTTGCTACATGATTAGGTGTTGCATCACTCGATTATGCTAATATGAGAATATATAGTATGATTATGAGTTAATTTGTTAAATTTTTGGGTTTTCAAAACATGATGAGAAGTACATAAACTAGTATAAGAAAACATTTAACTAAAGTTATAATACCTACGATTATTTATTTCAAAGCTTTTGATTCTATCAATTGGAACTTCATTCTAGCTTTTAGGATTTCCTATCTAATTTTTTTTTATAAAATGTGAGAAACTGAAGATGTACAACATATCATTTGAGGATGATCTTTTGTTTTCATGTATAATTAACCATAATTATTAGCTTTAAATTTTAAGTATTGTTAATCTCTATCGTTAATAAATTTTCTTATTGGTTGTGTTTGGTTGTTACATTTTTAAAGTTGGGTTTATCAATGAATTAATATAGGGTGGGTTTGAATTATAGTTCCAAATATCTGAATTTTGTCAATGGGTTATTTCATTGATACTTTCTGAATTGATCAGGTTCTCTTTACTTTTCATGTTCTCACCCTATTTTTGATTGGGTTTTTTTAACTATTTTTCTTTACATATATTTGTTTTATGATGGGATTGATAAATGAATGATTTTAGTGGTTTTGAGGAACTTTAATATAGGATATTGGTTGAGTTGTCTTGCAAATGAGAGGAGTATGCTCCAAAATGTTAGGTTTGGCTAACAATGATCAACTTCCTATTATGTTTCAAGCTGAAGATCTGTATAAGTAACATGGTGGGATGAGTGTAAAAATTATAAGAAATTAATTTCTAAATTCCTTTACAGTATTCTAATTCTTTATTATATATGTTATATTATGTGTATTTAATAATTTATTGATAGGTTATCTTCCAAAAGAATAATTTATTAATAGGTTTTCATCAATTTTACTACTTAAGAGTGTGATTGTTGAAGTTCATTTGGGCAGTTATATAATAAACTCCATATTTGTAAAGAGTTATCTTAGCATCTTTAGTTATCTGCATAATGTTAAGTAGAATATGAGTAAAGCCCTAGTGGGTTGCAACTTGGTGTTTGCAATCTTTATGATAAGATAAGAACCTATTGAATTTTCTTACAACCTGACAAAAATTCTTATTTGTGGCTATAAGCATATATTTTGTGGTAAGTAATGATGTCACTTAGTTTGCAAGGTAATATTACAATTTTTTAGTCCTCATTTATGATCTCTTATATAAGAGAATTTCTAAGGTAAAAGAACAAGTAAGAAAACAATTAACCTCAGTTTGAATACACATTGTTATTAAGTTCATTTTTAGAGTTTAAATTATTTGTTGATTAACTTTACTATACATAAAAAATGACGACTATGGGATTTACCTATAAAGTGCCATAGAATTTTGACATATAGATTAAGCACTTTGATCATAGATTATGGTAGGTTAATATGTTTGACAAAAAATGTAAAGAATATCTGGAAAATGTTTTATGATTCGATTATAACTATAGTATTGTGAGGATTTTACTTGAATTTAGATGTGTGCTCCAATTTGGTATGGTCCATTATGTGGAGGTCATATCTACAAAAAATGAAAAAGGTTTGCGATTAGGATATTCATTAATGTCATGAAACATCTCTAAACACCATTTTCAAGTAAAATATAGTCACTAATAAGTAAATATTTTATCAATAGTTCCAATACCACGACTTTATATTCCAAATAGCACAAGCTTTTAGAATAGGTATTTGCATTTTAAATCTTGAACTTTGTCTGCTTTTGATATACTAGTTATAAATATCAAAAATATCAACCAAATGCTCAAACCTCTAATTTATTGTTAAAAACCTACCGTTAAAACCTAAAATGGTGGGTGTGAGAAACGAACTTGGAGCAATCCAAGTAGTAGTAGAAAAATAACAACAAGACTAAAGCAAATAAGGAAAGTGCATCAATGTTCATTTATATTTGAGCTTTTTCCTTGCTAAAATTGGAACATTCTCAATAAATCTGGGATTTGATCTCCTTGGTTTTATGATATGCTTGAATTTGTTCAAAGATACATTTTTATGAATATTTGATTGTTTAGACACTTAATTCTTTCTAGGTTTCATTTAGGAGTTTGTATGTTCTTTTTAAGAATTTGTGTACTAGTTATTATTGCGGTTCTTGTCATCACTTTATTGTTAGGTTCTTGAAATTTTTCTTTGTTTCTTGATGTTATTAATTGCAGGCTTGTTTTATTGTAAGCAGTTTCAGATTTGAGTTTTTCTTATCTTATTCTTCTTGAATGTATTGAGGTTGATTTTTGGAAGTTTTTCTTTTTGTACTTTTCAACATTCTTTGAAGGTTTAAATCAACATATACATCCGTAATCACCTACCTTTTTAAAAGTGAGTTACCTAGTTAACAAACTTAAATCTATTCTACTAATACCTTAAACATTGATTAGTTTGAGTTAGTTTAGGGTTATTAGTTAGTATACAAATTTTATCAAAGTTACTATACCATTTTTTAAAAGAAAGTGAGGAAGAGTAAAGGTTAGGTACGTGTTGGTATTGGTTTTATTCTATCGAATACATGATTCTTCCCTTCAAGATCTAATAGAAAAGTTAAGGTGGAAGAGTAAAGGTTAGGTATGTGTTGGTATTGGTTTTATTATATGGAATACATGATTCTTCCCTTCAAGATCTAATAGAAAAGTTAAGGCTTGGATATCTTGGAGAACTTTGATGGATGTAACTTCTAAAGTGGCGATGATAGGAGACATAACCACATAAAGGAAACCATTTTGTTTTATCATTTTGTTTTTAATTATTTTAGATATCATATGTATATTGCATGTAAAGTGACCAACTTATGAGGCAATCTTTGTAAAAACTATTAACAAAAGAGTTAATAATGGATTTTTTTTTATTCAGGTTCTGAAATCCTAATGGTGTAAAGAAGTTATTCCAAGTAGCTCCATGGAATGTCAATAATAAATCTATTCTACTGCAGGTTTAGAGGCCTAGAATGCAGATGGATGACATCAAACAGGAGCACATACCAATTAGTTATTAATTCATTCTTTTAAATATATTAATGCACCATTTGTATTTTCCTTATACTTTTCGACGAGTGCTATAAACTTTTGATTTTAGATGCACCAAAAGAATAGTATAAACTTTAGTTGTTTATAAGTATATTTCATATTCTTGTGTAAATCAATTATTGATGATCTGGTCAATTATAGTTGGCACAAACTATTAATATGAGAGGGTTTTTTTTATTCCTTTTGATTTCAAAAATTAATTATAAGATTAAAATGAAAAAAATAAACTTTAAACTTGCTTTATTATATGTTAGATTAGAAAACTTATACGGATATGCTAGAATTAATTCTATTTTTACTTGGCTAATTCTGATAGAATTAACAAACTTAGACACATCTCCATGATATTTAATATGAGTCAAGAAAACAATTTGATATTTCAATTGCTAAGTTTTTTATTTTGTTCTAGTCTGTGATATATGAAGTGTGGATGCCATTTAAAACTCCTAGCCTTTTTATAATTTATTCTAATTAAGATACATAGCTTAGATCCATATGCAAACAACAATAGTATGTATATCTGAAAGCTAGAGGTTTAAGAACCTCATACCATATCCAATAATGCATGCAGTGTTATAGACATTAATATTAGAAGAATCAAAAAGGAAAAAAAATAAAATCATCACCTAAATTAACGCCAAACATAAAGGGATTTAGTACAATTATGAACTTGAAATAGAAAAACCAAAACCTAACTTTATTAAAGGATCGAGAAACGCCATCAGATTTAACTAATGCAATTTATCTTATTTTCTTAACAAATATTAGAACAAATGTATTACATTAAATACGAAATATTCTTTTTCATAGGCCCCATATTGTGTCGAAGAGTATTGCTCATCTTTTTTCTTTGTGGCATGAAGTTGTCCATCTATCCAATTTAGTCGTCCAATTAATATCTACTATATGTATTGCTTTAATAATACAATTATGATACGTTTGGATTTTGTGTGAATGTAAATGAGGTCTTGATTTTTTGTTGTTGTTTAGAATATTCTTATAATCATTGATGAGTTTTTATGTTCTTCTTTAATAGTTTAAGTATTTACTATATGTGGAATAAATTTGAGATGTTATAGATGATTTGAGGAAACTCTGCCGAAATTTTTATAAATTCTAGTTCACTTATAATATTTTATTTTTATGCAGGAAAAGTCTATAGGCATGAGGCCTACACCCCGTTAGCTTTTTTTGCACATTCACATTAAGAAGCATGACGGTGTGACATTCGTCAACACCTGATGTAGAGAACTAAATGTATGTGAAATTTATGATTTAATATTAATGCTTAATAATTATCACTTACTAATATAAACATTGTCTTCTGATAGGACCAAATACAAGAAACCATTCAACGACAATCTCAGTGGTTTGAAGATGTTGATGAGACTCAAAACTATCTTCATACAGTGGGTGGTAGGGACTGTCGTGGAAGGATATTCAGATTAGGTTCATTTGAACCATGTTATTCGTAATCCTCCACATTCAGGACTGTGGCATTTAATAGATGGTCTATAACTAATAAAGTCTAAGAGCTTCAGAGCATAGTGCAGACATTGGCAATTCAGTTGCAACAGTCGACGGAGTATATAACTCAGCTTTGTAATGAGATGAATGAGTTGAAAGGAAGGGGTAGCACCTTATCGCACCAATCAGAGCATCCATAGTCACCAAATCAATAGTGTACTTGTAGTCATTTCATTTGAATTACAAATATTTATTATGTACAATTTAATATTTTTATTATCAATTAAGATAATTTAACTTTATATCATCAATCAACTTTCTATTTAAACAAATTAAATGTATAAGCAAATCAAATTATTATGCATATGTAATTCATAACTGTTTAAATTATGCATCAACCATAAGATCATCAAATAAAATTTAATGACGGTATATTTTTAAAAAATATTTTCTGGTTAATTTATCGATAAAACAACAGACCGTAGGTAATATTGACATTACGTCACAGACGGAATAACCAATTCCGTCATCAAATTTACCGACAGGATTTGTCTCAGAATAACTGTTGGTATACTCACTGACGAAACAAACATAACTATCGGTAATGTTGTAATAAACTTACCAACGGAATAAACAATATCGTCTATAAATCTGCCGACGGAAAAATATTGTCCGACGGAAATTTACTGATGGTCGACCACACAAACAACTGTCGGTATATTTACCAACAGTTACATAAATTTTTCGTCGGTAAATTTCCAAAGAATACCGACGAACATTCTATTATTCTTTGGAAATTTACTGACGGACATTCTGTTATTCTTCGGAAATTATTAACTACGGCAGTTTCTACGACGCCTTGGTCCGTCGGTAAATTCCGTCGTTAACCAATTTACCGACGAACATTCTATTATTCTTTGGAAATTTACCGACGGATATTCTGTTATTCTTCGGAAATTATTAACTACGGCAGTTTCTACGACGCCTTGGTCCGTCGGTAAATTCCGTCGTTAACCAATTTACCGACGAACATTCTATTATTCTTTGGAAATTTACCGACGGATATTCTGTTATTCTTCGGAAATTATTAACTACGGCAGTTTCTATGACGCTTTGGTCCGTCGGTAAATTTCGTCGCTAACTTGGCTTACAGACGATCGACCGCCCAAACAGCCGTCTATATTTACCAACGGTTACATAAAATTTCCTTTGGTTAAAAATTAGTTATTCATACATTTCTAAAAATTCTAAAAGCATTTGTTTAGATTCAACACTCGACGTGTGGCAGAAGTCCCGGTGTTAAATTGAAGTTTAATAGAATGAAAAATGACAAAGCTTAATAATAGTGAAAAATGACAAAGCATAACATGTACGTACGAACGCGTAATCGGAAATTGTCCTGTATATATCCTTCTAGCTCTTGGAATAAAATTATAAAGAAGGAATATCACCTTAACCTCCTAAGGCATATGGTACAAACCACTACTAACTCAAAAAGCTAGTGGTCCAGTTTCATCTGCAACTAAAACTTCTTCCTTTTTCCTGTTTTTTATTGAGTCAAGCAGTACTGGAGATGACGAGGAAGAGAGGGACTCAGCAACCTGGACCATTTCAAACTAAAATCTTAGCTTTATTTTGACCTTTTATCATAAAATCGGATAAGTTCAACTTTACTTCGGTCACCCCATACGCAAATCTGATGTTACTTATTAAGCTCCAATCTATAATGAAATAGAGCGACAGCAAGAGTTCACCTTCTTAATTCTTCCCTCCGAACACTACGCTTAGTTTACGTACTAAATTTTTATTTAAATTAAAGATAAAAAAGCTGAAAGTACGGGTGATTAGAAGCAAGGCAAAATTATATCCAATCATCAGCACTTAACCCTCCAGGGAGAAGCTAGTACAGTACTAAAATTTCTGTACATGCACTTCTCTTCTTTTTTGTATTTTGGTAAGTTGCAAAATTTTAAGAACTTAATTGATCATAACTATGGGTCGCATATGAAAACTGTTTTGAACGTAAAGAAGCTGCAACTGGAGGACAAAAGAAACGTGGAAATCTTCAAGAATAAAGTAAGGGGTAAGCGGCAATCTTTCTATTCTTTAAAGTCAAAAAAAATAATCCAACGCATTTTTTATTTGGTGCATATTGGAAAATTTTATGAAAGACGAAAATGAGAAAAGTAAATAAAATTTTAGCTTGTTAAATATAGTACGTCATACATAAATAGTTTTTATTAGATGTTGCCTTGCCCTTGGGATTACTATAACAGAAAAGTTTATTGGCGACGAAACCAAACGTCACTAAATATTAAAATATCGTCGCAATTATTAATTTGCGACAAAAAATAATCTTTACCCTAATGGTCGCTGAATCCCAATAACAAAATAATATCCGCGATGTTTTCTTGAAATCATCGCAAAAAGGTTTTTGATACACAATAATTTCATCGATAAAACATATAACCAACGAGAACAAAGAATATCGTACATAGGATTTTACGACGTATATGTTTCGTAAATAAAAGTTTTTACCTACTAAACCGTAGTCGTAGGTAATTATTTTTAGTTACGATTTTTTTGCATCAGAATAGTTTTAGCTACTAATTGTTTGTTTTAGGTAAATGTTTTTAGAGACATTCTTGTAAATGTAGGTAACAACATTTTGTGATGATTTTTTTGGTAGCTAATACTTTTAATGACAATTCTATTTTCGTAATAGAATAGTTTTATCTACTAATTTCTTATTGTAGGTAAATGTTTTTAGAGACGTTCTTGTTAACGTAGGTAATAACATTTTGTCACGATTTTGTTTTGGTAGCTAATATTTTTTAGTAACAAAAATTTTATTTTAAATTTAAATTTTATTATAATTGTTAAAAACAAATTTGTTTTAATTTTTAAGATAGTTTGAAATATAAATTGGTTACATTTTATAATTAATGTTGGTGACATATTTTTTAAATAATAATAAATTGAAACAAAATAAACATTAAAAATGGAATGCATTTTATATTAAAAATAATTACAGGTCACATACAAACTAAGACTCTTTATCGTCGTCACTACTACTGATATAGTTTGAGCCTAGTAATTGTTTGACCATCTTTTTAAGCTTGTTTACTTCTTTTATGTTACAATCTAACTTTTATTCTGTACATTGTAACTTACTGATCAGTGTCTGGTTCTCCTCTTGAAGCGTCGTGACATATACTGGTCGCGACGAAGATGCACCAACAGACTTAAGGTCATACCCAAGACCATTAATAGAGCTCAACCTTGTACCAAGGACATTGTTGCAAATGTCATTGACATTGAGCTGATTCCCCTCAGACAATGATGTCTGCAACAACTCCTGCATCTTGTACTACAATTTAAAGTACAAAATCGAGTTAACTAAAAAATTATTACTTGGTATTACATAGAAAAATAAATTGTAATATTAATTTATTTGTACTTGCATAATTACTTTGTACCTCTTTAGACGTCCAGCCTTGACCTTCCTTGTAGTGTGTTAGCTTTTAGAGTGTGATCCTATCAAACTCTTGTCCTTAGAGTTGTGTTTGGCTTTATTATATGAATTTAAAAAATTAGAAGATAATATAATTTATTGTATTAAGAAATAGAATAATAAGTTGAAAACATTACACTTACAAATTCTTGTCGGACGACAACAAATGACTTAGAGTCGGTGTTATGGGGAGTCATCATTTTTTCTCTGTTCACCTTGGCTTTCTTACACTTTTCCTAAATTAAGAGAAGTAGTCATGAAAAATATAAACAGAATTAATGGAAGGAAATATGAAGAGAAAAAAAAAACCTGAACCTTCGATGAGGCCCAATAATCACACATTTCACGCCAATTTCCTAGAGTTACCTGTTCTGGAACATGTCTACTTGCCTCTTCATTGGAAGGGAAAGATTGGTAATATTTATGAAGTCTGTATCAATGATCCTTCACCCTTTGTTTCAACAGTGAACTAACACAGCTTGAAACCTCAGGCTTGTCGATATCAATGATATTGAGGTTCATCTATGAAGAACATGTATAAGTTAAGTTACTGTTTTGTTTAAGTAAAATTGCAATACATATACTCAAATGAATTGAAATATTACTGAAACTTTGTCCCAAAACATTTTGGAGTAAGTTGTCTTCCTTCAACTAGCTAACATGCTGAAGGCAAGGCAATTCATTCCTCACAACGACGCCTGACTCATTGGACAATTTTACAAATTAGATCTTATCGAGAGGGCGACGTTGCATATGGTCAATGGTGATAGAAAACTTGCTGTTCATTGCAACTGTTGGGCCCCGAATATTTCTAATTTATTTGTTTTAGTAAGCATGAGTTGAATGAATTAGGTGATCTTGTGGATAAATCATTTTAATTGGAGATTAATTAGTAAGTTAAGTTTAGGAGGATTTATTTCATAGATTGAAGGAAATTGGAAGTATTAAATGGAAGAATTAAGATTAAGTTAGAGTA
>JAOQMS010000008.1:21544086-21557592 GCA_027563885.1 Erythroxylum longipes
TGGAACGTTTTGGTTATCAACTTTCTGTGTCTTTATGATATGTGGTTTAAAAAAAAAAACCGACTCTGATTGTTTGAATGTTTAGTGATGTGGCACACCACCCTCATGGGACACGGACTCGGATATCACTGTCGATATCGGGTTCTGGTCCAGCGGGAGTGGGATGTTACACATCTGTTAGAGCCAAAAACCATCATTTATGTCTCCTACATCTATTTTTCCAACTACTCCTTTCAGAGAATCTCCCATTGGAATAATCTTAGAGATCTTACACCTCATATCCAAACTCCTTAGCTCATTTTTGTTGATTTTAATGTCACTATTTATTTTGTTAAATCTAAAGGTATCTCTGCTTATAAACATTTCAGTGAAATTTTTAAAAGATGACTTAAGGATATCCAAGTTTCTAACTTACCTTGTGGTGGTAACTTTTTCACTTGGAACAATAAACAATTAGGGAATTCTTTTATCAAAAGAAAGCTTGACAAATGCTTGTCCAACTTGGAGTGGTGTCATACTTTCCCATATTCGCAAGCTTTATTCCTTAACACCAGACTCTCTAATCACTCTCCCATTCTAGCACATATAAACCCTTTTAAGTTATTTCACTCTCCATTCAGATTTAATAATTTTCTCATTGATGTTGCAGGTTTTCCTAATATGGTGAAGAAAAGTTCTAACATGTTATATTTTGGTTCAAAATAATTCATCCTCATGACGAAACTTTACTCTATCAAAAAAGCAATCAAATTGTTCCACAAGCAGAACATTGGTAACACATATCATATAGAATCTACTGCTAAAGCTGCTCTTAAATAAGCTCATTCAACCATCTATTACAATCCTTCTCCTGTTTTGCTTGTTGAAAAGGAGAGACATTCTATTTGATGCTTTCTCACAAGCTTTGAAGTTCCATAATTCACTTTTGAATCAAAGATCCTAGGTGAATTGGTTGAAGTATGGTGATAAGAACTCAGCCTTTTTCCGTAAGGCAATTCTTCTAGGAAAGCTTCAAACAAGAATGTATCCATCAAACGTTTAAACTCTAATATGGGCTCAAATTCTTTAATCATCAAAGTAGTTGAAAACTATTTCTCCAATCTGCTATAATCTTCCCTCAATTCCCAATCCTCTCCTAGGCTCATTAGTAAAATTGTTTAAGATCAAATTTCTTCTCTTGAAGTCAACATTTTTTGTGCACCTATTTCCATTTAGGAAATCAATCATGATTTTAAATCAATCCATCTTAAGAAAGCCCTAGGTCCTTATGGTTTCAATGCCAACTTTTTCTTTAAAACTTGGCATATTACCAATGAAATTGTAGTATCTCATCTCTCAAATTGTTGAGAGATTTAAAGTGTTAGACTATTGAGTCACATGAGTGGCATTATATAGAATGAATTTGGTACATTTATGGCATAATTTTTATAATTGTGTTCAAATGCATAATACTAGCATACACACCTGAATTGTGAGTTAGAAAAATTACACTTAATTGACATATTCTGAGGTATGAAACTAAGGTGAATGTGATAAATGACTGAGCATAATGAATGTGATATGAATGTGCAATTCCAATATCTTGTACTTTGGTTTACCAATGACAAGAATTGATGGATTATAATTAGTAAATTGGAATTATTTGTTATAATCGGAAGATTTATGAATTTATGTGTATTTTTAGAATAGGAAAAATGCCAAGTGGTAAGACAAATTGATACATAATAGTATAAATAATTGACATATGGTAACACATCAACTCAAAAGAGGCAAAATGTCTTTCACAAGTTAAGAGAATTGGTCCTCAGCCTTGAGCTTGGTGAGGTATTTGATACCTCCACTTGCTTTGCTTTTATCCATTTCATCACAAAGCTTTTTTGCTAAGATTAGCAATCAATTTGTGGTTCTTTGATAAAGAGAAGATAGGGGGGGAGAAAAAAGGAACTTACCCTTTTCAATTCCAAAGAAAAAAATGATCAATATAGCAATTTGACAAATTGATACATAATAGTAGAAATAATTGACACATAGTAATAGAAATGAGTGGCAAGTGGCATTAAGATTAATTTATAAGTGGCTTAGATAATTGGGTGACAAATGGACTGGAGATTGAGAGACAAATGGACTAATTATTAAAAGACAATTGGGACCATAAGAAAAAGACATATGGCAAGTGTCATGACACTCACCATGTAATTCACCCTCACGATATATATACACTCTTGAAAGACCATCCTTGTCTTTCATTTCACTTTTGTTACATGCTCTCTTCTTCTTCTTTCTTCTCTCCATTTCACGACACTCTCACAACCCAACCATCAACGTTGAGTTTTGCTATCATCCTTCACTTTACCACTTCAAGATTTCATTGTCTTCTTCATATTAATAAAACCCAGCCTATTCTACCTTGAAAGTTTGATGATCGTGTAAGTGAAGGAGCTAGGTTTACTTGATGCTTTGAGAAGGTTTTTGAGCTAAACAAATAATTAAAACATTGTTCTTCATGGATTGTTTTAATAGAAATGTATATGATGATAGTTTAAGGATGGATTGATGGTGAAAATGGTGTTGGATGTGTGCTGAACGTTGATGACTGAATGGATACATTTGATGTTCTATTTTTGTGTAAATGATAAATGATAGTTTATGTATTGTTGTATAGATGATTTTGAGATGTAACTAAGGTGAAAATGATTAGGAAATGAAGTAGAAATGATGAACTATGCATAAGATGTTTTGAGTTAGTAAGAAAGAGTTAAAAATATGGAAAAATATGGAAGAAATTGTTTGGGAATTTTTGAATAACGTAACCCACGATCATAGAAATGCCTCTATGATCATGGGAAATGCATGGGAAGTGAAAATGTTTTTGGATGACACATCCCACGATCGTGGGATGGCCTCCACGATCGTGGGAAAGGCATTAGACGTGAAATGTTTTCTTTTAAGTGATGTTTGTACCAAATAATGATAAGTTACCTTACTTTGGTGAAATGAACCTAGTTTGATGTTTGAATAGGTGATCAAATGTTTGATCTATTTAGGTTGTAATTAATGTATAACATAAAGAATGGATTGTTGATATCAATGTATCAAAATCTGGAAAATTATGAGTGTTATAGGATATGAGCAAGGTGTACTAGGTATGAATGAATGAAAATTTGGATATTGTGTGATAGAAAAAGGATTCGTGAATGTATGACTAAAGATATTAGAATAATCATGTGTTCTTGAGGTATAACCTAAATGTAAACTAGACATGTACAAGTTATAAGGTTTAAATGATTATGACCTATGAATTGATGATACATACCTAAGAAATTCAATTGAGCATGTATTGTACATGACACACACACATATATATATGTATGATTGAATACTTATATGATTAATCAAATTAGTAATGTGTATAAATGTGCGTGTTGCATGATTTAGACGCTCAAGTCAAATGCTAGCATTCAGACATTTTCGGTTCGTTAAGGCAATAGCTATCTGGAGCGTACTGTGAGTCAACCTAGATGTTTCTCACTAGGATTGATTATTTCTGTTTAAATTCTAGTTATTGAATTGTTATTAATGTGAATGTGGGACATTAATGGTCCGAGGAGTTTGATGATTAAGATTGTATTGGAAGTGTTTCATAATTGAATGTGAATCTGAAAGAAATATGTGTACTCAATGAAATGTTGAATGCCTGACTTAGATCCGATGAATATAAAAATGATTGTGTCTATAATGAATGAAAGTTATTAAAAGTGTTATAAGTGAATTAATGCATTTCATCACATTAATATGCATGATCAGATTAAGGAGTTGTGACCAGAGTGACCAGTGAAAAGAGCTTAAAGCTCAAAAATGCATATAAAGAGCCACAGGCTCAGTATTAAAATGAGCATAATATCCACAATAGGTACATGATAGTTATTAAAGAGCCTGGTATCCACAATAGATACAGGACAGTAAAAAAGGGCTCAGTCGCAACAAAGTAATAATGAAAGTAAAGTCATATGTGCATTTGCATATACCATTTGATATATGTTATATGAATGATTAAAATAAATTTATGTAGACTATTCTGAAATAGAATGCAAAATAGTATACATAAATTGTATCTGTTGAAACATGACGAAATGTGTAATGATATTCGATATTTGATGATATGATTTTTTTGTGAAATGAATTGTGAATTGTTTTTGTGTTTGATATAAGTGAGCACATCAAGGATGGTTCACTCACTGAGTTTGCAAAACTCATCAAAATTGCATTGTTGATTTTCAGGTTAAGTGGAGATCTAGTTATACTAATTGGAGTATAGCTATTATAATTGGCCATGAGTTAGTGGTCGAGATCAGATGTACCTGTACATGTCTTCAGTACTTTTGTATCGAGAATTGTATTTCTCAGCTATTATACAATGTATGTGTGAATTATGAAAAGTAATGACATTTATGACTGGACATGTTTGTAAATGAAATAGGCAAAAATGATTAATGTTTTGCTAAGGATGTGTTTGATGTTTGAAAATTTTGTAAAGAATTGATTTGATCATTTTAACGTGCCATCCTCATAGAGTATGTTCCCGAATATTCGTTAGTACGTTTGGGCATATGCTTTATGAGAGTGGTGTGTTACAGATATGGTGGTTGATGCTGTGTTGGATTTTTCTAGTAATCGTAAGTTTCTAAAGGAGTTTAACAACACTTTCATCACACATTTCCTTAAAGGAATCAATATTTCAGCCTATATCCTATTGTAACACTGTTTACATGGTTATGTCCAAGGTACTCCCACTTAGACTTAAAACCATTCTCTTTAATCTTATTGATTGCAATCAAGGTGCTTATATTCCTGGTAGATTAATTAATGATAACATTTCCATTGCTCAAGAAATTTTGAAGCATTATACAAGGAAGAGTGGACATTAAAATTATGCCACGAAGGTTGACTTTCAAAAAACTTATAACATGTTGGATTGGTCGTTTATTACTAACACTCTGCAGGCTTATGGTTTTCCTTCAAAATTTATCAATTAGATTCCTCAATGTATAAGTTTTCTGACTTTCAAAGTCTTAGTAAATGGGGAACCTTCAAGAACTATCAAAGGTGCAAGAGGAATTAGGCAAGGGGATGATATTTCCCTTTACCTATTCTTACTAGCAATAGAGGTGCTCAATAAGCTTTTTCTCATAGTTGTAGAAAAATATCCCACATTCAAATTCCATGGCAAATGTAAAAAGTTAAAGCTAGTTAATTTGAGTTTTGCTGATAATCTTTTCCAGTTTTCAAAAACACATCGCAATTTAATAGCTTCACTCTCCAATGCTCTTAAGATGTCTAACAAGATGTCAAGTCTCACCATTAACTACAGGAAGAGTGCTTTATCTACAAAAGTGCCTCTATTCTTACATCAATTTCTAGATTTAAAAGTCAACAACATTTGATGACATATCTTGCAATTCCTATATCATCAACTAATCCATCTCCAAGTGATTACAAATGCTTGATTGATAAAATCCTCAATAAGATCAATAATTAGAGTTATAGAGAACTGTTCATAGTAGGCAGAGATTAGTTAATTAACTCTGTCCTCTCCTTTATGGCTATTTATTAGAGATCCCATCTTGTAATTCCCAAATACATTTATAAAAAGATTGACAGGATCTTCAAAAACTTTCTCTGGTCTGGATGCAGCCTAAAATCAAAGGCTGGTAAAATAAAATGGATAAATTCATGCTTACCTAACAAACAAGGAGGAATTGTTCTCATCACTTCCGAATTGTTGAATTAAATAATGCTCATTAAGAATGTGTGGAGATTGATTCAATACATCTCCTTGTGGGTTAAATGGGTTAATACTGTACCAAAGAGAAATGCTTTTGGTGTTTCAAAATTACCAAGAATGCTTCTATCTTGATCAAATACATTGGTAAGATCTGATATAAGATCAAAATACATTGTAATGATCAGACTGGCAAGGAAGAAAATTTCAAGTTTTGGTTTGATCCATGGCTTAACCGAAGGATACTCCATAATATTCCTCAGTTTCATATACTCAAAAGCTCTATTTGTGCAGATGCTAATATGGCACAAGGCTTAACTACTTCTCAGCAACTGCCTAATAGAAGTTCCCTCACGAGTTATTCCTCACTTCTAACCAATTTCATTCTTACCAGGCAAGTAGATAAAGTACTGTGGAAGCTAACAAATGTTGGTTAGTTCTCCACCTCCTCAACTAGAAACATATACAGAAAGGATTATTCCCAGGTGCAATGGTATTATGTAGAGTGGAGTATTCGACTTAAACTATCTCAAGAAGGTGATGTATGTTTAATCTTCACTACCCTAGCTTACGTTGTAGTAGGCATTTGGACTGAGAGGAATAACAAAATCTTCAAATCCATTGTTACCACACCACAGCAGAAATCAATAACCATTCAAGATATAATCATGTTAGACATCTTGCTCTATAAACATAAGCACAAATTTATTCATAGAATCTCTTCACAGTGGAACTTATTTTAGCTAAACTGAGGCAACAGTAGCTGAGGCACTAAATACTGAAGTTTATGCTACTTAACTAGTGCTGAAATATTTACAAGCTGATGTACACTCTTACCTATTTAGCATTCTTTTAGGGGCTAGTCTTCTTTGAATTGTATTCCAGTTGGTTTGTACTTTTAGTACACCTTCATTTACTTGAATAAATTACTTTTTATTCAAAAAAAGATGAAAAATAAAAATTTATTTAGTTGTATCTTTCTATTTTATTTTATTCTTAATATAATTATTATGTTTTAATATAAAAATCCAATTTAGTTATTTCTTAACATACTAAATAAGTATATTATACAATAATAATTTAATTATGAGTATGATTAAACATATATTTTAATTATCTTAAAAAATGTACAAATTTTTTATACAATTAAAGGAATTGAAAAATTAAATTTATATAATAAGAATCTAATTTAAAATTATTTTTTATCTTCTTTCTTAAAATTGGGTCATTGCATAAACCTTCGAAACCTATGAGGGTTTAAAATTTAATTTTATACGATAAAGTACTTAATTTTTATGTGAGTTGTTTTAAAAAGTCTTTATAAGATAAATCAAATATTTGATTTTTATATCGTCTCCTGTTTAGTAAGATTTCATCTCTACATTTTTTCTTTACAAATTAATAAAAACACTTAAAATAATATTTTAATAAGAGTTTTTCTTTTATCTATAGTGTTTCCCTAGCAAAAGGATATGTTTTTGAAAATAACATAGAAAACCATGTTGCCCTCCTTCTCCAATAGCCTTTCCCCCTCTTTACGAACAACCAGTCTTTCACCCCTAACAACCAAAACTCTCTAAACTTTCTAGAAATGGAGACTTACCAGAATAGAACTTACTATGGAACCAGACAATAATGACCCCGAGAAAGGTACACAAATCATCCCAGAAACTGTATCTTCTATAGTAACACTAACTTCCATAAACAACCCTAATGACTCCCCCTACAAGGAACTAGAGAATGGAAAAAACTAGGAACCAGTTAAGGAGAAGACAACTGGAGCTTGATTGTTAGAGATTCCAGCAACTTTGGGAAGCTTAGATACATGGAGTCGAGGGATAGCGAACTAATCCAGTCCCTAATGGAGGTACTACAATAGGGAGTTAGGAAATGGAGCACCTCTTTAGTTGGCTTCTTCTTGGAGAAAACATTGGCATTCCTAGTGGTGTAGAAATGGGCATTATTAGCTTGGAGAAATATGGGACTTGTTAACATGATAGTAAATGAGGACAAGTTGTTTGTTTTTAAATTCAACATAGAGGAAAATGCACAAAGAACCTTAAAAGCAAGCCCTTGGCACTGCTAGGACACCCAATCCTACTAAAAAATGACACCCTGGATTTAAATTGGACAGAAACAAGATAGAAATTATCCCTCTATGGGTGAAGTTCTATAAAGTAGTTGGAGTACTGGTATGCAGAAGGAATGAGTTACATAGCAAGCAACATAGGGAAACACCTAGGGATGGATGAAAACACAATAATGATGAAGAGAATAGGGTTTGTATAGATGTGGATATTACCAAGAGGCTGCCTGAATGCCTTAAAAATTATGAGACTAAAGGAGGATGGAAAACTAGAAGAAGATTTAATAAGGGTAATATATATGTGCAAACTAAAGAGCAAAGAGCAAAGGGTAAAGAGAAGAAGCAAGTCCAGAGGAGAAAAAAGAACTCAAAGGAGAAAAAGACAAATTAGGATGACATAGAAAGGATGGTGGAGAATCCAGAGGTAAGGAAGGAATAATATGATGAACAAAGTAGTCAACCCTAAGGTGAAAATGATAATATTACCCTAGAGAAAGGCAAGCAGGTTATGGAAGACTAGGACTTAATCCAAGAAGAAGTAACTAGAACTCCACTTATGGATAAAGGAGAAGCATCAAGTACTAATCTGAACACAAAACGCAAACTTCCCTAGTATAAGTAGGAAAACCAAGAGGAAGAATTAGGTAAAAAGAAAAAGTAATGAAGTTATCCATATGGAATATAAGAGGGTTGAATAGCCTTAATAAACAATTAGCTATGAAGGAGTTCATCGTTAACAACAAATCTAATTTTATTGGTTTATTATAAACCAAAATAAAAAGGGGCACTTAGAGAAGTGCATATGGTTCTTAGGAAGAGACTAAAAGGTGGTGACAAACCATGAAAAACATGTTAATGGCAAAGTAGTAACAAGGTTTAACCCCTCTAAACTAGACCTAATCAACTGGTCATATATAAACCAAATCATCCATTGTGATATACTAATAAAGAGCTCTAAAAGACCTATCACAATATACATAATGTATACTACTAACTTTGAGTTTCAAAGGTGGTTACTTTGGAAAGAAATAGATATAACCAATAACGACAAAAGACACCTTGGATACTAGTACGGGATTTTAATTGCACTCTTTTTCGAGTGAACCTTGGGAAGGAAGAAAATGGTCCTAGTAGAACTGCAAGGAACTTAAAAAATTGACTTCTTGCGCAGGGCTGATAGTTTAAAGTCCTTAGGCAATGCATTCATATGGAATAACAAACAATCTAAGAGCTTGTTCCTAATGAAGAAACTTGACAGGAGTATCTTTAATACAACTTGGTTACAACAATTTCCTCTCAGCACTGCTAGTTATGAGGAACCAATAATCTTAAATCATAGCCTAATAGTGATAAACATATCCACCTTAGAGGAAAAGAGAAGATCCCCATTTAGAGTGTTCAATAACTTGACGAAGATGTATAAACTTGTTTTGAGGTTTTGTTAATGATTGTAATAGATTTCTAAATAGATTTTATGGTTGTTCTTACAATAACTATATAAGAACTCACTTTGGTTTAATGTATGGTTTGCTTTAATGCTTATGACGTGTGGAATTTATATGCATTGCTTACATTGAGAAATGGAGTTAGGAAATCAGTTTGGATGTACCATGAGAGTGGTCAGCCTTGAGAACACTTCACACATCAAGCTAACATGACATTTAGAGAGAGATCTTGGATGTTTTAATGGTTGTCCAATAGGTTACTTCATATCCACTTGAAGGTTAAGTAAAGAGTGTAGGTTGAGAGATCACATACCAAACTTTAATCATTGTTTTAGGCTTTATTGGTTAGAGAATTGAGAAAGAAAGGGCCAATACATTAGAATGCCTAGGTCTAAGAATGAATTAACAATGAAAAGGGAGAATTAGAAGATACCACGTCTTTCGAAATTTACCCTTTTGTCAACTAGTAACAATCTTTGGACAATTTAATAAGCTTTTATTATTGATTTTAGAAGTCATCCCATCATTTCAAACAAATATAATTAAATTAGAATCCATGCAATTTATTAATGAAAATAAACAATATTTCTTTTTGTAATTTTTTGTTTAAGAAAAGGGTTTTTGGGCTTTTAAAATCACTCCAATCTTCCTACCCTTTCATTTAGTAATTTTTTTGTTTTTGAAATATTATATGTATAGTTAATGTTCAATATTCAATATTCAACAATTTTATATATTATAATACTTAAATGTAATATCTGGTTTCCAGAACATACTTATGGTTAGAACCCTAGACCATTTCACATGAGTGATAGTATTGAGAATTTAAGAAAATGTATTTTATTTGCATACCATACACACGTGAATTATAATTTGCACACATTACAAAGATAGTATATGCACTCAATTGACATATTCCAGAGTATGAAAGATTTTAAAATGAACATGATGTGAATTGTGAATTATTATGTCTTGAATTTTGGTTTAATTGGATTCTAATTAGTTTGGAATTAAATGTTATTAATTAGGAGATTGATGAATTAATATGTACATTTGGATTAGGAAAAATGACAAGTGGAAAAATAAATTGATACATGAAAAATTAGGGTTATGAAGCCTATAATTGAGTGACATTTGACATAGATAGATGAATAACAAATGCACTAGTAATTAATTGACAAATGGATTAATTATGGTGTGACATATGGACTAATTATTTGGAGATATATGGCAACTTAAGGAGTGGACTAATGGAAGCATATTAAGTAGATATATGGCTTACATGGCTTAAAACAAATGTTATGGTCAAATGAAGACACCTAGCATGTTAATGAAGCAAGTTTCTTCTATTTCCTTCCTTGTTTCCTCCACCAAAATTGCATCAATCTTCTCTTTGAATTGTAGTTTAACCTTAGCTAAATTGTTACACAAAATCCACACTTTAATTCTTCACAAAATAGCCAAGAAACTAGCCTATTGTTACTTTCATCTTGCTGTTGAAACTAGTTCATTTTCACCTTGATTTTGAGATGAATCATGCATGAATGGAGGCCTAGTTTAATCTGAAGTTTATAGCTGAAATTGGAAGCTTAAAAAGTAAATAGAAATCTTATTCTTACGGCATGTTTAATAGAATGAGAAAGATGATTGAATTGGAATGAAATGTATATGGTGTTGGTGATGATATATGCTAGAATATATTAGATAAACTTAGAAGTTTTTATGTTTGTTCTTGCTATATGGAAACCGTAGAGTATAGGGTATTATATGGATGAATTAGACAGTAATTTGATGTATAAAGAAGGTAAATTTAAGCCAAAGAAAGATGTTAATATAGTGTTCTTGAATTGAAGATGTATGCGTATGTCTATGAAGTGATTGTTAATGACAAAAATGAGCAAAGTTTAATAAACCTTAGTGTAATCAAGATGATAATGTAATGAAGTAGGTTTAAAGGGCTTGTAATTTGAAAAATTCAAGTATTTGTAGGACTGTCAATGGGCTAGGCTGGGCTTGGGCCAAGGCCATGATGGCCCACAAGCCGAGATGGGCCAGGCTACCACTAGCGAGGTGACCGACTCGTGTCCTAGGCCATAGCCCGATGGGCCACGGGCAAGCCGGGCCAAGTTGGCCTGTGGCCCACCATTTGTTTTTTTAAGCAAAAAAAATTTCAAAACTACAAAATGACATCGTTTTGGAAAAACCATTATTGACATCCCTATGTGTTTGGTATATGTCTATGTTTAATAAATTCATGCAGAATTGGGAGAAATAATATAGTGAGCGATCATGGCCTAATTATTTGGGTTCTATCACGATCGTGGGCAAGGCTTTGAGGTTATAATTTTAGTTTTGTGGAATTGTTGAACCAATTAAGGATAAGGTACTTTATTATGGTGCATATGGACTTGATTGAGGCTTAAAATGAACCTAAATTGATGTAGAATAAGTTGGTTGAATGTTTGATAAGTTGAATTTATTAAGTGATATTATAACTTAAGGAAGAGATTGATTGATAACAATGTATTTAGGTTTGGAATGAAGGTGTGTTAAATGAATGAAAAAGTTCTTATGATATATGATTGGTTAAGAAATGAGAATAAGGACACATATCTGGGAAAGTCATTGAGCATACGTTAAACATGACATATGTATATATGTACATGATTGAATATGTATTTGATTGATCACCTTAGTAATGTGAATTAAGTGTGTATTGTATGATTTTAGACTCACAAGTGGAACGCCAACATCTAAACATTGCCGGATCGTCCAGGCAATAGCATCTGGAAATAGCATAAGTTGGAGCGTATTGTGAGTCAACCTAGATGATTCTCACTAGGATTGATTCATTTATGTTTAAATTTCAGTTATTGAAACGTGATTGATATGATTGATAATTTTGGACATTAATGGTCTGAGGAGTTTGATATTTGGGAATGCATTGGGAGTCTTCTGATTGTATATGAATATAAAAGAAATATGTGTTCTCAATAAAATTGTTGAATGCCAGACTTATGTTCGATAAATATGGAAAGTGACTGTATCTAAAACGAATGAAGCTATTGAAAGTGTGATATGTGAATTCATGCATTTTATTATATGATATGCATGATAAGATAAAGGGGTTGTGACCAGAGTGGCAAGTCTAAAAAGAGATTAAAGCTCAGAAATATGTATAAAGAGCCACAGACGTAGTGATTAATAAGCTCGGTATCCATAATGGATGCGGGACAGAATGTGAAATGAGCCCGATATCCACAAGGGAGATAGGACAGTAATAGGCACTTGGTCACAGCAAAATAAAAATGAAAGTGGAGTCATATTTGCATATGCATTTGCAATTATCTTTTCAAATGTACTATATGAATAATTATGAACAATTATTGAATTATGTTGATATGATGATCTAACATGTATATGTACATTTGATAATATAATTGACTCAGAAAGAGGATTGAATTATTCTGAAAAGATTTATTTGAAATGTGTGTGAAATTCATGAAGTACTTTTGTGATGTGGTATACTGTGAATTTGGTTTATGTATTTTGATGTTTTTTTTATAGGAGTGAGCTCATTGATGATGGTTCACTCACTAAGTTAAAAAAAAATCATTAAAATTGCAACGTTGATTTTCAGGTACGAGAGAGAAGACCTAGTTTTTAAGACATTCTAGAAGAAGTCTTATACTTGCATTTTGGACTCAAGAAATGGCTTAAAGGTCTGGTCATTTGAGACTGAGGAATTAGATAGAATGTTTTTGTTATTTTCTCATTCCGTGTAGAAAATGTTGAAAAGAGTAGTAAACTCCCATATGCTTTTGTTACAGTGTATATAAGGATTATGGAGTGAAAAGTGACATTGTAAATTATGTTTTATAATGGAATGAGGAATTGATCTTTAGTATATTTTTGATTTATTTATGATTACATATTAAGTCAATGTGATTGATCTAACATGCCATTATCATAGGGTGTATTCTTGAATGTCCTCTAGATGTTCGGGTATATACTCTATGGTAGTGTTAATTGACTATATTTATATTGTAACACCCCACCCTCTCAGAACCCGTACTCGACATCCTGTGTGATGTCCGAGTCCGTGCCTCGCGAGGGTGACATGCTAGAGCACTCAATCATTCATAATTTAGTATAATTTTTTTGAAACCACAACATAGTATACAGAAATCAATAAC
>JAOQMS010000008.1:21557692-21569855 GCA_027563885.1 Erythroxylum longipes
ATGAAAGCATGAACACAATGTAGAATGTATGATTATGAAAAACCTGTTATGTGGGCGAGAGAGAAATCTGTTTCGTTTGTCACGTGCACGTTGACCTATAGCCTTCTCCCTGCTGCCCGCTTGTGGCCACGAGATCGTGAGAAATTGGAATCATTTCATCTCACGGTGTAAAATTTGATTTCACCGTTTCGTTCCACGGAACTCTCGAGCCATTGTGTGTGCATTGTATTTTCGAACATGTTAAGTATTAATGTAAATTGAAAGTTATGATTGACAATAATTTTCAGCCCATTTATATTGTGATAATGTGTTGTGTTATGCATGATTATTGTGTGGTATGTAGTTCATTAGCATCGACTATGGATTTATTACCCACTGAGCTGTTCAGCTCACCCCAAAATTTTCTACTCCTCAGGTGAAGAATCAGCAGATCCTAAATGAGCCTTGCAAAGTGTTGGCAAATCTCTAAGAATTCCAAACTTTTGTAACTAAGTTAGTGACAATCACTTTTAGATGATCTTAGAAGCATGGCAGCATAGCCATCATTGTATTATTTTTGCGATCATGTTACTGTTGCGACATTGTGAAGCAAAGTATGAAAATGTGTATTATTTTGTTGTTGTGAATTGATACTTATATATATATGCTGAATTTCATCTTATGAAATTAGTTGTGTGCTGAAAGCTGGGGAGATTTTGTGACGAATTGTTGTGGTAAATTGTGTAGCAAGGGAGTCAGGTATGTAAAGAAATTTATGTTGGTTCGGTTCCTTTGATTTTGGTATGAGAATTGTTTGTGAATAGATGAGTGAAAAAAGAAAATTTGGTAAAGATGTGATCTGAAACTTTGAGTAATAAACTGCATTGATATAGGCAGAATTAGGCTAAGTAGTCTCATAAAAGTCGTAGATTATCCTTTTAGCTTTCTATCGCTATAAAGATCGAAATTTTTGGACGTCAGGTGTAGAAGTTATGACTATTTAAAGGTAGCTGTGTTTGGGAGCAATTATGCATAATTGGTGTTTAATTTAGATTAAATGGTAACCTTCACTTTATTGATTAAATTGTAGCGATACATGCGAAATCAGACAAAGTTGTCTTCATAAAAGTTGTAGGTCTTGATCTTAGCTTTCTAACGGCATATAATTTGTAATTTTTGAATTTCTTGATTGAAAGATATGGTGTTTGGTAGTAAGGGTGTAAAATGGGGTAGTCGCGTCCCAAAACTTCGGAGACTCGCGATCGCAACTCGTCGCGATCGCGACTGTTCTGAGGTTTTTCCGTGAATCGCGATCGCGACGAAGCGCGATCGCGATGGGCTCCATTTTTGTCTAATGTCGTGATCGTAATGTGGTATGATCGCAACTTGCTTCTATTTTTCAGACTCTCTCACGGGCGTGAGAGAGGAGTCACGCCTGTGACTTTTATGTCACAGGTGTGACTGAAGAGTCACACCAGTGACTGTGTTGCCTATGAATTAAAGTTTTCTATTTCTAAATCTAAATTGTTATAAATTCTTATTACACCCAAATTAAATATTCTTGATTCACTTTTTGGGTATGGAAATTTTTTTAAATAAATTGTAGGGTAGTATTTTTACCTTTCCTATAAATTTTATTTATTTGAAAATCATTATTTTCTATTTCTTTTAAATTGATATTCTTAAATAAATTGTGTATTAATTATTTCTACTAAATAATTTGTTTTTGAACAATTTAATTTTATGTCTATATTTGTTCTCCGATCCCACCACGAATTTTCTTGCCTAGTCCTTAATGACATTTAAATGCTATAATTTATTTTATTTCATTAAAATGTTTCCAAATATATATGTATAATAAATGTCAAATAGTGACACGTAATCATCATAAAATCCGTACGGGGACCCAGGGCCAACAGAACATGATTGGGAGAGGAAGAAGAAGCTTTTGGCAAAGGAAGAGGCAGCTTCGTCATTAGGTTTTAAATAAGATGAAAACGAAATCATTTGTAGTGGAAGAAATGATGTCATTTTTGTTAAATTTTAAATAACTATAGGAACATTTGACAATGATTTCGGGAAAATGTCACCAATGGGTCAACCTTTAGCGATGACTATGGGGAACAACAAATTGGTTGACCGTTGTTGACGATTTATGAAAATCGTTGAAAAAGAAATGCGTAAAAACAATTTATGATGATTAAATAATTCGTCTCTAACGGTTTCCCTATTGCAATGATTTAGGAGAAACTTCGCAAAATGGCTAAACCTTTTGCAACAATTTCTCTAAAGCATTGCAATAAGCTAACCATTTGGCGATATTTCACTAAAGCATCACCAAAGGCTAAGGCTTTGGCAATGATTTTATAAATCGTCACCAAATATTATCATATATATATATATATATATATTTATATATTTATCAAGTTTTTTTTAATAAATCAATTGTATAATTAAATAAGAATTAAAGGCTAAGGCTTTGGAGATGATTTTATAAATCATCACCAAATATTATCATATATATATATATATTTATATATTTATCAAGTTTTTTTTATAAATCAATTGTATAATTAAATAAGAATTAAGGGTTTATATACATAGATAGAGATTGTCTAAAAAACAGATTTCATACCAAACTAAAAACAAAATCAACCTACCCGAAATGACCTTGCTGAAGGTTACAGCCTAAAGAAAATACATGCTCACAGTGTAATACATATGAAATGAAACTACAGAAGCCTATATACTAAACATCCTAGTATTGTCATTACACATACGAAGGTTTGAGTAGACTTCCTTTTCCAAAACTATCAATTTGTGCACTGCATTCTTGTAGCATCTATTTATCAAGTTTTATGTAATAAAGAAATTCTATAAAATAGTATAGAATTTATATATAATAAATAGAGTTTTGTGACACCACATAAATTTGTCAAATCATATAATTTAAAAGAGAAAAATAAAAGTATAAATCTATGTAATAATAATAATTTTGTGTTTATAGTTTTATAAAATTTTAAATTGACATTGATGTTAGTTAAACTTATTTTTAGACTTAGAATCATTATTAATAATATTAAATTTGATTTTTATAAAAATGATAATAATATTTAATATTGATTTCCATTTTTTACTATATTGCAATTATTTTTAATTAAATTGTAATTGATAAAATTATATATGGAAATTAATATTATGATATACGAATGTATAAATAATAATTGTAATTAATATAATGATATGTGAATGTATAGGTAACAGATAAATTTTCTCATATCTTAGTTATCATATTATTCTATTTAATCATAATTCTCTATTTATTATATATAAATTCTATACTGTTATATAGAATTTGTATATTATATATAATATCTATAATATATAGAATGTAATATATAAAAAAGGTTTTGATGACGAATTATGAAATCATCGCTAGAGGTTGATAATTAGCAACTCTTCTAGAAAAATGTCGCGAAAAGGGTAACCCTTCACGACAAATTTGGAGAAGCGTCATTAAAGGGGTAGCCTTTTGTGACTCTATGTTCAAATTGTCGCATAAGTGTTTTTTTTTGGCAACGATTTTTGAAAATCGTCGCGAATGTTTGAACTTTTCGCGATGATATTTTTGTTTGTTGCCAAAGGTGAAACCAAACTATGTCATTTTATGAAATTGAAATCCTAATTACCCTAAGACTTTATATAAGTCATCTTTTTTTTCTTGTATTCCTCTTCGTAGCTACAATTAAGTCTCTTCCAGTTCAGCATCCAGGTTTGCAACTTCGTCTTCATCTCTGGTGTCCATCTTCATCTCTAGTCTATGTCTTCGTCTTTGTCTCTATATGAGGTTTTAGTTTTTTAAGTAATTCATTTCCATAATACCTATATATAGTGTGTTGGACTTCATCTGAGTGAGTGCAAACCTTACTGGTCTTTGCAAGTGGGGGAGATTTTCATTACTTTTTCAAAGCAGTGAAATGAAGAGGGAGCCCATCCCTTTAAAACCCCACAGTTAATGTTCATATATTCTTTTTTTTTTTCAAATTTCTTGTTTTTTCTTTTCAAATTTAAAAGTAATGAAATCGTTGTTTTTCTTCTTTTAAAAATTTCTTGACAGTCATCATTAAGAAATATCGAAATGACCACTGGAGGGTATGTGGATATGCTGCTAATGAAAGGAATCATTTTTAAGATTAATTAGTAATTTTCTATTTTATTTAGTTTTCATCAAGTTGTCTCAATTAATAGATTACAAAATTAACATTGCTAGAATGTTGGAACAAATTTGTTGGTCAGTACGAATATATCTGTGTGTGAATGATTATCCAAGATCTCCAAAGTCATTTCCTCAACGTTTCTTCTTTAATATGTTCTCTCTTGTTGATGCTTCTACCTATAAATAATGCATTATATTTATACCCATGTTCAAAATTAATGTATAGATTGATCACAACTATAAAGATAAGTAGTGAATTTTACCTTGATTGATAAGCATCTTTATATCATATTTGATGATAGAAGGCTTAAAAAAGTTATATGGTATATGTTGTACAATTTGGTAGTGTATTTATGTAGGTTGTAACTTATGTTTGGAATAGATAGCGTAAAAAAGTACTGATTATTTGTGTAATAGAAAACTTTTTTTTTCCTTATGTGAATAGGTTATAAACTCAACTTGAACTAGTTATACTGCCTTATTTATGTCCATTAATAATCTTAGAAGTGTGTTAGATGTGAAAAGAACACTCAAATAAGAAGTCTTTTATTCTTAAAGATGTCATATCACTTATTAATTCATGGCATGTACTCTGGGTTTTATTAATATTTAAGGGTGAGTGGCAAACCTAGAATTTGCTTGTGTAGGGAGTTTTTGGCTGGCTAAAAAATTATGTTATGATAATCTTTGCTTCTTCGGTGAATATTTTGTTAATTGCATATAATTTCATACAATTTTTTATTTCCTTATTTAATCGTATACTTTGTTTCTATATTGATTATATCTATGACCTATTTTTGTTTCTATTTCCTTTTTAGAATAAAACTGTTAACATAAATTCATTAGGAAATGTCAACGTGACAGATAGTTTCTAATCGCAGAAATGAGTTTTGATGAGAGGTATCTAACAAAATTCTCGCTACTGAAGAATAAATTGATCCACAATAAATCTGCTTGCTAAACTCTAATCACCTCTTGCCTTCAATGTCGATCTTCTTCTTCAAGGTTTGTAGTATCATTCGAATTAGCTCTCTTTCTTTATTATTTGTATCTCATTTTCTGTTAATAAGCTATTAGATGAACAAGTGATTGCATATACTACGGGTTGTGTAAGGTTTGCTCGAATCTTCAAGAGAATATAGATGAAAATGGAGGCAGTGGTGATGTCTTCGTAAAATAGTTGTCAATTGTAAAAACTATGCCTGTTTGTTGTGACGATGATGAAGTCATTCAATCGAGTATGCATGTGTTTGAATTCAAGTTCCTTATACTATTTGATTGGGTTTTTTTAGTTTTTAGGATTTAATTTTTCAAAGGATTGTGAAGAAATTAAGGTGATTGTTTTATACTGTTTGTTCTTTAGGTGAAACGCATGGTATGTGCGGTTCATCTAATTTACTCTTCCATACAACATCTGGGAAATCGTTCAATATATCTTGTGCTAGTTTAGTTAAAGCCAAGGAGTTGTTAGAAGAGGTTGTTAATAAATGAACTGTTGGGGAAGATCTTTGTCTTTTTCAATTGATGCCTTCAAACGTGCAAGGAGCCTTCTTATGAATCTAAACATAGGAAATTGCTTTACCTTATTTACCAAGTCTCGTGTCACTTGAAATCTAGAAAATAATTATATCTTTTCCTCTTTGATAGAATAGGCGTGAAATTCGTTATCCTTTTCTCTGTATTTATTGTTTTTTTATTAGAATTGTCAAAATTCTAATTAAAATCTTGTATTACTTACCATATGTCATTATTTATTGCTTGTTATGTAAGAATCATATATCATTATATTACAAACTTCTTGTTAAAACTATTAGAAAATTTTGTGACATTTTATAAAATTGTCAAATCATATAATTTAAAAAGAAAAATAAAAAGTATAAATCTAAGTAATATTAATTAATTTTGAGTTTATAGTTTCATAAATTATTGAAATGATTTGACATTTTCTTAGCTAAATTAATTTTTAAACTTAGAATCATTGTCAATAATATTAAATTTAATTTTTATTAATATGATCTTCAGCCACTAAATGATCAAGTCAAAGTTAATGAATTCATAATTATAAATAAGAGAGTTAGTTTGTTACTTAAGCATTTAGCGACGATTCATGCACTTCACGACAATTATTAAAATCATCACCAAAGGCTTACCTTTTTATGATGATATTACTAAACCATTATGAAAGGATAAGCCTTTTGCGATGATTTTGAAAAAACGTTGCCAAATTGTTGCCAAAGGCTTACCCTTTGGCGATGTTTTCTAAAATCACCATAAAATGGCAAGCCTTTGCCTAAGGATGAGCCTTTGGTGATGATTTAAAAAAATATCCCCAAAAGCATACTTTTAACTACAATTTTATAATGATCGCTAATAAAAATGTAACCAAAGGGTTACTTTGTTATAGTGTAAAATAAATAAGAAAGGGTATCTAAGCTCATTTAACTACGAGACGTATGGTTTTCTTCCATAACACAAGCGGTCTGTCTTACTAGTATTTGATGTTATATTGATGAAAAAGTTATATAGGTATGTGGTCTGTCTTTCTAGTATTTGATGTTATGTTGATGAAGTTATGTAGCTATCTCTTGTTGAAGTTTCTCATTTCCAAAGCCTGAAGATATCTAAATGTAAATCTCCATGTCAAAGCTTGACTCCTACCATTATCTACGTACCATATTACACTTTAATAATGGTAGCACTTGTTAGCTCAAAGGTTATATTTAACGATTTTGATGATAACTTTATAATATTTCAAAATTCAAACTGGATTTATTTCCTCATATAGGCAATGGTATAATTCTTAAAAGAAAATAAAATCATAGGATAATCACTTCTTTTCTTATAGGAACCTTCTTTATGAACTTGCTTATTTAGAAACGGTTCCATAATATTCGGAAGGCTTTTTACAAATTCAAATAATTAGCTCCTGAAGCCTTGATAGAACATTCTTCTTAACGTCTAAATATCGAAGAAAAAATATCATAGATTAAGCAACGAGTAGTTGAGGAAATACCTAGTTAAGGAAGAGTTACTGCATTTGTGAAACACACACGAGACTTGCAAAATATCCCAACATCATCAATATTCTTGAAAGTCTTATCTAATTCTTTGGGCCTTAGAAAGTGAAATCACTCTATTGAGAGAGACTGTTAAATCCTTTATATGTTTGTTATTGAGAGCTTGTAGAGTTTTGTTAAACATAACGAGAGTGGAAGGTTAAAGAACCTTGAAAAATATATACTTATGAGCTTGGAGAGGCTTGTAAAAATTTACTACTTGGTTTTTATAGTGAACTACTGAAGTTGAATACTTATGGATTGGACATAGGGCATGTTTGGTTGTTAGCTGATCAGCTATTATTTAGTTGATTGACTAAAATCAACTAATTGACTTTATCAATAAGCCATTTAATTTGTTTGGTTGTTGTCCAGTTGGGTTGGCTGATTCAACCCAACCAGCTAAAATTTTAGAAGCTCCTTGTAAGGAGCGTTTCGAGCAATAAGCTAATATCTTTTGCTTTAATGTCAATTTTGCCCTTAGTCGCTACCTACTCATTTCTCGTTTTTAGACACTTCTCCCTTTCCTCGCTCTTACCTTCCATCTCTTACATCTCTCACATCTCTCAACTAGGTAAGTCGTCGGTTTTAACAGATCTGTGTAGCTTGCTTACAAATCTCCCACAGCTCTCACATCCTCTTTTCTTGTTTCCATTTCCCCTTGTATTTGACACCTTTGCTGATCACAATTAATGGATTGGTTCCTTTTACACCAAACAAGACTTCGTAAAAGCCTCTTCTCTCTGACGCTATCCCATGGTGGCGATTGGCGACGATGACTTAACTAGGGTTTGTTTTCAAGTTTGTGATCGGAAAAATAATCTTACGATGAGGGAATGGATGAGCCAATGAGAGGGACGAACGATTAAACTTAGGCAACTTTGTGTAATTGTTTTTGTTTTGTCTTGTCTTCAACCTGATTGCTACAGTCTCTATTAAGTTTTTGAATTACATTATATTGTTTAAATTGGAATGTGTGATTGTTTTGACCAATTGATATGTTGAAAAATTACTGGTTTAAGCACTTTATTGTATGCTAGCAATCCACAATTCTAAAGATTAGCAAAAACCTGGATTATATAGGAGTTTAGTTTCTTATTATGATAGAATTAACTGCATTTATTTTCATGGTTGTTGGTCAATAGATTGCAAGCACTTTAATTTTGGGAATGGAAACTACCCATTCTCTTATGTGACTTCTTTCTTTTTTTTTTCTCTCTTTGTTGAATGGTTGCATAGACTATAGTTTTAATGTTTGACTTTTCATTCTCATGATTATGTTTCCAAAGGAAAAAAAAGGAAAACATAACATCTCCTTTTTCTGGGTAAGCTTGATTCTTTTTTATAGTTTTGTTGGCCTTGTGATCTGTCTTTGATGAGATTGTCGGGCCACCAACATTTTGAAATTAAGGTCAGAAGAGGAGATTTCTTCAGAAGGTTATATAGTTTGAAAGCTATGCATATTTTCCTTTTTTTGTATTTGTTTTGGAACAAATGCGACTTTGCATGCTGCAAAGGTGCTCTAATTTTCAAACAAATTTGTGAGGTTGAACAATTATTGGGTTTTCCATGAAAAGTACTTGATTTCCTTTGGTATGTTATTCTTGTACCACTTGTTGACGTGTTTGAAAATAAAAATTTTTATTACCATGTTTAACTTCATGCTTTGGTAGTAGACATGTTAATTCATACTTATTTTTTTTTGGTTGTATAGCTATTTGATACAACAGAAGGCTATAGCATTGGCCGCCAAACAAGTAGCTTTTGTGCTACAATCTGGGCAGCACAGGGGTTTGTAGTTCACAATTGCTCCCGGACCTACCACAAATCCAGACTAGGAACCTGTTTGATCGAAGTACTAAACATGAGCCAGAGAACTGTGATTTTATAGTGGCTAGGAGAACGAAAGAAGAAATAGAAAGCAAAGAAGAAATAGTGCTTATGTGTTTAATTTTACTAGTTTTATAATGTTTGTAATCATAACAATTGTGTTTTAATCTCTATTAGTGTTATTAATCAATGGACTATTAGTTTTTGCTACATTGCCTCCTGTTTTGCAAGATATAAAACAATCAGTTTAATTTTTTTTTACCTAATTGATATTAATGTTCAATCTCTAATTTATAGTTACATAATACTTATATTTCAATCTTTAATTTAATTTAGTTTTTGAGTTTAATTGATCATGAGTTCAAAGTTGATTATTTAACATTTACTAATTTATTTTTAAAATTTTCTAATATTATTTAATTATTTAATAATTCTTTGGTTAAATAAAAAGATATTACAATAAAATTTTTGAATAATATTCACAAGTTAATTATATTACTCAATTTAAATTAAGAGATTAAATAATTTTAAATTAAATAATTAATCAAAATATATCAATGATAAAAATATTTATATAATTATTTTGTTGGAATAGTCTAATTGTAACCAATTAAAGTAAATAATAATAATAATAATAATAATAATAATAATATTATTATTATTATTATTATTATTATTATTATTATTATTATTTATGTTCTATGTTTTTTATTAGAGTTATAAACTTAATTTTTGTAGAATTAAATATCTAAAATCTAAATCCTTATAAGAATCTTCAACGAAATACTAAAATATGTAATATTCATACAATTATATATATATATATATTAAAGTTATGTCCTCATAAGTCATTTTACACATAAATAGCTAATACTAAGTAGCTAATTTTACCAAACATCTCTAACAAACAGCTAATACAATCCGTTGGTCAAATCAACTGATATTAATCAGCTATCAGCTAACAGCTAATGCAATCAGCTAACAGCTGATGTAATCAGCTGATTGCCAAATAGGACCATAGACTTTGTTATAAGCTGAAATAGTATCAATTAATTATGTCATTCTTTCTCTCTTCTTAACTTTTAAATATTTGCATTGTAATTTTTTTTCTTTAAGAGACTCCTTCTATTTTACAATAGGCTCCTTCTGTTTTTCTATCGTAAAAGGTTCCTTTCTTTTTTTAAGCGTTAACAAGTTCTTATTGATTAAAAGGCTCCTTTCGTTTTTGAGCATCAACAGGTTTCTATCAATTAGCAGGCTCCTTTTTTTTTAACGCAGCAGGCTCTTTTTAATTAACATGATCCTTTTGTTTTTAACATTAATATGATCTTTTCAAAAGTTGATAGGACCTTTCTATTTGTAGACTTATTTTTTTAGAAGGATATTATCCTTTTTAAAGTATCTTGCATATTTTTTTTACACAATTCAACCCTCCTCTTGCATGTGTTTGCTTTATCATTTGGTATCATAGCGAGGTTTCACATTTATTGTATTTTACAACACATGATAGATCAAGACAAACAATTTGAGAATCCTTGAAGGACAATCCATCTTAAAGCCTTCTTATTTCAATGGAAATAACTACTTATATGAGAAAGAGAGAATGACCATCTATCTCCAATATATAGATATTAAAGTCTGGCAAGCCATCAAAGTTGGAGCTACACCTCCTGCTACCGATATAGTAGAAGTATGGTTTGATGTTGATAGAAGAAATGCACAGCTAAATGCTAAAGAAAAACATCATCTGATTTATGCACTATCTCCAAATAATATGAAAAGATATCTTACTGCTCTACAGTAAAGGAAATGTGGGATAAACTTCAAGTCACCTTTAAAGGAATGAATGAGGTAAAGAAACATAGAATAAGTCTTTTAGTACATCAATAGGAAACTATTGGCATGAAATAGGGGGGTGAACATGGACAAATAACAATATTGCGACCTTAAAGAACTTGGGAAAGATATATCCTACTGATGAACTCGTAACAAAGATTCTAAGATCACTACCAAAGGAATAGAGACTAAAGGTGACGGCTCTGGAAACTACAAAGGATCTCAATACCATCTCACTCGACAGGCTAAGACGAAACTTGATGATCCATAAATCCAAGCTTAGGCGAGATGAACTATCCTCATACAAAAGAGGAATGTCACTAAAAGCAATTGATGAATCAATTAGTGATGAAAACAACACCGAGTTGTAAATAAATGGAGATGACAAAATCAATTTCATAGTCAGGAAATATGCTCACTTCTACAAAAAGAAGCTGATGAAGAAAAGAGAAGGGAATAGGAAAATCGGAAACAATAGGTCCCTACTAAAAGGTAATAACAATACACAAAATAATCAAATCATATGCTATCACTGTAAAAAGCCTGGACACATAAGACCAGAATGTTTGTTGGACCTCGTTTCCGGAGCCCAACATTAGCCATGGGATCATAAAGCTTGAGCGTAGAGGAAGGATTAGAATTTGAAATTTTAAAAGACAAATCCTTCAGAAGCAAAAGTGGGCTCCGCTGTAGTGAACATATTGGAAAATCCCCTGGAACCTTTGGGAATTTTACGCCGCAGCGAGTGATTGAACTTTGCCGCGGTAAGCCTGAAATTTTATCTTCGTCGCGGTGACCATATGGTCTCGCCTGGCAAACTCACCACGTCAACAAAAATAAAGAACTTCGAGTTAATTACGCTACGACAAACTCTTGGCTTCGCCGTAGCGAAAACCCCTATGGTAGAACCCAAAACCCAAAATGTCCTATCTTACTACATGTCAACTTAAAAACCACAAACAAGTTCTTAAAAACTTAGTCTCGTTTCTATGATCGGATACTTTGTGAAAACAAGAAAAATCATCGACAAATACAAACACAAATTTCATTTATAACAAAAGACTTAAGTTTTACAAAGCTTTAATGGCATTTCAAGCTATAATACATCAGTTGAGTTCGAGAACCAAAAATACAAGATACATTTGAATTAGCAGAACTTGAAATGTTTTGCTAAAGCCTTGAATTCCCAAAAATCTAACTTAAAAATACAAAAGTATGCCAATTTGGAGTGATGCCATAACTCTTG